>CAJNDT010005557.1:743629-803629 GCA_905221615.1 Symbiodinium sp. CCMP2592 | reverse complement strand
AAAAGCCGATAGCCATGACTTTCATCACGTATCCAAGAGGGTCCATATACACTACCACTATGGAAGTAGGTCCCCAAACCATAGTGGGGATGGTCTTTTGGGACTTGATTCCATACTGCCGTTTGGGACTTGATGCCATACTCGTAGTATATGGACCCTCTGGGTGTATAAACATGCGAGCTCTATGCTAAGCCCTTAATCAGCTAAACACATACACCATACCCGCCTGCATGCTAAGCCCTGAACAGGTAAACCCGGCAATCCTAAACCTCAAACTCTAATTCGTCGCCCCAAATCCTAAATGTTAAACCCTAAACTTTGAACTTCAATCGTCAAACCCAGCCGCTTGATTACTGCTCTTGGCTTCCAGGCAATGTACCGCAAAAGAACATAGCGTGGTTTTACGGATTAGGGCTTCGGGTTTAGTGCGTTTTGGGTTTAGGGTTCGCAGGGTTAAAGTCTAGGGTTGTAGGTTCCGGGGCTCTATGTTTACTGCTGTCTCGGGTGCGGAATAAAGTCTGGGAACCCTGAACCCATGAGTCGTGCAAGCAGTATGATTCCCTTGTAAGCTTCAAGGATCTTAAGAGAATCCCAAAGGTACGTAGCCTAAACCCTGAACCCCTAAACCCTAAACCCCACACCCTATAAACCTAACCGGTTTGGGGCATATAACCGTACAATCCAACTGCAGTCCCACCCACTCTCGCGTTTCTGTTCCAAAGCTTCTTTGCCTGTACGAGCCCGAAAGACTGCATGTTCACGGTTCAGGGTCAACATATTTAAGGGGTTTAGGAAGTTTAGGGTTTAGGGTCTTGAAGCCAACTTGAGTTTCAGAATCTCGGGAGCCCTTAACAGTCCCTGAAACAGCATCATCTGCACTATGCCCTAGCATGTAAACCCCAAACCCCGTTTGCCACGCGGCGCCGTTTGGAAGCATGGCCTCCGACACAACTTCTCCACCTGAGCCTGCCTCTTGGCTTCAATTACTGTGAAGGACATGTGCTTAGAAGCTAGGCTGGGTTCTGAAGGACTGCACAGAATCAAGAAGTGACTATTCGGTAAACCTATCTATAAATAAATAAGTATACATATATATATATATATAGATATGTACATATTTGCCCAAACCTTACATACAGTTTCACATTGCAGTTTATACTTATGTATATGGAGATGAAAATGCATATGCGCATGCTTAGGTACATGTACATTTGCATAAATGTATGCATGCATGCAAGCACATAGGTGTTGCCGGTGTGTTTAAATTTCGCATTGATTGCGTGTGTATCTTCTCCCAGAGGGTCCATATATACTACCATTACGGAATTACGTCCTAAACGACCATCCCCATCACGGTTTTTGGACCTAATTCCATGATAGTAGCGTATATGGACGCTCTTGGTCTGTGTATATGTAGCCGAAGTTTGAGGCATCATCTCTAGGTTGATTCAGAGCTCGATAAGCGCCATGAGGTTCCCTGAACTCACATTCACTATAGAGACCCATAGGGTCCAAGTATCATTATGGTATATACTGATAGGGTGTTTTGGGGGATCTAAGCATATACCATAGTGATACTTGGACCCTTTGGGAGAAAGCTTCTTGAGGGTTTAGTATTTAGGGTTTAGGGCATTAGGGCCACGCGTTTCGGGAGAGGTCTCAAGGAGACGTTATGAGGGCCTTCTTCGATATCGTTCCGGGGAAGGGAGTGACTCTGCCACGAGTGGGGTGGTCCGGGAGACCCAGACAAACACAGATCTGAGAAAGTTGGGTTTAGGGTTTAGGGTTTAGGGTTTAGGGTTTAGGGTTTAGGGTTTAGGGTTTGTTTATTCCATGCTCTCCATGTTCTTTGGTACTCTGGTATCGCTGCCGTGGTCTCCGGCACAAGGCATCCCAAGGGTGTTGCCATGCTTTGCCACGTCTGTTGCTCGCTGCAGATGAAGCCGGGCGATGGCTTTCGGAGCAGCTTTGCCAAGAGTCATCACGGCGATGCATCAGTGCCAGCCCGACAACAAATGCCAATACCCCGTCTCTCCACCCACACGTGGCGAAGAGTCGGCAAGGTCCAAGGTGCGCCTGAGTCTCTTTTTCTCGGGTATCATCATTGATGCCCGCCCGACTGCAGATAAATCCGAGCCAGTACAGAGACAGATCCAGGCACTCTGCCTGCAACGATTGCACTGCGGCATACCGCGGCCAACCCCGAAGCCCTATTCTAATCGTTATGGCCCCTGTATTACCTGGACGGTTCCAGCGGCCCCTTGCGTTCTTACCTAGAACGAGTCGCATGCCAAAGTTACCAGGAGGTGGTTACCAGCAGTGGTAGTGGATGGGCAATATGCTGTGGTCGGCCACCGACAGCTCGTGAAGGGTTCAGGGATTGGGTTTGTGTGGGCTCTTCCTTCGATTGGGCACGCATTGGCGTTTTGCTGTCGTTTCTGCGGGCTGCGCTGCATGGCGTGGGAAGGGAAATGGAGATGGTGGAGCGCTTCAAACGATGGAACCCTGTTTCGGCCCTAAACTTTAAACGCTTCGGCCCTAAACTTTAAACCCCGAATCCCTAAACCCTAAAGCCTTACAGATCCTCATAGTAACAAACCCGAAACCCCGAAATCCTAAACCCTAAAACCAGTTTCCGCTGTCTCGTGCCAACCGTGGCTACTCGATCTCCTTTGCACGTTAGGGGGTTGGAGGTTTAGGGTCCAGGGTCCAGGTTTTTAGGATGTTTGCCAACTGGCTTGGGCATGCTTTTATCAAGACGGCCCGATCAAGGTATGCTATTTGATAAATTCCGTCAGGGATTGGCTTAAACCCTACTCTCCACAGCCCTAAGCCTTACATGTTGCCCCGCAGGTTGCAGAAGATGTGCCAAGCTCATCCAGCTTCGTTAAGTCGCACCCACTGGAGAAAGGTGGGGCCAGCATGCACGGCACACTTGAGGGTGTTAGGGTCCAACATATCGCACGGCCGCATATATCTTACATCGGTCATTCCTAAATCATTGGCCTTGAAGGGCCAGTGCAATAAACGTCAGAATTCCGGTGCCTGACTGCAGCATCATCTGGATCCCAAACTCCACCCCTTCTCTGGGCGACATGGACAAGTGCATGAGAAGAAATGCGGCACCCGCAACTTTCCGTTGTGCTGTTCTAGGGGTTCTTATAGCTCGGGATTGCGACGGGTTTCTGTACGATTTTCACAAGGCCTCTTTTTTGTTATATTAAATATGGCTGGGTGGTACATAGGGCATTTTAGGGTGCAAGGCGCAGTTTCCGGTTCAGGATTTCGAGCTGCGGGTGTAGGCTGACTTTGGCGAAAGCTGAAGTGTAGAACACTCGATATGCTTATAGGCCCTACAAGGCTCAAGCCTCCAAGCCTCCTCTTAGCCTTGTACATCCTCCCTTCCGTAGTACCTGTACATTCTAGTTACCCGAAGGGTCCAAGTGATGGTATAGTATAGACGTCTGGGGCCCAATTATCTATTAAGTACCTCCTATTTTAGTACTTCGGTTGATGATATAAATCCTGCATTACCTTGAGGACCCTAAACTATGGGAATTATGGTATATTCCTTATTGTAATGGGAAATGCAGGATTTATATCATCAACCGTTGGACCCTTTGGGTTAGCACTCCGAAGACCAAATCTGCTTCAACGCAAACAGGCGGCAGCCGCGAGCAATGGCGCCTCGAGAACATGCCAGAGCAGCGTGTGCCATGGCCCGACGACCTTGCTTTGGGTTTAGGGTTTAGGGTTGAGGGGTTTAGGGTCTAGGGGTTCCTTTTCCGTGTTCTTCCATTATATAGATTGAGTAGTTGTCAAAACTTGGGTCCCTTTTTGGATACCCTAAATAATAGGTGCGGTACTATAACAAACACCCGGTTAGGGGTTCCTTTCCGGGCATTATATAGATAGCCTCTGTTGATGACATAAATCCCGCATTACCTTAAGGACCCTAAACTATGGGAATTATGGTATATTCCTTATTATGGGTAATGCAGGATTTATATCATCAACCGTTCCATTATATAGATGGGTGGTTGTCAAAATTATGGTCCCTTTCTGGGCCCCTATTAATTATACTACGGCACCTAATATTTAGGGTACCTCAACAGGGACCTTAATCTTGACAACCATATGGGTGGCCCCCAGGTGCTCGAGACCGGACTCAAAGCGCTGCAGCATCCTGGCTGCTCTCGAAGCCTTTCTTAGGGTCTAGGGGTTTAGGTTTAGGGCTTAGGGTTTATGGTCTAGGGGTTTAGGGGCTTAGGGTTTAGGGTTTAGGGTTTAGGGTGTGTCACAGTGCCACGGCGCGCGCCACCCATGGAGTGGTCGTGGGTCGCGCCGTCTTCGTAACGTGGAACCCACCCACAACCACCCGAAGCAGGACTAGAACGGGTTTTGTGTTCTGCTTCTTCTTATTCGAGTGCTGCACTAGCCGAAAAGACGTTGCAATGTTGCGGAACGTCAAAGGGACATCCGAGTGATGTAGTCACAGTCACAAAATAGCAGCGACGCCCTCGCTCGTCCTCGCCGGCCGCCAGAGTCGTCCGTCAGCCGTCGTCAGAGTCGTCCGTCAGGGCCCAGTGCCAGGCCTCCAGAAGTGGTCTGCAGCCGTCCGCTGTCCGTGCCAGTCCGGCCAAGAGTGCTGATCATCCAGTCGGCCGCCAGGGTTTTTTCGCCCGGCAGTCCGTGCCAGAATTGTCCAGCTTTGCCGCCAGACTCGCACTCCAAGCTCCTTGCCAGAGTCGGCCACTGTCCCCAAGCTCTTTCTAGGACGTCCCGTCACTGGGTCCCCGGGTCACCCCGCTGTCCACGCCAGGGTCGCTTGGTCAGGGTCCGTCCCCGCCAAGGTCCTTACGCCGTCCTTGCCAGGGTCGTCCGCCGTCCCCGCCACGATCGCCCGCCGTCCCCGCCAGGGTCGTCCGCCGTCCTCCAGAATCGTCTCCGTCTGCCAAACTGTTTTTGGCTTTTTCGTGCCTGTCAAAGTCATCGCCAAGTCCCCACCAGAGTTGTCCGCCGTCCCCGCAGGGTCACCCGCCGTCCCGTCCGCCATCCCCTCCAGAGTCCGCCAGAGTCGTCCGCCGTCCCTGCCAGGGTCGCCCGCCGTCCCCAGCCGTCCCTGCCTCCCCATCCCCGCCCAGAGTCGTCTGCCAAGCTGTTTTTGGCCCTTTTGGCTGTCACAGCAGAGTCGTACGCCGTCCCCGCTAGGGTTGCCCGCCGTCCCCGCCAGGGTCGCGCGCCGTCCCCGCCAAAGTCGTCCGTCCACCAAGTCCCGGCCAGGGTCGTCAGCCGTCCCCGCCAGAGTCGCCCGCCATACCCGCCAGGGTCGCTCGTCAAGCTCTTTCTACCAGGTCCCGTCCCCCGCCAGGGTTCTCGCGCTGGGAGATAAGGGTACCCAATTTTACTATTGTGCCCCATGGCAAGCAGTGCCAAATCAGGTCTGGTAGACTCGATCTGCTTGGCCAAGCAAGCAGATCTCGAAGCGGTAGCGTTCAGTGGTACCGGCCGCCGCCGGGCGCGGGCGGCCAATGGTTTAGGGTTCTAGGGTTCTAGGGTTCTAGGGGTTTAGGGGTTTGGGGGCTGGGTGGGGGGGTGTCTTGTTTGGGACTGAAGAGTTTTGGGGTTGGGTTCGGGGGTTGGGGGGATCTTAGAGCTTAGGGCTTCGGAGAGCTTGTAAGGTTGATTTGTGTGTATGTGTATGTTTTTTCCAGCTGGTTTTATCAGGCTCGTCTAGGGTTCTTGTAGTGCTTGTATAGGGTGTGATTGGGTGTTGTTGCTTTTTCGTGTTTATTAGGTTAGGGCTTTGCTGTTTCTTTTTTTTTTTTTGTGTGTGTGTGTGTGTGTGTGTGTGTGTGTGTGTGTTTGGCACGGTCGTATGAATAGGGTTGCGAGAGGGTTGCCCAAGGGGTTTATCGGGTTCGATTGTCAGTTGTTGACACTTCTTAACACGGTTTCACAGTTTTCGCTTGCTGCTTCAGGACTTTCCTAGTGTCTTGCGGTTAATAATCGTGTGTCGTAAGCTTTTGTAGTTGTTAAGGTTCAAGGTTTGGGGTCCATTGCGCACGGTTAAAGGTTTAGGGTTTCGGGTTCACATATTTAGGTTGGGGTGTAGGTTGATATCGCTTGCGGTTCTCACTGTCATTCTTTCGGTGGTTGCTTTGCCAGCACCTTGTTTTGCTTGGGTGACGGGGCAAGCTAGTGTGTTTCTTGTTGTCAGTTTTTCCTAGCCGTTTCTGACGCAGAGGCATGTGGTAAGGCTTTGATGTCTCTGCAAACCCAAATCCCTCAACAATTACGATTAACCGATTAACTGTCATCGTGGTCGCCACCACTATCAGTAACATCAAGATCACGTTGATATTGAGAGGGTTTCATCGCTAAGCCCAATACTAGACTGCACAACACCTTGAATCCCAAACTCTCCAGACCCCAACATAGCAGTAGTGGTAGTAGCAGCAGTAGCAGTAGCAGCTTCAGCAGCAGCAGAAGAAGTAGTAGTAGTAGTGGCAGTAGTAGTAGTACTACTACTACTAGTACTAGTAGTACTAGTAGTACTAGTAGTACTAGTAGTACTACTAGTACTAGTAGTGTAGTAGTAATAGTAGTAGTAGTAGTAGTAGTAGTAGTAGTAGTAGTAGTAGTAGTAGTAGTAGTAAGTAGTAGTAGTAGTAGTAGTAGTAGTAGTAGTAGTAGTAGTAGTAGTAGTAGTAGTAGTACTAGTACTAGTACTAGTACTAGTACTACTAGTACTAGTATAGTACTAGTACTAGTACTAGTACTAGTACTAGTACTAGTAGTAGTAGTAGTAGTAGTAGTAGTAGTAGTAGTAGTAGTAGTAGTAGTAGTAGTAGTAGTAGTAGTAGTATAGTAGTAGTAGTAGTAGTAGTAGTAGTAGTAGTAGTAGTAGTAGTAGTAGTAGTAGTAGTAGTAGTAGTAGTAGTAGTAGTAGTAGTAGTAGTAGTAGTAGTAAGAGTACTAGTACTAGTACTAGTACTAGTACTAGTACTAGTACTAGTACTAGTAGTAGTAGTAGTAGTAGTAGTAGTAGTAGTAGTAGTAGTAGGAGTAGTAGTAGTAGCAGTAGTAGTAGTAGTACTAGTAGTAGTGGCTTTAATAGTTGTACTTGTATGTATGTCGTTATAACCTCCCGAAGCCGGAGGACGAAGCTGCCTCCTGATTCTCCTCCCAGCCCCAGTGGGAAGAGGCCATCCCCAGGGCCGTTTAAAGCAGTTCTGTTTAAGGAGGTAGTTCAGGTTTTAGAGGTTTAGGGTTTACAGGGTTTAGGGTTTAGGGGTTTAAGGAGGTACCTAAACCCCCTGAAGTATGTAGAACAATAGCCTTTTTTTGGTTTTGGGCCATTGTTTTACCTACTTTTGAGGGTGTAGGTAGTTCAGGTTTTAGAGGTTTAGGGTTTGGGTTTCTGAGGTTTTGGGAGGCGCAGTCTTCGCAGGATGCAAGAAGGGACCAGCGCCCGAAAGCGTAGTTCTTAAACCAAGTAGTGAGGTTTAGCTCGACCCCAGAACATGAATTGAGCCATATGTGCCAACTATTGAACCGCCCTACGCAGCGATGTCTAGCTAGCTCCATCTAAGCGACACGGACGCGTCCTTTGAAACAGACTTCGCACCGCTGGTTGACCTTAAATCCCGAACCCCTCGACCCCAAATCCGAAAACCTAAACCCTACACCTTGGGTACGGCCCCCACTCAGTAACAGTTGGATAATATTCATAATATAGATTTATTAGGCCCTTAATAATAGCCCGATTATAGGCTGTTACTGTATGGGGGCCGTACCCAACCTACACCCCCATGGTCTCGGTCTCCTATGATGACGCCAGCAACAGCAAAGGCAACTCATAGCTGAAACGTCTTCGGCATGCTCCCAGCAGCCGAGTCATGGGGTTCTTTCGGTTGGTCCAGCCTGTTTGGCTAATGTTGCTTAGAAGGTAATATCGGGGCCGAAGCAATTACCTATGCTATTTGCGGGGTTCCTTATTATAACTACAGTAGAATGCGCCCCAAAACCCTATTCTAACGGTATTAAGGCCCCCTAGATTAGGGGCAGCTTGGCAAAGGCCGGTTTTATCCTATCTACAGGGGTTTAGGATTTAGGGCTTCTTGACAGTTCTAGAGCCGGGTCCACTGACACAGGAACCGGCACCCGAGATTTGAAACCCTAAACCTTAAACCCTAAACCCTATAAACCCTAAACCCAATAAACCCCCTTTAAACCCTAAACCTTAAACCCTATAAACCCTATAAACCCTAAACCCTAAACCCTTAAGGGCCCGAAGCTCTTCCGACTCCAGACCAGGTCTCTCAGTAGTACTCGTTTGCTCCTTTTTTTTGGCCCCCTTATGAAAACCAAAAAGTAGGCAAATAAAGGGTGCCCCTATATAATACCCTAAACCCTAAACCAAAAAAAAGGGTGCCCCTATATAATACCCTAAGCCCTAAACCAAAACCAGACAGAGGCAAATGAAAGGGGTCCCTTAGTATTAGGGGCTACTGGTGAACCTAGACTTATTAAACTCCCATACAGCCTAAACCCTAAACCCAAAACCCCTGTCTTGCAAATGCAGGGGGTCGATGGTGCTTCGAGCATCCTTCTTCGAGAGACTGCTTGGAGGGGCAGTCGAACTGACTCTCGGTGGCAATCCACCCTAAACACCCCAAATCTCGACCCCAGACCCCTCCTAAACCCTGAACCCCAAACTGTTAAACTTAGCACAAAACCCCTCCTAAACCCTAAACCCCAATGCCAAACTGTTAAACTTAGCACAAAATTCTACATGTATCTGCTAAGGAAGGAGCTTCGGGATCGAAGGTTTTTGGGTTCAGGGGTTCGGGTTCCCGAAAAGTAGCTTACCCATAGGTCACATAGTAGTCCCTTTTTGGGAATACTTCAGACGAATCTAAATATGATAACCAAAAAGGAACTACTATGGGGCCTTAGGGTAGCCATAGTATTCTGGCGGGGGTTTAGGGCTTAGAGGCTTCAGCGTGTTAGGGACTTAGACTTATAGTATCCTTAAGGGAGGGGGCTCCAAGGGGGGTACATAGCCTAGTGATCCCTAACTCTCCCTAGTACTCCCTAAGGCTCCCCTAAGGATTCCTTGTACCCTGCCCCCTTGAACCGCCCTCCCTTACTTGGAGGGTCGGGGGACTTAGTAAGTAGGTAGTAAGTAGCCTTATAAGTACCCCAAAAGGGACCCTAATTGGGGTTATGGTACTTATAAGTCCTTAAAATTACCAGTTACTAAGTCCCCGGCACTGTGAGTATAATATAAGGGACTTAATAATTAGAATAGGGTTTGGGGGCCCAGTATACTATAATTTGTTGAAGGAGCCTTCGAAATATAGTATAGGCAACTATGATTTTTGAGGCCCATCTAATTAGTGGAGTTCCAAGCTCTAGGCCGATAGGCGTAGGGTTTAGGCTTCGGGCTGCTGTTTTGGGCATGAACAGGGCTCACACGACCATCAGCCCAAAGATGCAGGGGTTCCTTGTTATAGTTATTATAGTCTTGTATAGCCCCAAACCCTATTCTAACTATTAACTCCCCTACATTATCTTATCAAACCCTGAATCTCTCATCCAAAGTCTCAGTCAATCATCCTTAAGTCCCTCTCAAAGTTACGAAACAGGAAGACGTGTGGGCCAAAAGTCTACGCTCTTCGAATACCGTACGCTCCAAGCCCGAAACCCTAAGCCCTAAACTCTTAAAGGGAACTCCAGAAAGTTGGAATATGGATTAATGGTAGGATCCCCTATAATTTACCTTAAAAGGGGTTACGATAATGATATTCCAACTTTCTGGCTTCTACTGTAACCCTCAAATCTTTGAGTACTCCGAAGATGCTTCGATGCAACAGATGGGACTGGACTGCGCAGCTGTGCAGCTGATCGTGATGCCGTACCCTCACGGCTCTTTGATAGTCTTATTCATATGCGCAAGCGAGCTTGCCGGAACCGGCAGAGGAGAATACGCGGAGTGCTCATAGCTCAACGGTGTGTCCATGCGGGAAGAAGACATGGTGCGGGATATCCGGCCATTTTTTGCATCCGCTTCGTAGTTCATGTATATATTCTTATATGTCATTGATTTGCGCTAGGGCCTCCTGGCACATATGACAGGGATAAGTCAAGGGACGCTGGCAATAGCAGGTCGAAGTCGAAAGAGTCGAAGAAGTCCAAGAGGAAGAAGGCAAAGAATCGCTAAGGCCTGGATGATGACACATGTTTTTTGACGTGTTTGTTCTTTCGTTTGGCTCCGCCCTTTTCCCCACATCTGTGCTGGTCAGTCAGGCTCCCACCAGATTCGGTTGAATAAACACGGAAGTTTCACGACTTTAGGGTTGAGGGTTGGTGGTAGCCTGAAACGGTTTAGGGCTGAAAAAGGGTCGAAGCTGCGAAATGAGTTTCTCACCGCTTACAACAACGGTAATCGGAAGAGGGACGTGATGTAATATAGGGGCTGTAATAGTTACCTACATTATTTTTTGGGCGGGTCCTTAATTATAGTATAAGGGCCCCAAAACCAAATTCCTTTTCAGACCCCTATGACCCCTATATTAGAGCCGCATGTTGCTCCAGGAAGGCTTGCCCACCCAGCGACGTGGCAGCGGCACAAGGCCACAGAAGTCCTTTCAGGTTTAGGGCTTAGGGTGTTGTGTTAGAGGTGCAGGGCACACACACACATATATATATATATATATACATACACATATACATTGGAAAATTTTCTACAACTGAAGAAAAATGTGTAGATATATCAGTATAATAATATATGTATACATGTTTGTATGTATATACATTTGTATACACAATTACATGTATGCATGTGTGTATATATATATATAGACATACGAAAACATATCAATGTTGCTTTCGGGCTGGTTGCTGTAGTTTCGATCGGTGCCGGCATCGGGAGTACAGCCTGCGACCTTGCGCATGTGGGTGTAGGGATCCTTAGGCTACGGCGTAGAGCTTGGTTTAGAGTTCAGCTTACAGCTTCGGGTACGTAGTCTTGGCTGCACAGCATCATAAGGTGAGTGAGGGTAAGAGGGGTCCGGATTTTGTAGGGGCCTGCAGAAGTACCTACACGATTCCTTAGGGTTCCTTCCTGTAAGCATACTAGAATATACCCCCCCCCCCGCCGTCAGAAAAAGAAAGAGCCAAATTATGGTTATGATTATGATCCGTAGTGGTGTTAATTTAATATAAAGGTCCCATATACTACAGGTTTAGGATGAGGTTCGAGATCCGAGCTCGGAAGCTGCAGATTTTCGCAATTTGCTGAAAGCCCCGACCACTCATGGCCGCTGAATCCCGTCCCTTTGGGATAGTCCGGCAGCTTGAACACCTTCAAATGTATTAGGCTTAGGGCTTGAACGATTTTGAATATTGTTTGCGGTACATAAAGAAGGAGGGACTGATATTCGTAACTGTTTAGGCTTACGTATTTTTCGAGCCCAAACCACCCACTAGAAGTTTCGAACTGGCGGCCAAGCATTGTTGGGGCATGTGTGTCATTTCAGGATGTATGTTGAAGCTGTAGTGCTCCCCGAGCCCTGGATACCCTGCATTAACTATAGCCCTCTCAAAATCTGACTGTCAGGGACAACAATACGGAAATTAGAGCAAGAAGTCCTGACAAGGTGGGTTTCCGGGGTTTCAAGTAAACACGAGACAGGTAAAACCCGAATGCTTAAATCCTAAACACCTGAAACACTCGTGTTGCGCACCTCGTGCATATCAGGAATGAATGATTTGGTTGGGAAGATGCAAGCACATTGTGGAGCGCTAACTACTATTTGCTTAAGGACCCCCCAAAAATAAAAAATATATTCCTTATGGGGGTAATATAGGGGTTATGATTTTTATTTTGGGGGGGTTTCTTAAGCAAATAGTAGCTAAAGTTTCCTCCCGGCAGCCTCGCCTTGTGTCAGCCCGTCGGCACCGCCCTAGTGGCTCGTATGTTTGGAGCTATTTGGACAGAAAGCAACATGGTCTCCACCCGAGCCCTCAACTTCCAGCCGGCTATCCCGTACCCAGCAGACTTTTCTACCACCCCTCCTCTTGGGTGCATGATCCCGCGCATCACCGAGAACCTCGTTGCCTCCATTGGTGTTGTTCACCAGTATGGCATCCACGAGAACCGGGTCGTCGCCCTTCACATGCCGCGGTCAGTGGTTTTCTGCTCTGCGTGTAAAGATAGGATCCTCGCCCAAAGCAGTCGCCGAGGAATGCAGTTCCCATACTGGTTGGAAGTTATGTCCATCAACCAACCAGACCACACCGCCTTAGGACCCCACTTTCAGTATGTATAATACACAGAAAGCTGAAAGATCCCACTGGGAAGACACCAAAGCGCGTTGACTCGCGCGCATGGCTCCAGCAAAAAGCACCTCAAATGATGTCTTCCGACGGGAGGTCCTACTATGTATTAGATATGGCTGAATCCAGGTAGAGTCGCCCTAAACACTAAACCCAAAGCTATATAATTAGTCGTTGTATTCCCTCTTACTCATGTTCCAGCTTCTGCAAACCCCGAACCCTAGACCGTCCGGTCACCATCCGTCACCCACACACGCCCAAACGTGGTTTGGAGTTTTGGGTTTAGGTTGTCGGATTCCCGCTTTAACGATGAATTCCAAGCCCTAAATCCTAGTTTGAACTGAAACCTCGCACCCTGAACCCTGTGTAGATCCCATGTAAACCCATATGAAAACCATAGCAGCGGTGATATATGCTCTTGAAGAACTCTACAACCCTGGGCAAATCTCGAGCCTAATAGTTGTGAGGTGATCTGAAGAAGCTCACCTTGAACCAGCTGCTATCACTTCGCATCATTACGCAGGGCTTTCCGACCACAAGTGTCGGCGACCTTGCCTGCAGTCAAGAGCATGTGTTAGTGGGTTTAGTTTTGGTGCAAGGGGCAAACCCTAAACACCTAAAACCCAACCCTGAAACCAAAACCCTGCAACCTGAGTCCTACACCCTAAACCTTGTACCCTGAAGCCTATATCCCGAACCTTCCTGAATCGTGAACCATTAGCCATACAAGCTGAACCCTCAGCCTACTCCCGGCACCCCAAGCCGAGGACCCAGAGTAGGCCCTTATTCCCTTTTTAAGGGTTCAGGTTCCCCTATAAGCCCCTTTAAACCAAAAAGGACACCCTTTTTGTTCGTAGGTACTCTGGGGTCTAGAAGCCCTACAACACTGCACCCTAACCCAGAGGCTGCTTATGTGAGCCTGAGGTCGGGCATAGAGGGTTTTGGGAATGTGGGTGCAGGATTGACTGCAGAACCCTAAAATCTGAATTCCTATAGCCCCATGGCTAACCCCTAAAGTCAGCCTTCAGAGTACCCCTTATGCAAAAGTCTTCGCAAGAGAACCTTACAGTCACCCTGCACTTCTAAATCCCAAGATCTTCTCCCGAAGCCCTACGCAACAGTTTGAAATACTGGTACTCCATCAAGGTTCTGGTTATACGAACCCGCAAGGACGAGGGTGCAGGGTTTGGAGAGTTCATTTTGCAGGGCATGAGACACAGAGTTGTCAACTTTGTGGCAGGTACCGTCGAATGTTTTGGGCGCTACGTAAGATAAAAACCGCAAACCCTTAAGGCATTGCTTTGCATGCTTTGCCCGTTATCGCCCTTATCGTCCTCAGGCCCCCAAACGCCTTTACAGTATTCACGCCCCTACGTCCGGGTTTCAGGTTTTGGATTGAGGGCTTTTGGGTTAAACCCCATAAACCCTGAGTGCAGGGTTTTGGATCAGGGCTTTAGGTTTAAGTTTCAGCGGGCCCTGAACCTCAGGGCCCACCAGGGTCACGTTTTCAGAAGGGTCCCGTACTTGGAGGTTCATGGGTAGCTATAAGTAGGATGCGTATATTAGCCTATATTTATAGCCCATGTTAAAGACTATAACTCCACCTACAACGGCCTATGAACCTCCAAATACTTGGGGCAGCGGGATTCCTTCCACTTCTCCTCAAGCGTGAGCCTGTTCAACTTCTCCCTCAAGCCCTGACAACTGAAATATAACCGTGGAAGCTCTGCTTGACTTCAGGTGCTTTCACTGTGCACAGCAACTTCCTTGGTGCACTTTCCGCAGAGCTGCGGCGTGGCACAGATCCTGAGAAAACGGGGGCGTGCACTTCTCACTTTCACGCATCCCTAAACCCAAGAAAACTCGACCTAAACCGAAGTCTTAAAGGGGGGGGGGGTAAAGCAGAGGCTCTGCTTCGAGAATCATGGCACTTATAGGGTTATAGATAAGGAGACTTCTAATTCGGGTACATCCTCCAAGTGGTTTCGAATCGGGAGAATTGTGAGACAACTGATAGGATGTGTGCTTGTTCCGAATATCCTTCCTAGGGCTACCATGTCTTTGATGCAGGTCTTGATACTCCCGCTTGAAGTTAGCATCGTAAGTGTAACAAGAATATAGTGTCCAGGAAGGCCATCCAAGAACAGCCCACTAAGAAGACCTGGGCCCTAAAGAGTACCGGTATAACTCACTCAGGATGCTCAGGTTATAGGTTCAGGGCTTAAGTTTTCGGGCGTTTGAATGTGATCTTCCGGGCTTACGGTGCAGGTTCTGGGCATTTAGGGCTTAGGTTATGTTTGACTTTGAAGTTGAGGACCAGCAGATACCTGAAGTCTGTTTAGGATATGGAATACCACGGGGGTGCTTGTCAGTGTGAACTGGGCCTAAGCCCTCACTGGGTCGCCCACATAGACTTCAGCGCACATTCAAAGCACAACGCAATGCAACCGTATCCGCATTTGTGAAGCCCTACCAGAAACAATCCGGAGCATTCACACACCCACTGCCAACCCTACGAATGATCTCAGACCCTGAACCCATTAAAACCCTAAACATCATAAAGTAAAAGCCAGGAAGTTGGAGTATGATTATCCTGAACCCTTTATGGTAAATTATAAGGTATCCTATCCTACCCTGAAACCATATTCCAACTTTCTGGAGTTCCCTTTACTCCCTAATACACCCTAAGCCCGAAATCCGACTCCCTGAAACCCAAAAGCTAGGACTATACTTGTAATACCAAATGATGGGTTTGGGGGTTTAGGGTTTAGGGTTAAGGGTTGATCACGTTCTTACTCATCACCTTCTTACTAAGTCCTCCTAAACCCGAAAGACTAAACCGAAGAACTACCCGAAACCCGATGCCCTAATACAGGGGCCTAGATAATTACTAATCCGTACTATGTGTGTGTGTTTTTTTTTGGGGGGGGGAGGGGGGGTCCTTATTAAAATAGTAGTACAGTGGGCCCCGAGACCATACTCCATACTCTAATTGGTACGGCCCCTATTGTTATAGAACCCTACTGTAGATCCCTTTGAAAATAGATCCCTTTACAGGAACCCGTTAAAGGAATCCTTAGAAGGATCATTAGGAATCCGAGGTTGCAGAAACTTGGAGCTCGAGCTCTGGGTGACAGCGCCGAGTCTGCTACCAGGCGAGCGAGGGTGTTTTGGGATTCTACCAGGATTCTCTAGAACGGTTCGCTCTCCCTCTCTCTCTCTTTTTTGTTTTTCTCTCTCTCTCTCTCTCTCTCTCTCTTTCTCTCTCTCTCTCTCTCTTTCCTTGTTTGTGTCTCTATATATATATATTATTACACATATAGTTATATATATATATATATATATATATATATATATATATAGAATTATGTGTGTGTATATATACATATATATATAATAATAATATATATATGTTTATTTATTTATTTCTGCATTTATTTATACACATGTGTGTTCTATAGGGGTAAAACGGTTTAGGCGTTTCAGGATTTGGAGTTTAATTACATCTAAACCCTCAGCCCTCAAACAGTTTGGAGTTGCAGGGTGTTACGCGGGCTGGAAGCCCGATATCTTCTTCATACAACACTGTCAAAAACAAACCCACCGAAAAAGCCTGGTGCAACTTTCAAGAGCTCTTCAATATGGGGCACTCATAGATCGTCTATCAAACTTGCATAGAACCCTGTTACAACCCTTGTGGAATCCCACATACCCCAACATCAACTCAAATCCCCTATAAGAACCGTCATGGAAACTTTTACCGGAACCCCTCAGTGAACGAGTTTCTGACACCCTCAAAACGAATCTTTAAACCCTACTACCCGGAACCTGAACGAACTCATGTCCGAAACCTTCGTAACGCCTAAGCCTAAGCTTGAAACTGCAAGCCTTCACCCTGAGTTCCAAATCCTGTCCGCCCTAAGCCCCAAACCCCTCGTCTTGAGAAACACCATAAAACCTAAGCCCAAAACCTGACCCCCTTGTAAACCTTAAGCCCTAAAGCCTTAACCCTGAACCCACCGGCCCTAACCCATGACCGTCGTCTTCCGAAAACTATTAAGGCCCCTACATCGATCCCTTGTTCAGCCTTTAAAGGAACCCTTCTAGAACAAGGCACCCTTATTGGGAACCCTTTTGAACCCTTACAGGAACCCTTTTCTAGAGCCCTTAAAGGAACCTTATTTTATATAGCCCTTAAAGGGAACTCTCTTCTGTGGTAGGCGGCGCCTGGAGACTGTGGGATCTCGATTAATCCAGTGCCGAGCGCTTAGCTGGGTGTAGGGCCTAGGGTTTAGGGTTTAAGGTCTAGGGTGTGTGTACAGTATGCGCGCGATGGGCGCGCTTTTTGCTTTAGGAATAGAGGCGCACCCACTTGTGGCGCGCTTGAGTCCCGCCCCAACCACCCCGACTATTCTCAATTAGGGGTTGGTTAGGGCAAGCCCCCTTCAAAGGGGGCTCTCTTGCTCTTTGCTTCCCTTCGCAGCTCTGCATTCAATGATCATATTTCAAAGCAAACCGCAGCTGAGATGGATTGGTGTGGGGTTGTAGGTCCTCGCGGCCTGTGCCGGCCGCTCGACAAGAAGATAGGGTTTCCAACAAGTACTTCGCCCCCTCGCACCCAGTCAGGGTTGCTCGCAGATGCCGTGAATGAAGGGATGGGGAAGCTGGCTCAAGAGAGTTTGGGAGGCTCTGGGAAGTCTTTTTTGCTTCCGGAATGGAACCCCAACATCGCCCCGACCCCAATGAAAAATGCACTTTTTCTGCTGTCCAAATCGGAGAGGTGGTGGCGGCCGGGGCAGGGGCAGAGGGCAGGGCTGCAAGTGTGTGAGGCGTGGCCGTCCGTGTACCGGAAAACGTTACCCTCCCTCACCGTTCTGTCGTGACGCTCGGTCGGGGGCCTCGGTCGGAGCCTCGAGCGCCCATGCAAATAATCAGCGGCGCTCTCAGCAGTTTCGGGGCAGATAGATGGGAGTTTCCGACGATTAGGGGTACCTTATAGGGGTTCCTTCAATAAAGATCCTAGTGGTCCCCTATTTTCGGAAACTCCCAGAAAGGTAGATAGATCGATAGATAGGTCGACGGATAGATATGCAACTGTTAAACTCGACGGAGTCTACCTTTGTGGGAGAAGCGGCGAGGGGCTTGGACTCTGAACCCTAAACCCCGGAACCATGAACCCCTAAAATGGGATTTAGGGTTGTGTTTGAATTGAAGCGAGCTTCGTATGGTTCCGTGGCTTACGATGAGGGGCACAAATAAGGAGTATTACCAGGCTTGGAATCCCCAGTTTTGCCCTTTTTCTTGTTGGACTCTCTTATAAAGCCCAAGTATGTAGTAGGAAAAGGGTACCGTTATTGTTGGGGGGCTACTGGGGAACCTAGAGTATTGCAAGGCTGAGTTGGTAGGGTTCTACCATGCTTTCAGGAATGCTTTATGCACTTAGGGATTCCCGGGGAGCTTACGTTAGGGTTTAGGGTTTAACGTTTAGGTCCAGTTTAGGTATAGGATTTAGGGTTTATGTTGCTGGCTTTAGGAGTTTATTCGGCTACATCGTTTACCCTCTCGTTGAGCGTGAACCTCAGGTAACTCCCCAGATAAGGACTTGTGATTACACAGCAAGGTTCAAGTATAGTCATCATCACTTCAAGCAATCCTGGGCTGACCAGAGCACCCTAAACCCTGAATCCTAAACCTTAAATCCCACACCCTAGATCCTAAACCCGGAACCTTAAACCCTAAATCCTAAACCCTAAACATTTAAACCCTGAGCCCTCATCCGCCCTTAGGGCTTGACTGACTGGACGAGCTACACAGACCCTGACTTGAAAGGGGTCACTTTCACGTTTGATAGATGCCTTGTAGATCCCTGTAAGGAGGAGCCCTTTTGAAGGATTCCCTGTAACGGTCCCCATTTTTTCGAAGGACTCTATTACACACGCTTAAGAGTAGAAGCCAGAAAGTTGGAATATCACCATCCTCACGCCATTATGGTAACGTAAAGGGGGAATCCCAGCGGGAATCGTCCTGAATGATGGTTCCAACTTCCGGGGATCGCCATAAACAACGGGATATGAACCTCACTTGTCAAGCGTAAACAGATTTCAATGTAGTGGTGATTTTAATAGTTGTAGTAGCAGTTTTATTAGCCAACAGCATTTTATATAGGTCGGTGGTCTCTTTACTTGGGGTTTCTGCTTTAAGGGGCCGTATATAGAGATCCTTATAAGGGCTATATTGGGCAGTCTTAGGGGCAGATAAAGAGACCACCGGCCTGTTTAAGTAAGAATCGTAACCATAGCATTGATTATTAGTCATATACCCAAGACCCCCTATACTTTAGAGTCTTTAGAGGTCCTTATTGTCCTGATCCAGAGAGGCCTCGGCGCTTCGGAGCTTATCGATGCGGGGGAGTCGAGGCCCCCTGCGCGGTGGCTTACAGCTCTGGAGGAGTGGAGTGAAATTCTTAAGGTTTTCTGGGCTTTAGTTTGGGGTATAGTAATAGTGTGGAAATCGGTGAAAAGTTACGCTTGTTTTGGGCTTTAGATAAGGGTTTAGGCTTAGTTTAGTTTCGGGTTGGGAGTGGAGGATATAGGGTGTCGCTGTGTAGGGTTTCAGGCTTCTAGACTCTTTTGAGGGTTCTGTTACAGGTTGGCTTGTAGTATCCTTAAGGGAGGGGGGTCCAAGGGGGGTATATAGCCTAGTGATCCCTAATCCTCCCTAGTACTCCCTAAGGTTCCCTTACAGTCCCCTAAGGATTCCTTATACCCTCCCCCCTTGAACCACCCTCCCGTAAGGATCCTATAATTTCAGGGTTCCGCAAGGAGTCTGGGGCTTCGGGCTGTTACGGTTTTTGGGCTTTGAGCTTAAGGCTTCGGTGTGGGGCCTGGGTTTAGCGCTGGGGGTTAACAGAGAGGCCTTAAGAGGGTTTCTAGGCTGTAAGGGTTTAGGGTTGAGAATAAATTCCCGTGCTATTTTGGGCCTCCTTATTGTAGGCATAGTAAAATGTCCTTCAAAAGGTTTTTATTTCATTGTGGTAAGAGGTTTCTTTGCCTCAACGCGTTTCTGCTACAGCCTGACGAAGCTCTGAGGCCATTGGCCTTCGTGTTTTGGTTCAGGGTTTAGGGTTTATTGGAGGGTCGGGGGACTTAGTAACTGGTTATTTTAGGGACTTATAAGTACGATAACCCCAATTCGGGTCCCTTTTAGGGTACTTATAGGTCTACTTACTACCTACTTACTAAGTCCCCCGACCCTCCAAGTTGGGTTTCAGCCCTTTCCCCCAGTGGGAACGAAATTTGAGGTCAGGTGGACATGGAACGACTTCAGCAAGTTGACCCAGCACGTGAAGAACATGGGGGAGATCTCGGATGGAGACGGTTGCCCCGCACAGCGGCAGAGCCTGGAGATCATTGGGCGCACCCTCGAAAAACTGAAGATCAGGGTCCAGGATCCGACGCACTCTACAATTTATGAAGGCCCCTCGTATTGCTTGGGCTGGGAAGCTGTCGAATCTGTTCATGTTGCCGAAGAGTGGCCCATTCTCGAGAAGTCCAGAGTGACGAACCCCAAGGGTCCAAGGAACCGTATGGGTTACAGGGGTTTCTAAATCTGTGAGGGTTTAGGGCTAAAGGGGTTTTTAGCGTTTGTAAGCGAATATAAGGCTCTATAAGAATTTAGGGTAGATGGGTAGTTCTCCGAATAGGGTCCCGGTTTATGTGTCGCCAAAATAGTAGGGCATCCTTATAAACTGACCCTAAAAGGGACCCTAAGTAAGAGATTTACCGATATGCTTTGGGGGCCCAAACATCTACTGTACTAACAGCAACCTTAAACCCTAAACCCCAAACCCCTAAGACCTAACATTTGGACGGTTTGGGAAATACTGCGACTGCCTTTGGTACCTTCGATGCCAAAGTTAGGGTTGAGGGTTTAGGGTTTAAGGTCAACGTAGATCTAGCTGGGTCGTGGGTTTACTGGGTTCAGGATGCACGTCTCGGATGTCCAGTTCGGCCAAGACGACCTGGCAGTTTCCGAAAACAGAAGACCCTAATACAGTACCCTAAATAATAGGATCCTTGTTATAAGGACTCCAAAGTAAGGTACCCCTAATTTTCGGAGCCCCCACCTATGAAACATCCTCAGGGGAGGCTTTTCCGTTGTACAGGAAAGAATTCCCTACAGAACAGGGTTTAGGGTTTTAGGGTTTAGGGTTTAGGGAACAAGTGTTTCCCCCTTTTCGGTTTGTCCTCCCAATAATTGAGCACTACGGCCACGACCATTCCATGGCACGGCATACGCAAGTCGAACGATACCAGACTCTCTAGACTGGCTGCTGGATCCAGCCGGGTGACAAGATGGCGATTGATACGTTGATTTTCGCGCCTTTGATCAGTCATCATCTGATGTAGATCTTCGACTTCTGCTGCGAGAACCTGGGGTTCGCGCTAGGGCTGAGATGCGTGCTGGGGCTGAGGGCCGTAGGCTTGTAGTTTGGGGCTTACCCTTACACGCCTCCAAAAGACTCCAAAGATTAGGCCGATTGGGCACTTAGGTTCACTTAGGTTCAGCATTCGGTTAGTGGCCGTGTCTAGTTTAATGCTTACTTTTAAACAGTCGGACCCGTGGGTTTCTAGGAGTTAAGGTTCTGGGGTAAATGAAGGACGAGAGTGTCTCCTGGTGAATTGCATGTATTCTTGATGAACCGGTCTTATGGTTAGGATTCTACGTTGGCAAGCAACGTATCAGAGGAAGCTTAAACTTCCCTTTGGTTAGTAGGGAAGGGAGGAATGGGGTACAATTATTTCTTCCATTCCCTATACTAACCAAAGGTAAGTAGACCCCCAACCACCGCAGGAGGAGTGGCCGGGTTCAGGTGCAGCCGTCGGCTTGACCTTCGCAGGGTTTCAATTGTCAGTGGGTCGTTTGGAGCTGTGGCTAGAAGAAGTCTGGTTGGTGAAGTCGGTGGGCTTTCCTAAGGATTTCATATTTCAGGGTTCCACAGTTTTTTGTTCGAAGGGTTCCGTTGTTTGTTGTTGTTCGACTGGTTGGTTGTCGTTAGGCTGCCGGGAGAGTCGTATTCATTGGGAGTGATAATTAACATAGTCTTTGGCTTTTGGGGCGTCGAGCAAAATTATGCCTGTACAACTATGCTACGATGATGCATTTCTGGGGCATGCTTCAGCTTCCCCGAGCCTGCAGTTGAGTTTCTCTGTTTTTTCTTGAAGGTAAGGGGTGGCAGTTCAAACGTCGTTTCAATTCTGTGAAGGTCTTTAGTTTCAGTTTCGGTGGCTTAGCATGTATAGGGACCTGAATACCTACCATTGTATTCCTGAGGGTTCCGTATTATGTTTGTAGCCAGGCATGCATGGGTCTTATCTCGTTGAGGGCACGGTGTTGAACCGTAAGCCAACCTAGCGTGGCTTCTTCGTGAGACAGGGCTCTGAAACCCTTTAATTGTCTCTGAATGCCTCAGCCGTCAAAGCGACTGCCCTGTCAACATTCGTAAAGACCATATCAATGAAGCCCGATCGTTTAAGGGATTCTGTTGATGATATAAATTATAAATCCTGCATTGCCTTAAGGACCCTAAACTATGGGAGTCATGGTAGATTCCTTATTATGTGTAATGCAGGATTATATCATCAACCGGAGTACCCCCCCAAGCTCTAAGCCAGCGGCGCCCGAAACCTAAATTCCAAACCGCCAGCCCTGGGCCCTCAGCCCCGGAAAACCTCCACTTCAAGGGTCATAGGACTTGGTAAAAGCAAGGTTATAAGTACCGTAGTTGGAGTTCTAAGTAAGTACAATTTTAGTTGCCTCATTTATATGGGTGGTTGTCAAAATTAAGGTCCCTTTTCGGGTCACAGCACCTAATATTTAGGGTACCCAAAAAGGGACCACAATTTTGACAACCACCCATATACATATAATCCTACAGCACAAATACTAAAGTGCCGTACTTGGAGGTTCATGGGTAGTTATAAGTATGGTTATAAGTCCCCTAATATGGGTTATATGTATAGTTACCCCAGTTATTATCCTAGGTCCGTGCTCCTTTAAGCAGGCTTTGTGCTGACAGACTTGTCCGCTCTCCAGGCCCAGACCTTGCAAGGCCCCCCATGGTCTCTTAGGGATTGGCTTTGGGGTTTTGGGTTTAGGGTTTATGGTTTGGGGCTTCGGGTTTAGAGTTTAGGGTTTAGGTTCTAGGGTTTAGGGTTTAGGGTTTAGGTTTTAGGGTTTAGGGTTTAAGGTTTGGGGTTTAGGGGTGTCGGGCGCAGAGCTCATAAGAATATGAGGGTGTATACGGGCCTGCTATGTGCGAACTGGGAACCTCGGGGCGAGGGCGAGGGTTTAGGAGTTTGAGCTGCTGTGAAGCTACAACATTTGTTATCAAGTTCTTCGCTTCATGACATATACATAAACACCGCTTTCGTTATTCAATCATAAGCCTCTTACCCTAAGCCCCATAGATGCCCTACGAATCCAATGTCCAAAGCCGTAAGCTTGTCATCATCCGCTTCACAAGGTCCAACAGCGAATACTTTGCCATTTTAATGGAGGTTTCTTCGTCAGGGATCCTTTAGCGGAGTTGTTGGAATCTTTCATGCCAAATCCCCAAGTCCTAAAGCCCAAAGGCCGTAAATCTGAAGAAGCGCAACGCAAATCCTTCAAGCAAGAAAAAGTGTCAAGCACCCAGGGCTGCCCATTCCCAAAGCCCTAGACCCTAAACCCTGAACCCGTCGCAAAGCGGGGCGTGCTGATTTAGTGTATGCCCTTTTCTGGGTAGGCGCGCTTTGGAGAAAGGAGCGTCACTGCCCTTAAAACAAAACCGGAGCCGTTCGACCTTGCAGGGGCTTCTGCCGACTTCGAGCACTTCCCAAACGGGACTAGCATTGCTGTGGCTTGCTGCCCAGCAAAGGGCGGTTGAGGGCTTGGGGTGCTAGAAAAAACAAAGCCATGAGATCTTAACAAGTACATATAGAGGGCTCCCTCATCTGATTTGAAGTTTGGTTCCAGCCTTAATGAATGGAGATTTGGAGTCTCTGGATTTTTGGAGTCGAAATGTCATGGTTTGCGCCTTGCCCTTCGGTCTTGAGGGTGAAGCGTCAGGGATATTGACATCTGTGCCAGTGTGAATGTAAGACTTCAACAAGCTACCCCGAGACTCCAAACCCCGTAATGAAGGACTATACCTCAAATCATATTAGGGGTCCTAGTATAAGTTAAGTTATATTCCTCAATTGTATAAGGGGGAGTATACCTCAAATCATATTAGGGATCCTTTTATAAGTTAAGGTATATATTCCCCAATTAGGGGGTCTAACCTGGGTCCTAATATAATTTGAGGTACATATTCCTCAATTACAGTCGAGGCCCAAAAGTTGGAAACCCAATAGCCTCAATCCTTAAGAGTAATGTATTGGGGATCCCAGCACAATTTGGCCTTAATCCGGTTTCCAACTGTACGGAGTTCACTGTAGGGGGTTTTGGAGTCTCTGGGTCAGCCCGAGGCCCTCAACGCCAGGCCCTTTCGGCCCTAAACCCTCGGAGGCTTCAAAAGGTGGGATGAAGGTATGTGGAATATTCAGAAATACAAAATTGTTATTTTATTTTTCATTTTTTATTTCTGAATATTCCCAAATAAGAGTCCTTATATAAGGAATCCTTATTCCCACCTACCTTCATCCTACCTTTTGAGGCCTCCGAAGCCTTAAACGCCCAACATCTCAAGCCCAAACCATATAACCCAAAGGGTCCAAGTATCAATTATGGTATATACTTATAGGGTCTTTTGGGGGTCTTATTTTCTACCATAATGATACTTGGACCCTCTGGGTAAGAGACTTGGAGTACCATATAAGGACCCAAAGAAAAACGGTTACCAGTCTGTTTATACAAACTCTAGGCCTCCCAAGACCCTACCCGTAGGTCCCATAGTAGTTCCTTTTTGGGGTTCATATGGGTGGTTGTGAAAATTGCGTTCCTTTGTTGGGTACCTTGAATATTAGGTGCCGTTTTATACTAAGGACCCAAAAAGGGACCATAATTTTGACAACCACCCATATAGAATCCTATAAGGCAGTCCCAAAAGGAACTACTATGGGGCCTATGGGTACAGCCCTGGGCTCTTGTTTCTGAACCCAGGCGCCTGGTGCGTTTGTGTTTTCATACCCTGGGTCTCCCACTGGCCCAAAGTAGGTACCAAAGGGGCCTTAATAATTACCTATACTATTTCGGGGTTCCTTATGATGTTTATAGTATAATGGGCCCCAAAGCCCTAGTTTAATTATTAAGGCCCCTATAGTAGCATTTATAGACTTTAGACCCCGAAGTGGATATTACTTGCGTACTTGGAGCTTTAGGGTTATGAACACTGCGCCCTAACTCTAATGTTTATGCTTTCGTATAGCCTGAGGCCTCTTCTCATAGCAGCCTTCTTGCCAGCACGGTGAAAAGAGCTGAAAGAACATCTAGCAGTAGTAGACGTAATACTTGCCCAAGCTTTAGCAGTCATCAGCTCAGCGGTAACAATCTTGACCCCTCTTACATCATTAGCAGCTGTATAGTGACCACGAATCATTTAGCATCAAATTGCTAGCCAAGCAGCAAACCCCTCCAAGCCAAATCAAGAAACCACTAAGCAAAGAGAGGCCGAGCAACAACAATCATAACACTACTCGTAGCACTACCGCTGTACCAGTAGTGGTAGAAAGTAGTCGTGGTAGTAGTCGTGGTCCTAGTCGTAGTCGCAGTCAATTTTGTAGTCGACCTCGTAGTGGCAGTCATTCGCAGAGGAGTGCTGTGGAAAGGGTAAGAACAGTGCTAAATATGGGTTAGTCGAGGTAACATTGATCTCAATAACTGCAGTGGCACCAATCAATACCGTCAGCGGGAGGGTTGAAACCCTGAACCCTACTAACCGCCCCGAAACCTCGAAACCCTAATCCCACTAACCGCCCCTAAGCCCAAACCCGAACCCCACGAGCCGCCTCTAAATAACCCTAAACCCTTTGGGTTGGAGGTCATGGACTTGGGCTTCGGCAGTGCCATGCATTGGGAGGTCATGGCCATGCAGACGGGGAAGGACAGCTTTGGTGCGTTTTTTGTTGTGGGAGTGGGGTAGGGGTAGGGGGGTGGGGTGCGGTACTCTTCTAAAGGTTACCATGCAAGGAAGTAGGCGCAGCAAGACCTGCCTTGGAATTTCCTGCTTGGCTTGGTGTATCCATGGGCCAACCGTCATCCCACCCAAAAATCATCCGCTCCCTAAGGCATCCACGGGCTGACCGTGATAACGCCCGCCCAGACGTCATCCGTTCATATCCGTGCACAAAACCCACGGCATGTATTGTGCAAGATTTCATGCAGTGCCTACCCAAGGGTCCAAGTATCATTATGGTATATACTTATAGGGTATTTGGGGAGGTCTAAGTAGGTACAATAATGATACTTGGACCCTTTGGGTTAGGATCATCATTATGGTATATACTTAGACCCCCCAAAATTCACTACCATAATGATACTCGGATCCTTTGGGCTAGTTTCCCCTGCCGTCTTGCCCTTTAGGTTTTCGGCCCCGTGTGCAGCAACGCGCAGTTTTCAGGGGATGCTTACGCATAGGCCCCGTAATTAGTAGTTCCTTGGGGGTTCATATTTAGAACTCTGTAAGGTAATTTTATCGGCTCCATCGAAGTTCCTTTTCGGGATTACCTCAGAAGGTTCGAAATATGAACCCCCAAATCACATGGAACTACTATGGAGCCTATGGGTATGCACTGGTATACTGTCATAGTTTCGCCGCTTGCAGCCACGCCGTGTAATGCAGAGGCCGAAGTGTCGAACACCTATAGGCGAAAAGCATGCCCCCAAGCATTTCGTGTCCAAGATTGTTTGTGCGCCTGCGGCCTGCCATGCATCTACAACCGAGAGGCTCCACATATTTTAATTACCATTATGGAATCAGGTCCCAAAAGACCATCCATACTTTGGCTTTGCGGGCCTAATTCCCTGGTGGGAATATATATATATATATATATATATATATATATATATTTGTATATATATATATATATATATATATATAGATAGAGAGAGAGAGAGAGAGAGAGAGAGAGAGAGAGAGAGAGAGAGAGCCTCTGTGTAAGTCTATAAGTATTCTGACATGGGTTCCACGATGTTTTGGGGTTTAGGGGCCCTAAACACAGGAAGTTAGGGGCGGGGAGGCTTGGGGTGTTACCGACAAAGACTCTGTAGTAGGGGCTTTGGGGCTTGAGGGATAAACCGGGTTTCGGGGGTTCAGGGTTTAGGCTTTCAGGCTTTGAGGCATTTTACCGTTAGAGGAGCTTTATGAAATCGGATTTCAGAGTGGTGGGGACCGTCGGATTGGGGTGTGGGAGTCTTGGGGGCTTCAGGGGTTTAGAGTTGCAGGGTTTGATGCTTCTTGAACTCGGTAACCTAGGTTCTTAAAACAATTTCGGAGCTGGGGTTGCGTGTGTGTTAGCTTAGGGTCTTAATTAATAACTATAATTGCTATTCCCAAGGACGACCTTCCAGGCGCGCTCACGGCATTGACTGCCCTCCGCGCACGGCGCCTCCAGCGAAATCGCGTGGTGGAAGTGGCGCAAGGCCGGAAAAGCTGGAGGTTTCATACACCCAGAGAGCCTGATACCCCTCACTAGGACCTAGAGTAGGCCCTTATTCCCTTTTTTAGGGTTCAGGTTCCCTTATAAACCCCTTTAAACCAAAAAGGGCATCCTTTTTATGCCTGGGTTACTCTTGGGTCTAGCTTATGTACCTTGAATCCCCAAGCGCTTAATTTAAGGGTTGCAAGGCATTGATTTTACTTAGAGTGTACTGCATTTGCTGGGTTTAAGCATCTGAATAACCAGCATCTCTTTGAAGTGTCCCATAGCAATATTGTAAAACGCCCAATACCTTTTTCTAATTATTAAGGCCTGTACACCAGGGTTTAGGAAGGCAGAGGTGTAGTGTAGAAAGACATTTTAATTCCTGAGAGGGAGAACTCCAATCCCTATCAGGTCTACTGTGTTGGACATGGGTTTCCAGGGTGTGCATGAGGCTTCTACTGATGATGATGAGGACTTTATGAATGTACACGGGGGGCGGTCCTGGTCTGGTTCTGGGTATCACTGAAGAACTATCTTCCATCCTTTACAAGCCCAAGCGCCCAAGTTTGATTGAAGAAATTCTGTTTGTATTGAGTCCAAGGGCATTTGGGGGCTTCCGAAAAACAGGGGACCCTGATATAGTAACCTATTTAGTAAAGACCGTGTTAAAGGAACCCTCAAGAACCTTATACAGAAGCCGATCCCTTTTGATGGGGTCCGTGAGAGCCTTAGGGCTACCCACAGGCTCCATAGTACTTCCTTTTTGGGCTTACTTTAGAGGATTCAAAATATAATGAAACCCAAAAAGGAACTACTTTGGGGCCTATGGGTAGTCTCATTAAATGCCGCCAGAAGCCTCCGCCGCGCTCCCGGCGGTGCCCTTCGCTGCCGCGCTCACGCTGCCGAAGGCCAAGGAGCCCCGAGCAAAAGGGGCGAAAGGTGTCGGGTTCCTTAAAGTCAAAGGGGAAAAGGAGGGACCCTTAATCGGGACCCCTACCCTATAATGGGCTATAACAAATTGGTATATAATGGCTATGTTAAGGGTATATACCTAGGGGTCCTTATTAAGGGTCCCTCCTTTTACCCTTGGATAAAGGGTTCCTTAAAGGGTCTTAGGGTTCTGTTAAAGGGTCTAGGGTTTAGGGTTGGGTTTTCAGAAGCGTTTGCGAGAGTCTGTAAAGAACCATGAACATCTTAGCCTTTGCACATGCTTCTAATGAGGACGCAACCCTAAACCCCAACTTGTTTAAACCCCAGCCTTGCAATGTAGGCGCCTTAATAATTAGAGTAGGGCTTTGGGGCTCCTTGTTCTAATTATGGTACAATATACCCCGCCCAAACCTTATTCTTCTGACAGCATTATATATCTTACATTAGATCCCGGATCCCCGTCCCTAGCACTTCGTGAAGTCACCCTAAACCCAAAAGGCTGCATCCTAAACGAGCCCAACAGAGCCTCGGCCCGATATACCATACTTGGAGGATCATGGGACTTAGTAACTAGGGTTATAAATAAT
This sequence comes from Symbiodinium sp. CCMP2592, assembly GCA_905221615.1. NCBI lineage: Eukaryota > Dinophyceae > Suessiales > Symbiodiniaceae > Symbiodinium > Symbiodinium sp. CCMP2592. Next base: position 775,143 of record CAJNDT010005557.1, on the reverse strand, counting down.
CAGGTAACTGTACTTATAACTCCAATTAGGGTACTTACAACCTTACTTGCCCAGAGGGTCCATATACACTACCATTATGGAATTAGGTCCCCAAAACCACAGTGGGGATGGTCTTTTGGGACCTAATTCCATAATGGTAGTATATTTGGACCCTCTGGGTAAGTAAGGTTGTAAGTACCCTAATTGGAGTTATAAGTACTGTTACCTGATTATTCATAACCCTAGTTACTAAGTCCCATGATCCTCCAAGCACCCTTCTAAATAGTACGCTAATTGGAATTACAAGCAAAGTTACCTTATTATTTATAATCTTAGATACTAAGTCCCATGATCCTCCCAGTACCCTTCTAAATCCTCTAAAGGATCCAAGTACCATTATGGTATATACTTAGACATAACAAAAAATCTATAAGTTTATTCCATAATGATACTTGGATCCTTTGGGTACCATACCCTTCTAAACCCTGAGCCCTAGCCCTAAACTCGAGTCAACATTCCAACACCGGCTCAGCATTTAGGAGGCGTTGAGGGTTTAGGATGTAGGATTTGAATATAGGGTTTAGGGTTTAGGAGGATCTGAGGGTTTGGAGTTTAGGCTTTAGGGTTTATGGTTTGGGGCTTAGGGTGTCCACTGAATGTGTTGGGCGCCGCGGGCTTTCAGGAAGCTTCTGCCAGCAGCGCGAAGAAAGTGGACTGGCCAGCACCGACTCCGACAAACAGGTTGGAGTTCAGGGATTGAGGCTTTAGGGTTTAGGGTTGAGGATTCAGGGATTGAGGGTTTAGGGGCTGTCCGGGTTATGGGTTTTGGGCTTTACCTATAGTCTCCATTGTAGTTCCCTTTTTTTGGTTTAACCAAATATATAATTGGGATCCTATAAGGTAACCCCAAAAAGGAACTACAATGGAGACTATAGGTGGGGTTTAAGATGTAATGTCTTTATATGCCTAAAGCTCTGATGGGTGATTGGGTCCCTTTTAGGGTACTTATAAGTCTACATACCACCTACTTACTAAGTCCCCCGACCCTCCAAGCAGGGTTCAGGGATGGAGAGTTCGGGGTTTGGGGTTGGGGTTTCAGGGATGTCAGGTCGCAGAGCCTAGATTACCCCAAGGCCCCAGAGTAGTTTTTATTTGGGGGGGTTCATATATAGAATCCCTTAAGGTATTCCTAAAAAGGAACTACTATGGGGACTATAGGCAGATTACTTAGATATTCAGAGTTTCGGGGTTGAAATAGGGCCTGAGGGGTGCGAAGGCGGTAAAATAATGGCCCAACACCTATAAAGGGCCCTCAACCCTACACCCTAAACCCGGTCAAGGGGGTCGGGGTTTGCCGTCCAATGATCACCAACGGGACGCGAGACTCGGCGGTACACAAGGCCTAAACCCTCAACCGCGCTTTCATTCAACGAGGCGACGAGGTGGTTTAGTCATAGGGACCCTAAGGGGGGTAGGGGGGAGTTGGGTAGTGGACTATAATTCCTTAAATCGGCCTTACTAGGTCGTTATTATGGGCATTAAGGCCCCCCACGACCCCAAGGGTCCCTACCATTTAGGAAGCACGGTCTACAGCCTGAAGGTTTAGGAACCGGGGTCAACCCTACCCCCTGAACCCTTAAACTCAGAATTTACGAGTATCGGAACGACAGAGCCATGCACACCCAAAGGCTCCAGTGTAAGCTTCGAAAAGCTTTCGTGAGATGTTGAAGGGGTGCTTGAACACTGTACGAGTTGCAGCACTAGGTCCTAGGCCTGGGCTTTTTGTCGCGAAATGATAGTACTAGGCTTATGCCTTAAGGGGCTTCCTACACAGGCACTTGAGGACGAAGTATATGGAACGTGGGGACACGGACCCTTTGGACCGTTTCGATTGCATTGTCTGTTTGAGATTGTGGTTCACTAAACGTTTCGAGTTCACCTAGACCCCCCAACTACCCTCTATTGTAATCCCTAATTACTTCTTGATAAGAAATAATGAAGCCCTTCAAAGGATAGCTGGGGGGTCCTGGCAAGAACTATTGGTTTTAAACTGAGGGTTCTGGGCGAAGGATTGGGTTCAATCCCGAACCCTGAACCCCCAAACCCTGAACCCAAAACCCTATAAACCCTAAACCCCTAAACCCCAACCCCTAATTTGTGGTTCAGGGGGTAGCATCGAAGGCGTCTATCGCATGATGCGACATTTAGGCCCGGACCTGATTGTAGAACGCGCTACTAAGCCGCTACTACAAGGGCCTTAATAACTAGAATTGGGTTCCCTTTAAAGGGTTCCTTTCATTAAATTATTAAAGGGATCTATAGTAGGGTTGTATAGTACAGGGGCCTTGAGAATTAGAATAGGGTTTTGGGGGTATATGATACCATAGTTATTACATGGAACCCTAGAAATACTATAGGTAATTATTAAGGAAGCTATATTAAACCGACTCGCGAGAGCTTCATCAGGGGCTTCCAAGGCGCGCCCTGTTCTCCAAGCCACTTCCGGGCGCTCTGTGCCCCGCAGATTTGGCTTTCCGGTTCTGCACCAGCGCCCGTGCCTGTCTTGTGGGCATCGGCGATCGCCTGTCAAGGAAGCTCTGATGAGGGTGCCCTCCAGAGACCAGCGGCTCCGCGAGTCTATCACGGCGGAGGCCACGGCTGAGGTGACTCAGCGGCTGCGCCGCGCGCGAGTCTATCGCGGCGGAGGCCACGGCTGAGGTGACTCAGCGGCTGCGCCGCGCGCGAGTCTATCACGGCGGAGGCCACGGCTGAGGTGACTCAGCGGCTGGGCCGCTAGCTTGAGGTGGAGCTGAGACGGCGCACGGAGGAGTCGCGTTTGTCTTGGGTGGCGCAGGCGGCAAGGGAGGATGCCAACGCTCCGCTGGCATTTTTGTTGGTCCAGCAGCTGCTGGCGATGCTTCAGCCCCAGTTGGACACGCAAACCACGCTTCTGCACGCCTTCAAGGAGACGAACAATCAGCATGGGACTTTGCAGAAAATCTTGACGACGACTACTGGGGCGTGAGCCAGACGATTCCCAAACTGAACTGTTAGTAGAGCTCGGTGGATCCTTGGTTCAACCCTTATAGTAACCTTTATAGACCCCTTCGAAAGTAGCCCTATTGTAATTATTAAGGCCCCTGTGCTAAATCCTTGCAAAAGCCCTTATTTTAGTAGCCCTTATAGTAACCCTTCATGATCATAGACCCCTTCGAAAAGAACTCTCAGTCTGTACTGGTTGCAGGCCTCCAGGGGCTGACGACAAGCCAGGACTTCATGACGAGCGACTTTGCCTTGTCTTTATCAGGGCTTAGGGTTTAGGGCTTAGGGTTCGGGGTATAGGGGTTTATGGATTCAGGGGTTTAGGGTTTCGGGTTTGTCTTTATCTGGGCTTTATAAGGCCTAGGTAGGTAGGTGTATACATGTGAACGTGCGAATGTGTCATTGTGTGTATGTGTACGTGTGTACTCAGCACGGGTGAATGAATGCGTGTAAGGAAGGAGAGTAATTCGGATGATGCTTTCTCAGACTATAATGCTTAGTTCAACTGCTTCTCCACATCCTTGCGAGCCTGAGCCCAAAACCCTGTGTCCAGCCTCCCAAACCCTTAACGCTATATACCCTAAATCCCGAAGCCCTGAAGCCTAGACAGTAGACCCACCCAAGGTCGGGTGGTCTTCGATTGCCTAAACCTAAGCCCGAAGGGTCCAAACGCCTAGTAAACACATACTACTTCAGTTCCTTAACAAGAACCCATAAACTACGACCCCCCGCCGCTACTCCCAGTTTTCCTTTCCTGTCCGAGCTCTTCATTTACTTCGGATGCTGTGCACGTCGCCGGGATGAGTCACAGTGAGAGGTTTGGGCCAGAGTTGAAGGCTTTAGGGCTTACCCTACTTGGAAGGGCAGGGGAGTTAGTAAGTAGGTTATAAGTAGGGGTATAATTGGGGTAACTCCATTTAGGGTACTTATAACTCTACTTATAACCTACTTACTAAATCCCCTGCCCTTCCAAGTAAGGCCCCAAAGTAGTTCATTTTGGGGGTTCACATATAGAATCCTGTAAGGTGATCCCAAAAAGGAACTACTATGGGGCCTCTGGGTAGGGTATTGGGGTTTAGGGATTAAGTGTTTCGGGTCAAGACCTTCCTGTGTAAACCCTAAACTTACCCTAAACCCTAAACCCCTAAACCCCTAAACCCTAAACCCCTAAACCCTAAACCCCTAAACCCTAAACCCAAGCTTCAAGAAAAGAGCCACCTCTTAAGTCTTAGGCATGAAGCTCCGTCGTAGACTCTCGCATGAAGCCTTTAAGCGCTCCTTTAAGGGATCTATAGAGATCTTAGGTTTAGGGTTTAGGGGTTAGGAGTTAGGGGCTTATCTAAACAGTTACTTCGTGGATCGTGAGCCTTCACCTCAGCTTTACACTGCCAGATCCCTGCCTGTTTCTGCAAATGCAGACACTGTTCTGGGCCATTGCTTCTTAGGGCTTCATGGTGGCTGGCTTCCCGTAAACACTATGATATAAGTTATACTCGACATCAGGTTAGTCAGAGTATACCAACATGTGCGCCCAAACAGAATCTAACTACCAAGCTGGTTAAGACCCCTGTATCATGCGAGCCTCAACATCAAGACTGTCGGTTTTTTGGCCGCATTGCATGCACACAAGAACAGCAGACGTTTGCTCTGATTGTGTGACCTTTTTTGCTGTGTGTGTGTGTGTTGAGTTTACGGCCATGTATCCCCACACTCTAAACCCCTAAACGCCGAAACCCTAAAGCATGTCAAGGAGCGGCTTCAGTTGAAATTTCCGGGTAGGATCCCGCGACCTATCAAATCTAGGCCCCACAGGTGAGACCGACCTGCAACACAGCCTCGACGATATCGACGTCTGAATAATTAGCAGTCGTAGTCGTCGTAGTAGTAGTGGTAGTAGTAGTGTTATCATTATTATTAGTAGTAGTAGTCGTAGTCGTAGTGGTAGTGGTAGCGGTCGTGGTAGTGTAGTGGTAGTAGTAGTGGTAGTGGTAGTAGTAGGAGTAGTAGTCGTAGTAGTAGTAGTAGCAGTAGTGAGTAGCAGTAGCAGTAGCAGTAGCAGTAGCAGTAGCAGTAGCAGTAGCAGTAGCAGTAGAAGTAGTAGTAGTAGTAGTAGTAGTAGTAGTAGTAGTAGTAGTAGTAGTAGTAGTAGTAGTAGTAGTAGTAGTAGTAGTAGTAGTAGTAGTACGATTAGTCGTCGGAGTCGTAGTAGTAGTGGCAGTCGTGGTCGTAGTCGTATTCCCTAGTAGTCTTTGTTTAACATTCTACATAAGTTAAGACCTGGGGCTATCTATTGAATTTGGATTTGCTTAGTGTTCCCTTCGAGTAGGGTAGGGTTTTAGGCTTCAGAGCTTCACCGTGTTTGGGTTGAAGGTTATTGGGTTTTTGATAACTGTTGAGAGTTTGCGTTTAGGCAGTAAACTACACAGTTTTTTATCACGAAAGTATTGTTTTCCCAGAACAAGACAACGATGTGACCTATCAGCATAACTTCATTAGCGGTCCAGCTAGACCCCAGAATCCTTAAGTCTTCAGCTTAAAGCCCCAGCACCCGATCAGTAAATCGTAAGAACCTGGAGTTTGAGCCCTAAACCAGATGCTCTAAGGCTCGAAAGACCCAGAAGGCCTGAACGACCGTAAGCCTTCCTAGACCCCAAAAAACCTACCTTTTCAGGACTGTTATAAGGAAATCATAATAGGGAACTTTGAAAAGGAAGGTTTTGTAGGGTCCAGGTATACCGTAGAGACTCATGACCGATTGCATAAATCGTAGACCCTGAACCCTAAACCCTTAAAAACGAAGCCAGAGCCGAAATATCGGTCGCAAGACAGCGATGCAGACGTGGGGCCCGCAGCAAAGAGAAGACATGCCGGCGAGGGTTGAGGGTTTTAGAGTTTCGGGTTTAAAGGTCTTAAAAAATTTCAGGGGTTTTTCGGGTTTGGGTTTCGGGCTTCAGCTTCAAATACGGCAAAGGCTTTTATGTATTGACCGTGGTGACTCTACATGGTTTGAAGGTTCGAAGTGCGGGGTTCAGGGCTGAAGGTGTTGTCTTATGAGTTTGAGAATGAATCGAAGTTTCAGGGATTCAAGTCTCGGATGATCTACTTGGAAGGGCAGGGGACTTCGTAAGTAGGTTATAAGTAGGGTTATAATTGGGGTAACTCCATTTAGGGTACTTATAACTCTACTTATAACCTACTTACTAAGTCCCCTGCCCTTCCAAGTAGGGTGGCAAAACCTTAAAGTCCCGAAGCCTAAACCCCAGACGAGCCGGTCCTCCTAACCCTAAGGCTCCATGTACCCATATAGTAGGTACTTAGGCCTTAATGGTGTCACTATATGGGTACTTTAAGGCCTAAGTACCTACTATATGGGTACATGGAGCCTTTGGGTAAGCCGGCTCGTCTAAATCACTAAACCCTCAGCCGGGTGTAGGATTAGCTCTCTCTTATGGGTGGTTGTTAGATTTGGGGTTCTTTTTTGGGTACCCAAAATAATAGGTGCCGTAGTATAGTAAGGATCCAAAAAAGGACGGTAATTTTGACAACTACCCATACAGGATTTTACTGTTAGGCTCAACTTACTGTTGTTCTGTGCGTTGCTCTTTGGCACGGACCGGTGTAAGGATGAAAGCTTGTCCCAATCACTCTACCAACGCAGACTTCTAAGTGGTGAAGCAAAGCTCATGCACTACCAGCTGAAGCACCGACACGAGGGCGTTTGCGACATTGCGCTTTTCTCTTGCCGTTGTTGCGTGTGTGATGCTTGGCCTCTGGTGCATTGGTGCGGACCGGTGCAAGGATGAGAACTTGTCCCAATCACTCTACCAACGCAGACTTCTAAGTGGTGAAGCAAAGCTCATGCACTACCAGCTGAAGCACCGACGTGAGGGCATTTGCGACACTGTGCTTTTCTCTTGTCGTCGTTCTGATGCTTGCCCTTAGGTGCATTGGTGCGGACCGGTGCAGGGATGAGAAGTTGTCCCAATCACTCTACCAACGCAGACTTCTAAGTGGTGAAGCAAAGCTCATGCACTACCAGCTGAAGCACCGACACCAGGGCGTTTGCGACATTGCGCTTTTCTCTTGTCGTCGTTCTGATGCTTGCCCTTAGGTGCATTGGTGCGGACCGGTGCAAGGATGAGAACTTGTCCCAATCACTCTACCAACGCAGACTTCTAAGTGGTGAAGCAAAGCTCATGCACTACCAGCTGAAGCACCGACGCGAGGGCGTTTGCGACATTGCGCCTTTCTCTTGCCATTGTTGCGTGTGTGATGCTTGGCTTTTGTTGCATTAGTGCGGACCGGTGTAAGGATGAAAGCTTGTCCCAATCACTCTACCAACGCAGACTTCTAAGTGGTGAAGCAAAGCTCATGCACTACCAGCTGAAGCACCGACACGAGGGCGTTTGCGACATTGCGCTTTTCTCTTGCCATTGTTGCGTGTGTGATGCTTGGCCTTTGGTGCATTGGTGCGGACCGGTGTCAGGATGAGAACTTGTCCCAATCACTCTACCAACGCAGACGTCTAAGTGGTGAAGCAAAGCTCATGCACTACCAGCTGAAGCACCGACACGAGGACGTTTGCGACATTGTGCTTTTCTCTTGCCGTTGTTGCGTGTGTGATGCTTGGCCTTTGGTGCATTGGGGCAGACCGGTGCAAGGATGAGTACTTGTCCCAATCACTCTACCAACGCAGACTTCTAAGTGGTGAAGCAAAGCTCATGCACTACCAGCTGAAGCACCGACACGAGGGCGTTTGCGACATTGCGCTTTTCTCTTGTCGTCGTTCTGATGCTTGCCCTTAGGTGCATTGGTGCGGACCGGTGCAAGGATGAGAACTTGTCCCAATCACTCTACCAACGCAGACTTCTAAGTGGTGAAGCAAAGCTCATGCACTACCAGCTGAAGCACCGACGTGAGGGCGTTTGTGACATTGCGCTTTTCTCTTGCCGTTGTTGCGTGTGTGATGCTTGGGCTTTGGTGCATTGGGGCAGACCGGTGCAAGGATGAGTACTTGTCCCAATCACTCTACCAACGCAGACTTCTAAGTGGTGAAGCAAAGCTCATGCACTACCAGCTGAAGCACCGACACGAGGGCGTTTGCGACATTGCGCTTTTCTCTTGTCGTCGTTCTGATGCTTGCCCTTAGGTGCATTGGTGCGGACCGGTGCAAGGATGAGAACTTGTCCCAATCACTCTACCAACGCAGACTTCTAAGTGGTGAAGCAAAGCTCATGCACTACCAGCTGAAGCACCGACACGAGGGTGTTTTTGATGTTGCGCTTTCATTTGGCGTGGTTGAATGTGTGATGCTTGTCCTTAGGTTCGGGCGGCTAATAAAAGAGGCTCTTAATCACGATTCGTCTGCATTATTGTTTCGAGTTGCCACTGCCCGAGCTCAAAACTCCAGTTGTCACAGGTAAGCAGATAAGAACAGTCTGAACTACAGCCAACACACCCAACACTTAAACTGTAAATCCTGAGCCCAAAACCCCATGAAATCCAAATCCTAAGTCCAGAGCCGTAACACTGTGAAACCTCAATCCATCTCACATAGTCTCAATTCCCCATCCGGAGCCCCGAAACTTCCGAAACCTCAAAAACTAGATCCTAAACCCCTAAACCCGCACCACTAAATACACCCCTAAGCCCACAAAGGCAGGTGAAACGTATCGCAGGGCAAGGCACCCCCGCTGCCGTGGCCAGGTCAAAACTGCGAAGTTGACAAGAACAAATCCTAAACCCTCAAGACCTAAGCCCTTTAGGCCCATGGAGACTTCAAGCCTCCCGAACTGCTAAAGCCTTAGAGGCTATACCTACACACGCCAGAAACCCGAGATCCCTAGACCCCTGAACCGCAAGATCCCTAGAACACCTTGGTTCTTCGATCCGGAAGCCCAAAAAAACCCATATTTCACCCAACCATACGCTCTAATGAAACCCTAAACCCTAAACCCTAAACCCTAAACCCTAAACCCTCTAATGTAGGAACCTGATTCAGGAACCTTGGGTCTTGATTAGGGGTGTTTACATGGAACCTACCAGGACCCTCCTTGTACCCTCAAATAGGGGTATATGGTCCCAAATAAGGGGCATTTAGGGTCTAATAGAGGGTAGATGGAGGGTCTAGGTAGTATTTTGGGAAAGAAGCCCAGGATTTCTTAGTCAGGTTCCTACATTAACCCCTGACACCCCTATCCGAAGCTGGAAGATTCAACCCTTAACGGTTCGGTGTTTGGGGCCCTGCACCCCAAAGCCCAAACACCAACCCGCAAGCCTCGCGACCCTCTAACCCTAAACCCCGAACCTAAACCCAAAACCCTGAACCTAAGCCATGAACCTTAAACCCCACACCCCAAAACCTGCCCTCATGCGCCGGCTCCCCATTCCGGGCCTCCTTCGTGGACCCAGGACAAGGCTGGTCCCTGGTGAGAGGAGTTCATCTTGATTCGGGGCTGAGGGGTGGCGGTGATTCAAGTAGGGGCCTTCATCTTATTGGCTGTAAACTCAACTTTTAATCTTTTGGGGTTCTTATAAGATAGTCGATTCTGATAGTTTCAACTTTTATTCCCTTGGGTTTTGAGCCAGTGAGTAATAACTAGAATAGGGTTTGGGGTAGATTATACTATCTCTTGTAACAGGGAACCCCCAAAAAAACTATTCTAATCTTGAAGGCCCCTACCGCCCCTACCATTAGGGTCTTGGGGTTAAGGGCTCAAGGCTTTGGGGAGCTTGTTGGAACTTTCTAAACCGAGAGCCCTAAACCGCACATACCTTAAACTCATACCACAAGTAGAATGAAGAGTTTTGCGGTTTTGGGTTTTGGAGTCATACTGTCGGGTTTATGTCTCGGAGAGAGAGAGCGAGAGAGAGAGAGAGAGAGAGAGAGAGAGAGAGAGAGAGCAGAGAAAGACAGAGAGGGAGATAGAGAGAGAGAGAGAGAGTGAGAGAGAGTGAGAGAGCGAGAGAGAGCGAGAGAGAGGGAGAGAGTGTGAGAGCGACCGAGCGAGAGCGAGAGAGAGAGAGAGAGATAGACATAGACGGGTATTGCAGGGGCCTTAATAATTAGAACCGGGTTTTGGGGCTCATTATACCATACTTGTAATAAGGAACCCTCAAAATGGTATTGGACCCTGCTATAGATCCCTTATAGACCCATTTTAAGGAGCCCTTTAAAGGAACCCCCCAAATAGTATAGGTAGTTCTAAAGGCCCCTGTACTAAACCCGTATAGTAGCCCTTATAGTAACCCTTATAGACCCTTTTATTAGAACCCTTTAAAGGAACCCTTGGGTAAGTACTTAGTCCCGTATTTTTCCTTGAAGTTCCTCCTTCCGAGCATCTCCAGGTGCGGTTTCCTCCCCGATGCTTGGTCCCCAGATTGGGTTCAGGGCTTGGGGTTTAGGGTTTAGGGTGGATAGATGGCTAGGACCTAGAGTAGGCCCTTATTCCCTTTTTTAGGGTTCAGGTTCCCTTATAAACCCCTTTAAACCAAAAAGGGCATCCTTTTTATGCCTGGGTTACTCTTGGGTCTAGATGGGAGTTTCCGAAAATAAGGGGTACCGGGGGTACCTTATTTGGGGTCCTTATATGAAGGATCCTGATACTGGTCTTTTGACAGACGATGCTTGGAGGATCCTGGGACTTGGTAACTAACCCAAAGGGTCCTAGGTACTGTTATGGGGGATACTTCCCCAAATCGTAATAGTAATTCCTACTATAGAAACCCTACATTCGACTATATAGGTACTTAGGACCCTTCTGGTAAGGTTATCAGTAAATACATGGAGTTATACGTAATTATACGTATAGCTACCTTGGTTATTACCCTAGTTAATGAGTCCCGTGATCCTCCAAGTGGGAGGTGTTCGAAAGGTTCACCTAAAGGAGGGACTCTTTGGGTATACACTTCCGTGTAACGAGACCATGAGCAACAGGCAACTTGGTTTATGGTTTAGGGTTTAGGGTGTGGTAACGTCATGGGTGCTCGCTGGTGTGTGCACACCCAGGCCGCTCGCACCTGTGCGTAGCAGACAGCCCACCCCAAGACCACCCTGAGTTCAAGCATTTTAGGGTTTAGTTCTAAAGTCTTCTAGGCATCCCAGCGGGGGCTTGGACATCACCGACGGAAGCCGTTACTCTCAGCGGGGCCCAGGCAGGATCGAAAGCAGCACAGCATGTGGGCTTCCTGCGAGGCTGCCCCCCTCTTTGGATTAAGCTTTCGGTGAGGCTGTGCGGTTGGATTGTTATGCAGACGTTCTGTAAGGCTGTCATGACAGGTGCCAGAAGATGCAGTGGACTTTCCGTGAGGCTGTAATGACGGGAATTGTGCAGAAACAAGCAGCACTGCATGTCGGCTTTCTGTGAGTCTGTGCCTGTCTGGATTGGGCTTTCTGCGTGGCTGTGTTGGCAGGTTTTCATGTGGGCTTTCTGTGAGGCTGTCCTGGCGGGTGCCGGAAGAAGCAATGGGCTTTCTGTGAGGCTGTGCTGGCGAATGCCGGAAGAAGCAATGGACTCTCTGTGCGGCAGGAATTGTGCAGAAACAAGCAGCACTGCATGTGAGCTTTCTGTGAGTCTGTCCCTGTCTGGATTGGGCTTTCTGTGAGGCTGTGTTGGCAGGCTCTCATGCGGGCTTTCTACATATGGGCTTTCTGTGAGGCTGTCTTGGCGGGTGTCGGCTTTCTGTGAGGCTGTCTTGGCGGGTGTCGGCTTTCTGTGAGTCTGTCCCTGTCTGGGTGGGCTTTCTGTGAGGCTGTGTTGGCAGGTTCTCATGTGGGCTTTCTGTGAGGCTGTCCTGGCGGGGGCCGGAAGAAGCAATGGGCTTTCTGTGAGGCTGTGCTGGCGAGTGCCGGCAGAAGCAGTGGGCTTTCTGTGAGGCAGGAGTTGTGAAGAAACAAGCAGCACTACATGTGGGCTTTCTGTGAGTCTGTCCCTGTCTGGATTAAGCTTTATGTGTGGCTGTGTTGGCAGGTTTTCATGTGGGCTTTCTGTGAGGCTGTGTTGGCAGGCTCTCATGTGGGCTTTCTGTGAGGCTGTCTTGGGTGAGTCTGTCCCTGTCTATTCTCGGGCTTTGTGTGAGGCTGTGTTGGCAGGTTCTCATGTGGGCTTTCTGTGAGGCTGTCCTGGCGGGCGCCAGAAGAAGCAATGGGCTTTTCTGTGAGGCTGTGCTGGCGAATTCAGGAAGAAGCAGTGGGCCTTCTGTGAAGCAGGAACTGTGCAAAAATAAGCAGCACTGTATGCTGGCTTTCTGTGAGTCTGTCTCTGTTAGGATTGGGCTTTCTGTGAGGCTGTGTTGGCGGGTTCTCATGCGGGCTTGCTGTGAGGCTGTCCTGGCGGGTGCCGGATGATTTGCCGTTCATGAAGGGTTGGGGGGTCAAACCCTTGTCCATTTGCTGTTCATGAAGGATTGGGTGGGGTCAGGCCCTTGTCCATTTGCCGTTCGTGAAAGGTTGGGGGGTCCAACCCTTGTCCATTTGCCGTTCATGAAGGGTTGGGGGGTCAAACCCTTGTCCATTTGCCGTTCATGAAGGGTTGGGGGGTCAAACCCTTGTCCACTTGCCGTTCATGAAGGGTTGGGGGGTCAAACCCTTATCCAGTTGCCGTTCATGAAGGGTTGGGGGGTCAAACCCTTGTCCATTTGCCGTTCGTGAAGGGTTGGGGGGGTCCAACCCTTGTCCATTTTCCGTTCGTGAAGGGTTGGGGGGTCAAACCCTTGTCCATTTCCCGTTCATGAAGGGTTGGGGGGGTCAAACCCTTGTCCAGTTGCCGTTCATGAAGGGTTGGGGGGGGCTAAACCCTTGTCCACTTGCCGTTCATGGAGGGTTGGGGGGTCAAACCCTTGTCCATTTGAGGGCCGTTCATGAAGGGTTGGGGGGTCAAACCCTTGTCCATTTGGGAACTGGCCAAAAAGGAGGAACCCAGAGATCGGCCGACAGCCTAATGAAATGGCACATTTTATAAGCAGAATTTGGTAACAGAAATTCAGCTGTCAACTTCCTGGAAAGGAACACCCGCCAAGTCGTGAAGGGTTGGGGGGTCCAACCCTTGTCCATTTGCCGTTCGTGAAGGGTTGGGGGGTCAAACCCTTGTCCATTTGAGAGCCGTTCATAAAGGGTTGGGGGGTCAAACCCTTGTCCATTTGCCGTTCATGAAGGGTTGGGGGGTCAAACCCTTGTCCATTTGCCGTTCATGAAGGGTTGGGGGGTCAAACCCTTGTCCATTTGCCGTTCGTGAAGGGTTGGGGGGTCAAACCCTTGTCCATTTGCCGTTCATGAAGGGTTGGGGGGTCAAACCCTTGTCAAAGGGTTGGGGGGTCCCTTGTCCATTTGCCGTTCATGAAGGGTTGGGGGGTCAAACCCTTGTCCATTTGCCGTTCCAGGGTTGGGGGGTCCAACCCTTGTCCATTTGCCGTTCATGAAGGGTTGGGGGGTCAAACCCGTGTCGAAAGGAAGTGCCAGCAAAAACCCTCGGGTTTAGGGTTTCTCCTTTATACCACTCCGTGGGAGGTGCCCGAGGGGCCGGCATGCATGGTGCCAGTCGCCTAGCTTTACCTAGGCTCCGCGTACGCGTTTTCTGCCGCTCGCGAAGCTCGGGCCGCTTCGGGCTCCGCGGTGGCGGTTGTCGAGCCCTCAGCGAAGACTTTAGGGTTTAGGGTTTAGGGTTTAGGGTATTTCTGGGACGGGGAACCACTACTGTTCATGTGTTTGAGGGTTTTCGGGTTGAGGGAACAGGGTTTAGGGTGGATTGTGTAAGGCGTTACATAGAGGCCTGATCAACAAGTACTTATAACGTTTCTTGTAGCCACTAAGTAACGATACCATAAGATGCACCAAAGCCCTGTCGAAATTACGGAGGCCCCTGTACATGCAACACGGTGCTCGGATTGTCTCCTGTTTCGGGCATTGCTAGTATTCTTAGGTTTGGCATACCCTATAGACCCGAAGATCGTCCAAGTTTGGGGTGTAGGAAAAGGCATATGGGAGTTTCCGAAAATAGGGGGTAGCTTATTTTGGGATCCTTATAACAAGGATCCTACTAGTTAAGGTACTATATTAGGGCCCCCCCCATTTTCGGACATCCCCATATTCCTTCAGCCAAATATGGCTTCTACGATATTTCTTGTATAGCGCTTCTGCTTAGGGGTACGACGGGAATGAGGCTGTTGGGGCTTCCAGCTGAGGGTTTGGGGATTAGTGTTTATGAGCTTGCTTTGGGATTTAAGTTGTGTTTCCGATGTTGATATTCACAGTGATCCGGATTCTCTCTCCAGTTCGCTTATAGGTAGGACCAGGGCTAGTGGTGGGGTCATGTGACTGCCCGAGCTTGAGCCCGACTAGGTTGGGGATCGCAATATCTTTCTAACACTGTTCCATCGGGTTCTTTACTAGAACAGTATATATAATTGTATAATATGACGAAGACCCTTTTCTAGTTACGCCGCCCTTGCAACTCACAACTGCACACAGTGAGCCCTCCCCTCACCCCCAAAGCATGATCCCGCAACACCTGAAGCCACAACGTGCAGCTCTAGCATGCCTAAAAGCCCTTCCAGTTTAACACAAGCATTGCAGATCTGGGCCCTCAAACGACATTTCCATCTTCCATGCAAACTGATGGAGCTTCTACTTGTGATGCAGATCCTTTCACACCTCATGAAGCCTTAAAACTCCTGAACCCCAAGCCTAAAAACCCTAAAAACCCTGAACCCGAGACCTTATATGATACCCTTGAAACCCTAAACCTTACCACTTGCCGCAACCGTTTCGGCACACAGTTTTGGCCTAGAGGGGGCCGTGGTTTTCCTTTACTGAGGCCAGGGGAGCAGTGTAACTTCAGGAGGGTAGTGTCCCAAAGGGTCCAAAGTACCTTTATAGTAGGATGTAGGGTTTCTATATTAGGAATTACTATTATGATTTGGGGAAGTATCCCCCATAACAGTACTTTGGGCCCTTTGGGTGTTTAGAAGGGGCCCCCACCCTGTAATGGTGGTATAATAGGAATATAATAGGGACCTAATATAATCCGTATAGTCACTATTACAGGGTGGGGGCCCCTTCTAAGCTAGTGTCCAGGGTTTGGGGTTCCCAGTTTGGGGGTTGGGGGAGTGGGGTTTGCCCCAACTACCATCCAATATACCCCAAATACCTACTATTAAGAGCCATCAGGGCTCCATTGAAGGGCCATTTGGCCATTGGGGTGTTTGCTTGTTTGTTTAGGGGTTTGCGCTTCGAGTCCTTCAAGTTTCATCACATGGTTTTTATGAGAGCTGAGTACAGTTTGCAAGCTCATCTCGTATACCCGAAAATATGAAGCCCTCACCTATCCCTAGAGCCACTTCTTGTGAGGGCGGAAGCAACAGATCTACTCCTAGTCATCACGGGATTGGGATCGTAGCATCTGTAGGTTAGTGCTTGGGCAAGTCTGGGATTGCAGTAGAAGCCAGAGAAATCATCCTAATGCCCTGACTATAGCGGTTCCGGGATCCCGGCACTAATCACCTTTCGCTTCTTTTCCAACTCTCCCGAGGTTCCTTTCTTGGGTACTGGGACCGCCAGGGTCAAACTAAATGCTAGGTTGGGATTCATATTGAACGCCTGAAACCCTAAAACCTTAGGCTTTGGGGGTTTGGGAGCCTTTTCGGAGGATTCTCATAGGCCTGAGGCGAAGATATTTCTGGAGTTTAGGGGTGTAGGGTTTCCCTGATGCGAAGCTGTGTTTAGGGTTTAGGGTTTCGCTATTGGTTCGATGAAGTGTCGGACATCAGGGAAAGGGACATCGCGAACTTCAAGCACGAGCAAGCACGAGGCAAGAACAGCTCACCTTTCACCATGGTTGGCACAGCAGCTGCTCGACCCAATCATTTTAAAGTGTGACGGACAGGAATCAAAGAATGGACGAAGGCAAACCTGAACTAGCTCCAGAGTGGAAATATCAGGCGTCCATCAACGGCATGACGCTATGGAAGGAAGTGGTCCTAGTCCATGATTTCGCTTCCCAGGAAGGGCACATTGCCGCCAAACCCCAAATTGGGGTAAGGCTACGTAACCCTAATTAGGGTCCCTCAATTTGTACCGAGTGTTTTTTGGTGGGGTTTCCTGAGCCAGAGCAAACGGTGCCATCATTGCACTGGTAATCACCGGCATGAGTTGAACCCCCAAGTTAAACCCAGAGGGTCCGTATATACTACCATTATGGAATTTGGCACAAAAGACCATCCCCATTATGGTTTTGGGGACCTAATTCCATGATAGTAGTTTAGTAGTGTATATGAACCTTTTTGGCTAGGACCCGGAGTAGGCCCTTATTCCCTTTTTTCGGGTTTAGGTTCCCTTATAACCCCCTTTAAACCAAAAAGGGCACCCTTTTTATTCCTAGGTTACTCTTGGGTCTAGTTGGGAAGAAGGTCTGAATCGATTCGGAGGCTCTATGGGATCCGAGTCTTCTCTTGTTTGTAACTAGCTGCCCCATGAGTTTGAACTGCTCAATGCAAACACCTCCTGAACCCTATACACCCTATAAGCCCTAAACCCTCTAAACCCTAAACCCTGTAAACCCTAAACCCTAAACTTCTAAACCCTAAATCCTAAACTTCTAAACCGTAAACCTTAAATCCCAAATCCTAAAGTTCAACTGCCAAATCCGAAACCCGAAGCGCCCTCGGCGCCAACTTCCGACTGGAAGCTCCAGTTCCGTGACCGTCAGTTTAGGGCTTACCTAGGTTTAGAGTTTAGAGTTTGGGGTTTAGGGTTTCGGGGTGTAGGGTTTAGGCGGCCCAAAAAGCTACCATTTCAGAGTTTCTCATTATGGTTTCTTGATATAGTTCCCTTAGTAAAGGTAGGTTCTTTTCTGGCTACAGGTAGGGTTTAGGGCAAGCCCCGCTCCTAAATTCTAGATCTCCAACGAGCCCTGCAACCTCAACACACAAGACCTGGGCTGCATGGACAAGCTCTTTACTATTGGTATTTCATTGCCATAGGGTTCCTACTAGCTAGACTACATACTACAATATAAATATACCCTAACCACCATGATTACCAAGCTCCCTACTTGGAGGATCACGGGACTTAGTAAGTAGGGTTGGGAGCTATAAGTACCTCAATTGGAGTTTCAATAACTATAATCATAGTTACCTTATTCATAACCCTTGTTACTAGGTACCGTGATCCGCAAACTAGACCCTAAACCCTAAATCTACGCCCCCCCCCCCTATTTGCCCGCACCCATTTGGAAGCTTGTTTGCTGCCCGGCAGTCTCTCAAGACGGCAGGCCTTTGCAGTTTTGCCTTTGTAGCAAATTTCCCCCTTGTTGCTGATTAGATGCATGTGTGTGTGTATATATATATATATATATATTAAATATGTTATGTATAGATATGCATATATATATATATATAGAGAGAGTATGCTCATATATGCATATGTATATATATATATATATATACACGCACATTCACATGTGTGTATGTATATATATATATACACACATGTATGCATGTATGTATGTATGTATGTATGGTATATATGTATATATGTATAGGGCTGGTGAGGGTAAATCTATAGATCCCTTATAGAACCCTCCCAAGGAACCCTTATATAATCCGTTTAAGGAATCCTTCAAGGAACCCCCAAGTTGCCCCGAGAGGCAGCAGAAATCATGGCGGCCTTTCCTCCGGCACCGGGGGGGCTGCCGGGCTTTCCTGGTGCGGGACTTCCCCAGCCAGGCGGCTTTTAGTGTTTTTGGGGTTTAATGGGGTGAAGGGGGGTTAAAGGGGTTGAAGGGGGGTTTAGGGTTTAAGGGGGTTTAGGGTTTAGGAGGGGTATATGACAGTTTTAAGATTTAAAGTTTTAGGGTCAAGGGGCGGCGGCTTTCTTGTAGAGGCCATACACTATGGCCCACAGACACACCTAAGCATAAGCTATCGAAACCCCAACCCCCAACCCCCTTCCTGCTGAGATTTTGCCTGAGGAAGTTGATGTTTGCATAGGTGCTTTGTGCTCTGAATGAACTTAGAGCATAACTAGAGATTCCTTAGAAAGTATTACTGTTTTTGTTCATATAAAGCCCAAGAGAACCCTAAAGAAAGTTCCGGGACCCTATCAAAGAATCCTAAACCCGAAGCCCTAAACCCTAAATTCCTAAATCCCTGAATCCTAAATCCCTAAACCCTAAACCCTAAATTCTTCAATCCCTGAACCCTAAATCCCTAAACCCTGAGCCCTAAAGGAATTTACGGGGCCTTTGTTAGTTCCTTTTCGGGCTCAGCTCAATGCTTTAGAGCTGGAAGGGCTTGGAGCGGAGTTTGTGGGCTTCAGCGATGCTTAGACACAAGCTTCTATAGGGGTTTCAGGGTTTAAGGGTTCAGGGTAAAGCTTAGGGCTTAAGGGGTTTAGGATCTAAGGTTCTAGAGCCTACTAGGGTTTTAGGGGTAGAGGGTTTGGGGTTTAGGGTTCGGGGGGTTAGGGTGTAGAAGTTAAGGGTTTTTGCATAGGGTTTGGACGGTGCTCACCTTAAGGCTCCATGTGCCCATTAGGGTTCCGCTAAGGGACCCTCCATCTACCCTCCATTAGACCCCAAATGCCCCTTATTTGGGACCATATACCCCTGTTTGAGTGTACAAGGAGGGTCCTGGTATAAGGGTACCCCCTAAACCCTAAACTACCGTAAGGTTCCTTTCAGGAATCCTTGTAGGGTTCTGTAGGGGTACCGTCAGGGTTTTGGGGCTTAGTTAAGGCTCCATGTGCCCATAAGGGATCCTTTAAGGTAAGGATACCATAAGGGCAAGGCTCCATGTCTGAAACGGGTTCTTATATGGGTACTCTGAAAGCCTAAGTATATGTTACATAGGTACATGGGGTCTTAGGGTCAGGAATCTGACTTGTGGCGCTTGTGCCACGGCGTTCTAATTCCGTAGACAGGTCTCGACTTAAGTGTGCCAGGTATCTCGCTAGTAGTAGTAGTCGTAGTCGTAGTCGTAGTCGTAGTCGTAGTAGTAGTAGTAGTAGTAGAAGTAGTAGTAGTAGTAGTAGTAGTAGTAGTAGTAGTAGTAGCAGTAGTAGTAGTAGTAGTAGTAGGAGTAGGAGTAGGAGTAGGAGTAGGAGTAGGAGTAGGAGTAGGAGTAGTAGTAGTAGTAGGAGGAGGAGGAGGAGGAGGAGCAGTAGTAGTAGCGGTAGCGCCCGTGCCAGTGTTCCAACTCAGATCTGCAAGTAGGCACTTCGGAGAGTCTTCTTCTGAACCCTAAAGAAATTCCTGGGACCCTATTAAAGAATCCTAAACCCGAAGCCCTACACCCTTATAGGGAACTCCAGAAAGTTGGAATATGGTTTCATGGTAGGATACCCTATAATTTGCCACAGAAGGGTTAGGATAATCATATTCCAACTTTCTGGCTTTTACCTTAATTCCTAAATCCCTAGGAGGCGGCGTGCCGCCGAGAGGGATGGCGCCCATGAATCCGATGCTGCAGCAGCAGCAACAGCAACAACAGCAGCCTCTCGGTCATATATGGGAGTTTCCGGAAATAGGGGACCCTAATATAGCACCCTAAATAGTAGGATCCTTATTATAAGGCCCCCAGAATACGGTACCCTTATTTTCGGAAACTCCCAGATGGGTAGTTGTCAAAATTAGGGTCCCTTTTTGGGTACCCTAAGTATTAGGTGCCGTAGTATATTGGGGACCCAAAAGAGACCTTAATTTTGACAACCACCCATATAGTTCTGAGTGTTTCGCTGTATCAGCTGTATCTATGTTTAGGATAGCTTGGGAAGGAAGCAAGGTCACAGCAACGCAAGTTCGGCAGGTAATTAGGTCCTGCGGTTTTGGTTTTGGGGCTTACGGTTCGAAATCTGGTGCTTGTTGGTTGCACTATGTAGGGCGCCCCAGTACTTTCTACAGTACACACATATGTGCACCCACAGGAAACCGTCGTCAACATACTTCGGATGCAGTCGGAGCAGACGGATGCGCTTGGAGCAGACATTACCATGGTTTTGTTCTCGTGCTCCGGGGAAGGGATGCCCATGTTGTCGGAGGAGATGTTTTCATTGTTTGAGATGGATGCTCTGGGGAATGGATGTCGTCGCAACTGGTGGGCATGATGCTCTTCATGCTTTGTGCATGTCTAAGAATCGTGAAAGGCGTCGTCTGCAAAACCGTTTGTTGGGTGCCTCGTCCCCCGTGGCGTGAGTCTGCTAGTGGTTTGATGGTATTTGCTGTAGTGCTATGACATGTGAGTTTCAGAACGCACTGGACCCAAACATAGATCCGACATGCCAGGACCACGATACCTAGCACAAGGACCAATACAGTGAAGTCAGAGACCGTTGCGTTCTGGAGCCACCAAATGAAGCCCTGAGCCAACAGGTAGGGGCCCAAGATTTAAGATACTGTGGCTTGTGACCAGGATACGAGAATCCGGGGGTGTGGTTTTTTGGCAGCAGAATTAGGGGCACCTTCTTTTAGGGTCCTTATATGATATGGATCCTACCATTTCAGGCGTTAGATTCGGGCCCCCTGTTTTAGGAAACTCCTATATGAGAATCCGGCGTTTGGGCTTTGTGGGGGCAGTTGGAATGCAACACGACACGTCTGTTCTGACTTGTCTAGCACCCTAAACCCTAAACCCCTAAACCCTAAACCCTAAACTAGATCGCAAACCCCTTGCCTGGTCCCGAAACACTGAAGCCTAAGCCGGCATGACTGACCCAACACACATTGTTTTGCTTATGAAGGCCCCTGTACTAGAGCCTAATATACAGTAATCCTTAGAACAACTCTCAAAGGATTCCTGCAGGGAAACCCTGATCGAAATATCAAGGCCCCTACTTCTACTGAAGCCTTATAGTGATTCTTACCCATCAAGGTAACGATACTGTGATCAGATCATACCCTCAAACCCGATTCTAATGATTAAGGCCGCTTCGTAGTACCTACCTTGGGTCCGACCAAGGCAGTACCTTCAGTACATGATGATGCTGCAAGCGCAGCAGCAACAGCAGCCCCTTGACTGTAAGGTCCCTATAAATTCGTTATTAGGGTGCATCACAAGAGCCTGCATAAGTAGAATATGTTTAAGGTAGGGTTGAGGGAATTCGTTAGGGTGCATACAGGAGCCTGCAGAAGTAAAATATTTTTAGGGTAGGGTTTAGGGCTTCATTAGGGGATCGAAGGTCGATGCTTTCGGGTTCGCTGTGCATCCTTGTCGGCGACGGATTGAGCAGGCCCTTGCGGTGGACTCCTGAACCCATTCCTGAGTCCAATCTCTTCCAACTGGGCTTGGTACTCAAGTTTTCACCAGTCTGCAGCCCCAAGTGCCAAGTGTGCGACTCAACTGAAACCGAAAGCCGTAAAACCCCCAGCGCTAGTCCGTTCAGCCCCATGTTTGTTCCTGAACAGAAGAATCCTCAGCTCTCCACACCTGTAGCCCTAATCCCGAAAGCCACATCGTCCTGAACGAACATAGGGTTGAGGGGTTTTAGTGTTTCGGGGTTTAGGGGTTTAGGATTTCGGGATTTGGGGTTTATAGGGCTTAGGGGTTAGGGTTCAGGGTTTCACCAGGCAGGCTGGATTCTGAAGACTACGCTGTTCAGAAAGGGATCTATAGGGGTTCCTTAAAGGGGATCTATGGGGTTTAGGGTTTAGGGACTTAGTAAGTAGGTTATAAGTAGGGTTATAATTGGGGTAACTCTATTTAGGGTACTTATAACTCTACTTATAACCTACTTGCTAAGTCCCCTGCCCTTCCAAGTACCTCATAAGATTCTAAATATGAACCCCCAAAAGGAGCTACTAGGGGGCCGTAGGGAGAGCATAAGAATGAGGATGAAGCTTCAAGGATATTAGCTTTTGGGAACGTTTGGGACATTTGGGTTCTGATAGCACTATATGTTGAGCAAGGGTTTCATTCTCGGGCTGTTTTGACTGCGCAATATGCAAGTTCCGTGCTGCTTCAGTGGCATCCAGGAAAACTTGTTGTATCCCCCCGGAATCCCCCTACTCTACGTCCCAAACTACGTTCGACCCTCAGAAGCACTACAAGATAGACTTCTGAAGAACTAGTAAAAATATGTAGTAGTATACTCCTTATGCAAACCCTGTTCTAAAGATTGAGACCCCTATACTTGTCTCTAGACCCTAAACCCTCATGCGTCATCATAGGCTTAAGAAAACCCTCATAGCCTAGACTACGGGCGGCAACTTGTTCCGCAGTGCTCGGGTCGCGGACCACCCAGGATCTTCCTCTAGCTCCGGTCATGGCCTAAGGGTTTGGTGCCCAGAGAACCCAATACTCCTTGATTAAGGAATATACCTTAAATTATAGAGGCCTTAATACTATGATTTAAGGTATATTCCTTAATTAAGGGGTATTGGGATCTCTGGGTGTTCAGGGTGCCCTATCATAAACTACAGTATCAACCCGGAACACTATACCCCTAAACCCTAAACCCCTAAACAGTAAACCCCTAAACACAAATAAGCTTCACACCGAAGGCAGGCGCCTACTGCCCCGCCTGCTCCGGCTGCTTCCGACCCAACCGCGCTGCTCCAGCAGCCACTAGGAACAATACGGCTAGGTCCCTGAGTAATACCCTTTTGCCGTTTTCTTTTGGGTTCCCTTACTAAAACCAAAGTGTTCCCTTATGCTTGGGGGGCCACTGGAAACAATAGGGTTTGGAGTTACAGGGTTTAGGTTGCGGGGGTCAGGGTTTATAGTGATAAGATTTAGGGTTCAGGGGGTTAGGGTTTAGGGTTTAGAATTTAAGGTGTATAGGGCTTATTGGGTTTAAGTAGGGTTTACAGCAATCGTATGGTTTACGGCTCGCTGCATCAGCCTGGCAAGTACACGAGGCCGCGCTCACAGTTGACATTCTGGTGAGTGTACGTAATAAAGGAGCCGTAATAATATCTGTACTATTTTGGTAGCTCCTTATCATAATGGTATATTGGGCCCCAAAACCTTATTATAATTATTAAGGCCCCTGTATTATAGAACACTGGTATAGATCCCTTATAGTAGCCCTTAGAGACCCCTTTTTTCAAGGAGCCCTAAGGAACCCTATTCTAATTAGGGCTCCTTTTGAAAACCCTGAGGCTCGCAAACTGGCTTAAAAGCCTCATAGAATACCTGAGTCCCTGGAGCCTTCAGGAAGGAGTTTCTGCTGGGTGAAGGTACATGGGATGACAGTAACCCTATAAGGCTCAAAATGGGTTGTCAAACTTATAGTCCGTTTTGGGTACCCTAGATAAATCGGTGCCGTACGATAATAGGGACCCAAAAAGGGATCCTAATTTTGACAGCCACCCAAATGGCCTACCAGCCTCATAGAATATGGTTTTTCGGCCCGAAAGCCTTGAAATCTGAATCCCTTAGAGCCTTAACTCCCTGCTACTTAGTAGGGAATGGGGGAATGGATCCCTAATGTAGACCCTATACAATCCCCAATAATAGTCCCCATAGCCCATTCCCCCATTCCCTGCTAAGAACCAGACAGCTAAGGAATGAGTGCATTTTATACATCTGGGTGCTTTAGCATGATGCTCACAACCTGCGGCGCCACAGTAAGTCTTAACAGCAACGGTCATGCTAGGAGAATTACTGGCGAAAACTGGTTCAATAGTTGGTGGCAATGGCGACAATGGCAGTTGCTAAAAAGTTGCCATAGCAGTGAAAGGCAATCGTGGCCCTCATCATTTGTAACGTGCCTGCGTCTTTCTCTATCAGGATAACCCTAAACCTTAAACCCTAAACCCTAAACCTTTAGAGTCGTATATCCACCCCTAAGTCCTACACTCTTTCTCAAGCCCCAGGCCTTGCCTAAGCCCTATAAATGGGAGTGTTTAGGGGTACCGTATTTTGGGGTCCTTATAATAAGGATCCTACTATTCCCCTCTTTTCGGAAACTCCCAAATCTTAAACTCTAAACCTTACCCTTCTTCAGGCAAATTCTGCAGCAGATGCAGCAACAGATGGGGCAGCAAGCTCCTCCTCCTCAGCCGGCGGGCGAGGCCCACGGCCTGAATGCCTAAACGCATTTTTGTGGGTAGTACAGGGAACCCCAGAAAGTTGGAATATGGTTTCATGGTAGGATACCCTATAATTTACCATAGAAGGGTTAGGATAATCACATTCCAACTTTCTGGCTTCTACCTTAAGCCAATAAGTACACGGAGGCCACTAATTCAGGATCACGCTTACCAACAACATAATATGTCTCAACCCCCCGATATGCTAGCACCTGTTGAGGGTACTGTAGGATTGAGCTAGCGTTCATGTCTGAGCCCGATCCCAAACCCTACACCTGGTAAGCCTTACATCCTAAAGCCAATATCCTAGCACCTAGTTAGGGGCTTGGGACACGGAGTACAGGGTCGGGTTCAGGATTTAGGATTGAGTCTTCGGGGTCAGGGGTTCAGAGTTTAAATAAGTTTAGGGGTGTTACGAATGAGGCCGGGGCTTCATTCCCTCATCGCCAGAAGATGCCCGCCAAAACCGTAAACAAAGAGGAGGTTAGGTTAACCCCTAAACACCCTGTACTCCTAGTGAAAAGAAGCTTAAAACTTCCAAACCTTCCAACATAAGCCCTTTGCAAGCATCTGTAACAAGTCTGCAAGCCCAACCATACCGGTTGAGGTGCCTGCACTGCCGTCATCCGAGCCTGCAGTCAACGGCGCTTCTAAGGCAAGGTCATTCTTGGGCTTCGTGGAATATGGAAGCCTAGATAATTTGCAACATAGACTTCTTAGGGTTCTTGAACATAGCTTTGCTGTTGTCTGGCTCAAAACCCCACTCCAATTCTGACCATCAAGGCCCTTCAGTAGGCTTCTGTAGAGTCTTATGAGGGTTTGCTGTTGCCTGTCCAGGGTACTACAGGCTGTAATATAGGGCCTTCGGATTGGGTTCCGTTAGGCTAAGGGCTTTACAGATACTCTGCCAGTGGGAGAGATTTCAGCTTTTCGGGGTTAGGGTTTAACCCAAACCCTACATTTGGTCCATATGAGAAGTTGAGCTTGGCGTAGCGGGGTTGGTGAGCGATTATGGCAACCTGGCCAGCATGCCAGTCGCCATGATGGCTGTGTCTCCCTGGCTTAGTGGAGAATGGGGGAATGGATCCCTATAGAACTCCCTATATAATCCCAATAGTAGTCCCCATAACCCATTCCCCCATTCTCTACTAAGGACCAGACAGCTGTGCTTGATGCCGTAACACATGTGCGGCGGCTTGTTATGGTTTTATGTAAATTGAGTCGCTTAGTTCTTTTTCTGCTATAGGGGCTTGAATAATTACCAATGCTCTTTTCGGGGCTCCTTTTGAAGGGTTCCTTGAAGGGGTCTATGAGGGATCTATAGTAGGATTCTATAGAATAATTACCAGTACTATTCTAGGGGTTCCTGATTATGATTATGGTATAACGGGCCCGAAAACCCTATTCTATTCATTAAGGCCTGCAATTATGTTACTCGGCTTCCCGTCTGTTGAGGAGTGCTGACAGAAAACTTCGAGACCCCCAGCCCTCGCCCGAGGGATGTGGGGTATCTGGCTTCAGCAGTCCCAACCCTAAACCCCAAACCCGTAAACCCTCGCCCCTAAACCCTACACCTGAACCCCTAAACTAAACCCCTAAAATCTCTAAACCCTAAATCCTAAACCCTAACTTGTAAACCCTAAACCCTAACTTGAACTGGCAGTTTGCCTCTTCTCGGCCTTGCTGTTTGCCGTATTATACCACAACCTGCTTTGGCTCTTGAATTGAAGAGTTCGACTGGCTGGGTGTAGGGTCAACGTATACGTCCGAGGAGTTGCTGCGAGTGACACTTTAGAATCGAATGATCCCCATTTACAATGACCGTAATGCTATTCACTAGTATTAATTACTCTGTTGTTATCATAACTCTCAGGACTTGTTTCAGTATAAGCTACAACTCTGCTTATGATGATGACGATTATGAATTTTACTGCTGTTTCAACTACAGTTATGTATTAGACATTGATGGCCATTGTTTTGTTTCAGACCTATGGATCATCAGCCGTGCATCAAACAGCTATTGGCTTCCAAGGGTCCAAACTCTGAGTTCTGCCCGAATGACCCACCTCATATCCCGAAACCAAGACCATGAACCTGAACCCTAAGATCTTATTCCCAAATTACACACTAAAGCCGAAAATCTCAAACCCTAAACGTCGTAGGGTTTTAGGGTTTCTCGTTGTTGTGGCAGTCTTCCGGATTCGCCTCTTTTGTTCCGCAGCCCAAACTCCCAATCCCTAAAGCCGTAATGTAGGGGCCTTAATAATTAGAACAGGGTTTTGGGGGCTCCTTATTGCAATTATCGTATAATCATATTACCCCGCTCAAACCCTATTACAATTATTGAGGCCCCGACAGTCTTCCCTAAACTCTGAACCCGAACCTCTAACTCTAAACCTCTCAACCGCCAGGACTCTGTGATTGTTGAGTGCCCTGCGCATCAAGATGTATACTTTGTGTTAAGCCGAGCACGCCCCCGACGGCCTGGCGGAATACTTCACCGGGGAGTCCGACCTCACCGAGCTGCAGGCTCGCATCCGCGAGCTGGAAGGGCAGGCTGCACCGGTACTTGGAGATCATGGGACTTAGTAACTGGGGTTATAAATAAGGTAACTATACTTATAACTCCAATTACAGTACTTATAACCTTACTTACTAAGTCCCATGATCCTGCAAGTACAGAGTGCTATCGCAACGGGGCCTGGCAAGAAGGAGCCAGCGGCTGGGACCCTTTTCCGACTTGGGCCATGGAGCGGGCGACATCTCGCAAGCGGACTGGACCAAGCTAAACCTTAAATGCCCGAAGCCCTGCAGCCTGAGCTCTAAGCCCCCAAACTTTAAACCGGAGCCCAAACTCTACTGGGCCAGAAATCCCAAGCCTTAATCCCAAATCTCATCGCAACCCCAAATCCCAATCCCTCCGTGCCAAACTGCAAGCCCTACGCTGTAACCCCTGAACCACTTATGTAACTCTAAATACCAAAGCCTAAAGCCCGATCCTCAACCTTATAATCCAAACCCTTTTGTAGTTGGAGGGTCATGGGACTTAGTAACCATGGATATATATATATATATATACATATACATATACATATACATATACATATACATATACATATACATATACATATACATATACATATACATATACATATACATACATATATATATATATATATATGTATCAGGCACCTATAGTTGTAATTTAGAATTCCAATTAGGGTACTTATACCTTATATCGCTTTATCCAAAGTCCCATGATCCTCAAGTACATACATCAAAGCCTGAACCCTGCATCCAAAAAGACGCCACGCACCCCAAAAGCTCGGTGCCAAACTCTGATCGCATGCCAAGCCCGAAACCCTGAACTCGTTCTGGGGCGTAGGGTTATAAACCCCAAACGCGAGACGCTGAACCTAAACCCAAAGAAAGCTTTGAAGGCGGCGGACAAGGGCAAGGGCAAAGGGAAGGCGCGACCTCCGAAAATAGGGACCCTAGGGGCTCAGCATGCAACCTTTAACCTTTTGGGGCTCATATAATCCTACTAGAATTCGAAAGGTTAACCTTTTGAGGCTGATAAAGCCTATTCGAAAGGTTAACTTTTTTTGGGCTAGGGTATTCAGCAAATTCAGCACTTCAGGGACACAGGAGCTATAGTGGAGGGTTTCGGGTCGTTTCGGGGCGGGGGTGGGGGGTCAGTGTTCAGGTTTAGGGTTTAGGGGTTAGGGCTTAGGGTTTAGGCTTAGGAATTTCAGTGTTTGGGGTTTCGCGTTGTGGGGCTGAGAGCTTTGCGTTTTTGCCAGCTTGGGTTATAAGTGCACTCCTTCTAAACCAGTTGTCGGTGTCGGATTGCTTAGTAGTGGTATTCCGTAGGGCTCCTTATGCTACAGCATACCTATCATGCATACAATATGCTGGTCGCATATATGTTCGAGTCCTTACAGGCCGGCTTCGTGCGGCTGCGACGCGACAAGGAAGCGGTTTCAGCCGACCACACCAGTCGGCTTGGGAGGTCCCCTAAACCCTAAATCCTAAACCCTAAACTGCGGCTCCTGAGTGCTTCCCAGCGGCTCCAGGGCTCGATGACGCCGCAATCTGGGAGTTTCCGAAAATAGGGGACCCTAATATAGCACACTAAATCGTAGGATCCTTATGATAAGGACCCCCAAAATGAGGCACCTCCTATTTTCGGAAACTCCCATATCGGGCCTGAGAGCCCACAACCATGCACTGTACATCAAGCACATGCAAGCAGAGGCGTACGTCGTCGACGTGTACGGGCTGGAGCAAAGCAGCGCAGATTGGATACCTAAACCTTATAAACCCTAAACCCTAAACAAAAAACCCTAAACCCTACAGCGCAGATTGGATACCTGAATGCAGATTTCCGGGGAGTCGTGACTGCAAGAGCAGAGCTGTGGCAGGCCAGCAATTTCCCCAAGGGTGCAAAGGTTTCGGGTTTAGGGAAGTACCTAATAATCATATACTCTCCAAAATCCTAACCTACGTGGCTAATATCCAAAAGCCGAGTACCCAATTATTGGGTCCTTTGGACCCGTGGGGTAAGGAATAGGAAACCATATACCCTAAACCCTATATCCTACCCTAAACTCTCAACACCTAAACCCTGAACCCTAAATCCCTCAACCCCTAAACCCTAAACCCTGAATCCCTCAACTCCTAAACCCTGACTGGATCCTTTGGACCCTTGGAGTTTTGCCATGAGCGAGAAGAGCTGGAGCTTCCTCTCAAAGATGCCAAGCTAAGATCCTCCGACCAGCTGCGCAACCCTTGCGTTTAGGGGTTCAGGGGTTAGGGGTCTAGGGTTCAGGGGTTTAGGGGTTAGGTGTTTAGGGGTTAGGGGTTTACCGTTTAGGGTTCAGCCCCAAGGGCCCAAGGCTGCAAAAGATCCAATAATTAGGTACTTGGCTTTGGGAGGATAGTAGCTATGTAGGTGAGGATTTGGGAGAGTACATGATTATGATGTACTTGGACCCTTGGGGGAAGATTCAGAACACCAGAGCATTTTCCCAGATAGTGTTATACAACTCAGAAAAATTGTTTATCTTTGCAGCAGGACTTATCAGCATGAATCGGCGATTTAAACAAACGGCGCCGGACATGAAGTCTTGATGAAGGCGAACTGTTAGTCTTATAGCCCCATGCCCCTGCAGAATATATGCACGTAGGTCCCAATGTAAACTTCTCCCCTGAGTCCGAATACACCTAAACCATGAACCACGAGCTGGTCGCCATACGTCCTCCGAAAGACCACAGCCACCTTTCAGACCTTGTCTGAGGGCTTAGGGTTTAGGGTTTAGGGGTCTTGCAGACCCTGCCCTAATGCTCCTGGACCCTCGTAGTGAGATCCCAAAGCCCAAACCCTTCCCCCAGAAAGCCCATGACCCCTTTAGGAGCCTTAGGGTGAGCATTAAACTGCCAACCTTTGGGAGTTAGGGTTCAGGGTTGAAGCCCAGAACCCCGAATCCCAAACTCTCGGAGCCTCTATCAACCCTAAGCCGAAACGCCACAAACTCAGAACCAACCACAGCAAAGCACTGAACTCTACATCCCTAAATCCAGCCTACAGTAAACCCCATAAAGTTGGAAACACGATTAAGGCCAAATAGTGCTGGAATTCCTTATTGTAGAATACTATTAAGGAATGAGGCTATTCTGTTTCCAACTTTTTGGCTTCTACTTGGAGGATCATGGGACTTAGTAGCTGGGGTTATAAATAAGGTAACTATACTTCTAACTCCAATTAGGGTACTTATAACCTTACTTACTAAGTCCCATGATCCTCCAAGTACTGTAAACCCCACACCCAACGATCCCCCAACCCATCCTTAGGGTCCAAAGTGCCTTTATAGTAGAATCTAGGGTTTCTCTATTAGGAATTGCTATTATGGTAGAATCTACGGTTTCGACATTAGGAGTTATAATTATAGTAGAATCTACGGTTTCTAGATTAGGAATTATACTACTATGATTTGGGGAAGTATCCCCCATAACAATACCTAGGACCCTTTGAGCCTTGCAGTACAGGGATCCTACACTGTCAGTCGTCCGCAGGACTTGGGATGTTAGTTTTGTTCGTGGGCCACAAAGCTTTTAGTTTAGGTTGTCGGTTGTAGGGGTTTTAGTACGGTTCTCGGTTTTTCGAGAGGCAGACTTCTCGAAGCCAAGCCTTCCCGATCTGTGCTACAAGCCCCGTCAACACAAACGAGACGTTCCTCCACCCCCGCATCTCGGGAAGGGGAGGAAGAAAAGCTCGAGTGGGCGACGTGCTCAGGGGTTCAAATTGTGGATTGCCGGGTTTAGTTCGGGGCAAACCTTAAATCCCATTTGGGGTTTGTGTTTATAGGGTTCAGGGTTCGTGAATTTGGGTGTCTTGAGTTCCGAGAATGGTTGTAAGGTCCTGGACAAATCGCACCCTCCTTTGCAAGCCTGTTTGGGGTTTAGGGTCTAGGGTTTAGATTTCGTAGGCTATCATGTAATACTCTTCCTCAGGACTCCTCATTATTAAATCTTCCGGCCCTTGTATTGCCCGGCATCCTATATCCAAGATAGTCCAGCATAGCTCTGAAACATTGAAGTCGCCCTTCCTTCCTTTGGAGGTTTAGTGTTTAGGGTTTTAGGGTTTAGGGAGTTCATGTCTTCCAATGGATTTTGGTAGCTTCCCCTCATCCACCCCCAGTGCCCCCTCCCTCCTTGCCCGCCTCGCCCCTCCTGCCCGCCGCGGGTCTCATCCCACATTCCGATTTATCCGTGGAGAGAGCGCAAGAGCCAGAAGTCTGGTGGCTTCGCAAACCAGAACCCCTAACTTCTACACGTCTAGATTCCCTAAACCTCAAAAATCCTTAATCCTGAAGCCCTGTGTTCCTTAAGCTACAAGCCTCGCAATCCAAAACCGTGAATGGCTCCCTAAAACCATGAACCTCGGAATCCTTGAACGGCTACACCCCTGAGCCCCCAAAGTCCCAAACTCCAAACGCGAAGGCCCCTAAACCAATAGCCACCAACAACTTTAAACCATAGCAGATGTTGGAAGTGCCAATTGGGGCAGTTACCTGTAGTTGAGTGTCTTCTTATGGCGTTGAGGGGCCAATTATGAAGACCTTTATCACCAGTTGTCTGCTATATATATATATATATATATATATATATACTTCGGACAGAGCCCCGCAGTAAGGACTTGTCGGCTTCTTCACGCCCGCTGAGTTGTCGTTTTGCGGGGGACTTGCTAGACACTACGCAGCCGCACCTGCACGGACCCGATGAATGCAGAATCGCTGAATCTTGACAGACCTACATTCCGGAAGTCAACTGGGTAGAATCTTTCCGTAACCACCCAGCCACCCAACCACCCAACCACCCAACCACCCCCCAACCGCTCAACCACCCGACCACCCGACCACCCAACCAACCCCTCCACCCACCCACCCAACCACCGGCCACCCACCAGTTCAT
>CAJNDT010005557.1:543629-741129 GCA_905221615.1 Symbiodinium sp. CCMP2592 | reverse complement strand
TAACATCCTGCCAGGAAGGGCAGCAGTAGCTCAAGCCGAAGCAAGAGGTGGCCACTGTTTCGGGTGTCTCGAACTTTAGCGTTCGGTTTTGTTCTGTTGCTTTTTGCGTTCTGGGTTGATAGCTTTGGAGTTCAGGTTTCTTCTTTGGGTGTTGGGGGTTTGAGTTTAGGGGCTTCTAGGGGTTCCGCAGCCCCGAGCCCTCATTGCAGAGCCATCCGAAACCCTGTAACGATCCTAAACCCGAAACGAGAAATGAGGCTAAGTCTAGTAGTACTATTCCAGTGTTCCAGGGGGCCCTTAAGATGTCTGTGGTTTTGAAAGCCCCCCCAACTCCCTATAGTCTTATTCAGGCCTCTAGTTCGAAAGTTTTAGACCTCTCACTGGGCTTCTGTTTCGATTGGTCCTGCCCCCAATGCAAGAAGCCGCTCAAAACAAGTCAGCTAAAAGCGTCGCACCGGCTACCGGGTGTTACGCACATCCTGAATTCTCAGCGCAATATGCACGCCCTGCCATCGCCATGGCCTTGCGTCGTGCCGGGTATGGGTTATAAATTGGATAGCCAGAAGACTGCTTCTATTTGCTTAAGAACCCCCCAAAGAATAAAAAATTATAATCCCTATATTATCCCTATTAGGAATATATTTTTTATTTTTTTGGGGTTCTTAAGCAAATAGAAGACTGTCCTGCCACTTCAGCACCGTGGCTTCCCCTTCGAGGGTTCTGGATTTACGACGGCTTAGCTCCAGGAAGGGTCGGTATGACAACCGCAAGTTTCAGGATAGGTCTATCGTTAGAATTGAAAGTATAATGTCCGGGTCTTTGGTCTGCATCATACCCAGCTCAAGCCTTGACACTTAAACCTTAAATTCGAACGGAACTCAGGGAGCCACGACCCCTGTAAATGCTGGCCTAAGCCCAGCCAAACCCCGAAGCCCTAAATCTTGAACCCCTCAACCCTCAAGCTTTTAATTATCAAAGCCCGCAAGCCAAAAAATGAAATCCTCGCAAAAGTTCGATTACCACAAAGCATTGAAAGCCCGTGCAGAATCCTTAGACCCCCGCCCCCCAAGGGTCCAAGTACCGAATAGTCATATACTCTCCGAAATCCGAACCTACATAACTACTATCCTAAAACCGAGTACCTACTTATTACGGCCCATGTAGTAGAACCCTTATAGTAGCCCTTTTAAAGGGACCTTATAGAACACTTTAAAGGAACCCTAATTATTGGATCCTTTTGGACCCTTTGGGGCTGAACCGTAAACCCTCAACCCCCAACCCCTACAGTAGAAGCCAGAAAGTTAGAACTACATGGCTTTAGGAGGATTCGTGCTAGGATAGCTTATACTTTACCTTAAGGGCATGAGGATAATGATGTTCCAACTTTCTGTCTTCTACTGTAAACCCCTAGCACCTAAACTCTAAACCTCTAAACCCTAAACCCAACCCTAAACCATAGAGGAGCTCCAGCAGCCGCCGCAGCCGCAGCCGAAGCCGTGGCAACCGGCGCAGAGGCAAAGCTTGGGAGTTTCTGAAAATTAGGTGTTCCTCATTTTGGGGTCCTTATAATCAGGATCCTACTATTTAGGGTACTATATTAGTGTGTCCCCTATTTTCGGACACGCCCAGATGATGAGCGGAATTAGTCTTACTAGTCGGATTTATAGGGTGGTGTAGGGTTTAGGGTCTCTTTTTGGTGGTGGGCACTTTCGTTTTATGATCGGGGCGGGTGTTGTTGTGCCGTTGTGGGTCTGTTTGATCGCTCAGGGTTCTTGTTTTCTTGTTTGACCGTCCGCTGTTAGAGACCCCAAAAGAGCCCATACATCAAGTATTGAAACGTAACCCCTTGGCTGGTTGGGATATTAGCTTCGCAAGTCTTGAGTTCAAGTGCTGCTTCGGGCTGCTAAAACTTAGCCTTAAACCCTAAAACCTTAAACCTGCAACCCTAAGCCCTAATCCCCTACACCCCAAACCCTCAACCCCCAAACCCGAAAACCCTCAATCTTAAACCCTGAACCCTAAACCCCTAAACCCTAAACCACTAAAGCCCTAAACCTTATATATCCTAAGCCCGAAAACGCAGGGTTCAGGGCTCAGAACCTTCGTCGCGAGAGCCGGGGCTCCCAAGCTTTGGCTTTGGGTGAAGGAAAGGTTTAGAGTAGGGTGGGGTAGGGTAGGGTAGTGGTAGGGTAGTCCTAGGGTAGTAGTAGGGGTAATTAGTGGGGTAGGGTAGGGTAGGTTCAGGGTTCAGGGGTTTGGGGGTTGAGGGAGTTTTAGGGGTTCAGGGGTTTGGAGGTTTAGGGGTTTAGGGGTTTGGGGGTTTGAGGGTTTTAGGTTCAGGGGTTTAGGGTTTATAATTAGGGTTTAGGGATTTGGGTTTAGGGATTGAGGGTTTCAGGATTTAGGGTTTAGGGTTTAGGGATTCGGGGTTTAGGAAATGAGGGTTTGGGGTTTAGGGGTTGGGGTTTAGGGATTGAGGGTTTCAGGATTTAGGGTTTAGGGTTTAGGGATTGGGGGTTTAGGAAATGAGGGTTTGGGGTTTAGGGATTGGGGTTTAGGGATTGAGGGTTTCAGGATTTAGGGTTTAGGGTTTAGGGATTGGGGGTTTAGGAAATGAGGGTTTGGGGTTTAGGGATTGGGGTTTAGGGATTGAGGGTTTCAGGATTGGGGGTTTAGGAAATGAGGGTTTGGGGTTTAGGGATTGGGGTTTAGGGATTGAGGGTTTCAGGATTTAGGGTTTAGGGTTTAGGGATTGGGGGTTTAGGAAATGAGGGTTTGGGGTTTAGGGATTGGGGTTTAGGGATTGAGAGTTTAGGTAGGATTTAGAGTTTCGGATGTAGGGCTGAGGGTTTAGGGTGTAGGGATTAGGGTTTGAGGGTGTAGGATTTAAGGTTTCAGATGCAGGTTTCGGGTTGATGGATTGGGGTTTAGGGCATTTGTGAGACTTTGGATGCATTATGGCGGGTAAACCCTCCGGGTGCAGTTGCTTGGCCCAAAAGCGGTTTTCCCTGGACATGGTGTGGGCACAAGGGCGATTCCGGGTTTAGGGTTTCTTTCTTAGGGCGACTAAGAAGATTTTCGCTTGAAGGTTGATCGCAGCCTGGAGGCACGCGAATAGAAGGAAGGAAGAACCGACTCCGCCAGGCCGTGGCGGGAGGAGCCCAAGCCGTCGGCGCCGAAGCCCAAGCCGCCGACGGAGCCCTCCGAGAGGAGGACCCCGAGGAGGCGTGGGAAGCCCCCTTGCACCTAGGGCTTTGGTTCAGGATTTAGCGTAAACTTGGAGGCCTTTAACATTTCATTTTGGGGTCAGGGCTTCTAGCTTTTGTTCGCTTATTCTGGGGTCGAGGACCTTATAATGATGCTTAGGGTTTAGCGTGCAGGTTTTCAGATGTTGATTTCAATGTGCAGGTTTCAGTGCATTTATGAGAGGTTCAGTTTTGAGGGTTTAGGGGTTACTTGGAGGATCATGGCACTTAGTAAGTAAGGTTATAAATACATTAATTGCAGTTGTAAGTATAGTTACCTTATTTATAACCCTGGTTCCTAAGTCCCATGATCCTCCAAGTAGACCCTAAACCCCAAACCCCTATAGATCCCTTATAGAACCCTTTAAAAAGAGCCCCATAAGGAACCCTTTAAGGAACCCTAAGTCCCATGATCCTCCAAGTATAGAGCTTACAGTGCCAAAGTTCCATACCCAAAGGGTTCTGGGTATTGTTATGCGGGATACTTCCCCAAATCATAATAGTAATTCCTAATATAGAAACCCTACATTCTACTATATAGGTACTTTGGACCCTTAGGGCTAGGACCTTGATCGAAACACTAAAGCGGTGACGCTTCTCTTGCCCTATCTTTCGAGGCTTTGGGTTCCATTGCTTCAGGGCGTGTCCGAACCCCGACACAACATAGGGGTGCCCTTAAACGATCTACAGACCAAAAGGGTCCAAAGTATCTATATAGTAGAATGGTAGGGTTCTATCTTAGGAATTACTATTATATGATTTGGGGATGTATCCCCCAGAACAGTACCTAGAACCCTTTGGGAGAGCCTTTCGGGTTCGATTTGCAGAGTCCTATGAGGGTTCTTTTAACTTATTGGCTGTAAACTCAACTTTTCAACTTTTGGGGTTCTTATAAGGTGGTCGATTCTGAAAGTTTCAACTTTTATTTCCTTGGGTTTTGGGCCAGTGAGTTAAGGGTTCCTTTCAAGAGGATCTATACTAGTACGCTGTCGGCGAACCCCAGCTCAGGCCTCTTATGTGGAGTTACCTGGGTGTGATTGGGGTGGCAAGGACTGACCAAGGGGGCATCAGGCACCTAGTTGTGAGTGCCATTGCGGTCAACCAAGCTCTTGACTTACGGATACATTCAGTTAGACATCTTAAGCAACCGCAACCTTTAACTCTAGCCACACCAAGGCATCTTCGTGCAGACCTCACACAACTTTCAGCTGAACAGCCACCGGTTTGTTCTCGTGATGTTTCATACCTTTGTGGCCATGCTTAAATTAAAGCTCAAGCCCAAACCTACCCCGAAAAACACAATATGTTTACCTCTACGTTGAATCCTTAACCCTTTGTATGCCTGCGAGAATCTGGATCCACATGACACCCTCCGTAAGGTCGTCGCACCTAGTTCGAGGGGCATGGGACTTAGCAAGCAGGTTAAGTATAAATACAGCTATAGGTAGCCTTCGAAATTGCAGCTCCGCCTAAAGCCTCCTTGCTAGTAACTTACTAGGTCCACGGTTCCTTTAACTTCCTCCAGGACTCGTGTTTGGTGTATACCAGACCATAAACTAAGTAGCTACATGGGGGTTTCCGAAAATAGGGGGTACCTTATTATGGAGTCCTTATAATAAGGATCCTACTATTTAGAGTACTCGGGCCCCTCACTTTCGGAAACCCCCACATCGCCTTTCCGAGAGGCCCCAGAGAAGGCAATCCTTATAAAGGCTGCGCTCACGTGGTTCGTCAAACATGCGTCTGGCCAAGACAACACATTTGCCGGGCGATTGGCTTTCCCAAAGGGTACAAGTCTCATTATGGTATACACTTATTTTGGGGATCTAAGTATACACCATAATGATACTTGGACCCTTTGGCTTTGTTGAAGGACAAGAAGAAGCATTGGATGATGAAGGAGAGGAGTCAGCCAGTTCACGTGCAGATGAAAAGCTCCAGCACCCTGCCTAAACCCTAAACCCTAAACCCTAAACCCAAAACCCTAAACGGTTGCGCTTCCTCAAGGGTGTTACAGCTCTCCCCGAACTGCCCCTCAACTTGGGAACCTTCGCATAGATGATGACGACGACGACTTCCATTTCCACTACGATGATGATGATGACTACTGTGGTTGAGGCATAATTGGCTTACGTGAGGAGAGGGAACTCCTGGAGCCCGAAACAGTCCCTGAAAATCACGTCCAAAGTGCGTATAGAAACCTTACAGTCTCTTTTACTCGACTAAATAACAACCGATAAAACCAGACGATGGCCTCTTAAAAGACTTTCCCTAAGGGTCCAAAGTACCTATATAGTAGAATGTAGGGTTTCTATAGTAGGAATGACTATTATGATTTGGGGAAGTAGCCCCCATAACAGTACCTGGGACCCTTTGGGTTTGAAACATGATAAGACCCAAGCCCTGAAAAGTGCAGGTGGCGGATGTGGCCGCAGTTTCGGCGGTGGACCTCCCGGAGGCTGTGCGGCTGAAGTCTCACATTCGTACGAGTTTACTTCGGGGGCCCTGTACGGGTTTCTAACTGATGTTTCCGTTATGCAGGTTGCATTACATATATATATATATGTTTGTGTGTATATGTATGTATGTATGCATGTATGTATGTATGCATCTATCTGTCTGCATGGATGTATGTGTTTATGTATGCATGTATGTATGTATGCGTGGATGTATGTGCTTATGTATGTATGTATGTATGTATGTATGTATGTATGTATCCCTGCATATGTTTATGTAAATGTATATGTATATATATATATATATATATATAGATAGATATGCAAATATGTATTTTTGAGTGTATGTTTATGTGTAGACACATATGCAAGTCACACACACATATATATATATACACACACATATATACGTCTATATATACGTCTATATATATATACATATATATATATATATATATATATATATATATGTATATATATATATATGTACATATATATACATATATAATATTATATATATATATATATATGTATTTATTCATGTATTTATTCATGTATGTATTTATTTATACACATACACACATATTCATAGAGACATAGATACTTAGGTACATACGTACATACATACATACATACACACACCATACATACATACATATATATATATATATATATATTATATATATATATATATATATATATATATATATGCATATATATATATATATATATATATATGTATATATATATATATATATGCACACATACGCACAATACACACGTGTGCTCTCCCACACGGCCCACACGTACAAAAACCAACAAAAATACATACACACACAAGATGCACGCACGCACGCGCAACCCACTCCCACACCCACACCCACACCCACTCACGTTACCTGCTAAGATGTACGATTTGCTGCCGGCCACTTAGATTTGTTGCCGGCGTCTGGGCTCGAAGTAGGGTTCCAATGCTAAGATGCAGGATTTATTGCTGCCAGGCGTCTCATGCCCGGGGTTTTGTGCGGGTTTTGTCCGTTTTCTTGGCGGTTTCGACCGGGTTCTGCTGTTGGCTTTGTCCGTTCAAACCTCTCTGCATGTTAGTGGTTTAAGTAAGTTGACATGATGGAGCCTCGAGAGGTTGAAGTAGTTTGATGCGCTCCCAATCTAGATAACCCCTGAACCCCTAAACCTTTAAGCCCGAAGCCCCAACATAGACAGGGGGACCTAGCCCCAAGGGTGCCAAATAATCATATACTCTCCAAAATCCTAACCTGCATAACTACGATCCTAGAGCTGAGCACCCAGGTTTTGGGTCCCTTGGACCCTTGGGGTAACAGCTGAACTGCACAACTTCCTGCTAAAGGCTCAGAACCCCAAGCCCTTCTAACGCAGGAGGAAGATCCTACGGCGCCTGGGCTTCACGGTTTAGGGTTTGACTGTAGGGTTTAGTGGTTTGGGGGTTTAGGGGTTCAAGGTTAAGGGGTTTAGGGGTTAAGGGGTTTGGGGTTGAGGAGTTGAGGGTTTAGGGGTTTTAGGGTTTAAGGTGCAGGGCTTTGGAGTTCAAGTTCTGCTCGCACGCGGGGTTTCAGTGCCTCATCGGTAAGCATCTGGGTTCAGGGTTGTGTTACCTGTGCTTGCATTCCGAAGCAACCCGGTGCATACACCTATCAAGGCAGGAAGTTGATTGTAAGGGGATACTCTGAACGAGTGAGTTTGTATTTTGCAAATCTCCTGCATAAGCTCCTCAATGCAACCCCGAAGCTTTCTTGAGGAACTGGAGTCAATACTACTCTTTAGTCCCTCAGTACAACTGCAATATAACATATCCCTTAACCAAATTCCAACTGTAAAGCTCTCCAGAGTTAATCCTCAGCATGTTTCGGCGTGCTTCTTCTTGGTTATGAACTCGCCAGAGAGCGTGTGGCTGCTTTGTGGAAACGTGGTGCCGAGCAAGGAAGCGTTCTTGGTTCTGCACTCCTGGACTGCGGACCTATAAAGAAGATTTTATGGTGATGCTTCATCGCGACAGCAAAGAGAGCAAGATTGGGCTGAAGTATCTGAGGCGCACCATGGAAGTGTGCAATGTCGCCACAGATGGGCTTCTTCACAGGCACAATGCAAGTATCGACTCGATGACTTCTTCGTCGTCGTGCCGTTTGCGGAGAGTGCTGAAAAGGGATAACATCATCTCAGTGAACAGCATCCATGCGACGGATCTCATGCAATTGTTGCGACCCGCATCTCTTTTCCCTTCGCTTCCGCCTGCAGCGAACTCTAAGCCATGAGACAGGCTGTCGAAGAAGGTTAAGGGTTTAGGGCGCCCGCAGAGTCCAACGCCAGTAAATTAAGCAGCTGCCTCGAATCATAGGGGTGGTTGTCAAAATTGTGGTCCCTCTTTGTGTCCCTGATATACTACGGCGCCTAATATTTAGGGTGCCCAAAAAGGGGTCGGCCACCAATTTTGACAACTGCCCATGGAGGCTTCCTCACTAGGTTATCGGGTATATTCCTTAGTAGTTAATAGGTTTTCGAGTCTCCGGATGTAGGGCCCTACAAGGGCCCTAGTTTAGAGGTTCTACTTAGCTCTATACAGCCCCCAGCCCCCAAACCATATAAAGCCCGAAGGCAAACCGTAAGCCTGAACTCATTGGCTTAGTATATCTCAATAGTAGAGTAGGTAGCATTTTGGGGCGAGTATATATAACCCAATGTAGGGGTTAAAGGATCACCTTCAGTTCCCCCAGGGCACTGCACATGTCAGAGGGTTTGTAGGGGGTGTTGTAGTGGCTCAGGATACCTGAACCCTGAAGTCCCTTAAAGGAACCCTGAAAGGTTGGAAGACAAAGCAGCCCGCGGCCCTAAATTCTAAACTCCTAAACCCTTGACCCTGAAACCCACACTCCTAAACTCCCTAAACCCCAAACTCCTAAACCCCAAGCCCAAATAATTACCAATATTATTCCTTAGGTTTCCTTTTGGTATAAGTATACCATAAAGGGGCTCAAAACCCTAATTATTCTAATCATTGTAGGACCCTAATTTGGATCGGTTATAGAGGAAGCCTTTAAAGGGAGCCCTAGTCTTTTTATAAAGGCCCCTATGTAATTAAAAAAACAAAGCAGGTGGGCCTCCCGCGCCCCTTGGAGAGTTCAAGGCGACGCGTCGAGAGGTTGAGGGACCCTAGGGTTCCAGCTTAATAGTAGGCCACTAACCACACATGGGTAGTTGTCAAAATTATGGCCCCTCTTTGCGTACCCTAAATATTAGGTGCCGTACTATAATCAGGACCCAAAAAAAGGACCCTAATTTTGACAACCACCCAAATAGTCGGCTACTCACCACATATTATTTACCCAAGTAACCGATTATTTAGGTTACTGGAGCCCCAGAAAGAGCTTCGGGGTAGGGTTCAGAGTTTAGAGTTTGGTTCCCAATAGCTCCTTCAAAGGAGTCAGCTTCCCAGAGACTCCAAAACCCCCCGAATAGGGTTTAGGGCTTAGTGTTTTTTTAGTTTAGGGAGACTCCAAAATCACCGGAAAAGGGTTTCCTTTAAAGTCTTTAACATAAGTGATCCATAGTAGGGTTTTGGGGTTCTTTAGGGTCTAGGGGTTTAGGGATTAGGGCTTTTTGGGGGTTTAGGGAGTTGGGGTTCTATATGGTTTAGAGGTTCAGGGTTTAGGGATTATAAGGTTCTATAGTATACCTAAAGGATCATGGGACTTAGTAGCTAGGGTTATAAATAAGGTAACTATATTTGTAACTCCAATTAGAGTACTTATAGCCTTACTTGCTAAGTCCCATTATCCTCCAAGAAGGGACCCCGGCCCCAGGGACTCCGAAATTCTCTATTCAAGGGATATACCTTTCATCATATTAGGGGCCCTATTCTAGTTTCAGGCATGTTCATTAATTTCAGGGTTTCAGGGTTTAGGATTTCAGGTTCAGGGTTTAGGGCTCAGGGTTTAGATTTTAAGTTCAGGGTTCAGGGTTTAGGGTTTAGGGTTCAGGGTTAGGGACGGTTATGGCCCAGAAGGAATGTGGCTTAAATCATAATGTCATAATATGAAGCCCCTTATAATTTAGGGTATACAGTAGGCGCCGGAAAGTTGGAAGGCGGCAATTGGAACGGTTGATGCGGCAACGGCATCTTCCAACTTTGGGTTTGACTTGGTCCCATCTTCCAACTTTAGGTCCCGGCGTTTGGACCGGTTGATGCGGTAAGGGTATCTTCCAACTTTCGGTTTGCGGGAAGCAGCTCCAGTAATGCAGAGAAATTGACCGCTCCAGTATGGTGCTGAGAGAGGGAAACGGCAATTACTACGACCACTCCAATATTGCAGAGAGAGAGAGAGAGAAACTGCAAGTACTGCGACCGCTCCAATATTGCAGAAAGAGAGAACCTGAAATTACTACGACCGCTCCAGTATTGCAGAGAGAGAGAGAGAGAGAAACTGCCAGTATTACGACCACTGCAGTATTGCAGAGAGAGAAAATCTGCAAATACTACGACCGCTCCAGTATTGCACAGCGAGAAAAACTGCAAATACTACGGCCACTCCATTTTTGCAGAGAAAGAAAACTGCCAATCTGAGGACCGCTCCAGTGTTGCACAATTACTACGACCGCTCCAATATTGCAGAAAGAGAGAGCCTGCAAATACCATGGCCGCTCCAGTATGGCAAAGGGAGAAAAACTGCAATTACTCCAGTACTGTAGAAAGAGACGGAGAAACTGCAATTAAATATTGGGTCTGCTAGGTCCCACCTTCCAACTTTAGGGCCCGGCATTTGGAGCGGTTCATGCGGTAATCAAAAGTTGGAAGGTTGCAAACTTGGAAGAATCCAAAGTTGGAAGATGTGTTTTATTCCAATTGTGGGGTGCTGCAATTTTGGGTGCGCGTCTTCCAACTTTGCGGCTGCCACCATATAGCTTAATTAAGGGGTAGTGGGCTCCCTGGGGGATTCCTGTATGTTGAAATTCCTTATATAACCTGCCCTCGGACGGTGCTGTGCTTGAACTACAGCTTGAACCAACCCAAAGTCCAAGTACCATTATAGTAGGTATTTGGGCCCCCAAAATCTATGCTGTACCATTACCTGGACCCTTTGGGCAAAAACCTGAAACCCTGAAAGGCCTAAACCCTCAAGCCCTAAAAAACCCTAACCGCCAAACCCTAAAACAACCTTAGAGATACCTTAACCTTAAAACCCTAAACCCACAAGCCCTAAAAACCCTGAAAGCCCGAAACGCCCTAACAACTAGAACCTACTATTTGCTTAAGAAACCCACCAAAAAATAAAAATAATAATCCCTATATTACCCCCATAAGGAATATATATATATATATATATATTTTTTTTTTATTTTTTGGGGTTCTTAAGCAAATAGTAGTAAAGATCCCTAAACCTTAAACCCTAACAGCCTAACAACTCTAACTCGACTGATCCGGGAGGCCCCGACTGGGCCAGCGCCTACGAGCCTCCAGGCCTTGAAACCGCCAGCTAGCATGGCGGAGGCGCCCAGGGGGGGGATTCCGGGTTTAGGGCTTTGGGTTTCGGGTTTGGGGGTTTAGGGCCTTGAGGGTTTAAGTTTTGGGGTTTTTGGTAGGGTTTAGAGTTTCTAGGGTTTTAGGGTTTAGGGCTTTTGGGGGTTAGAGCTATTCGGGTTGAGGGTGTTCGGGGGTGCAGGGTCTATGGCGAAGGCACAGTCCTCACTTTTGGGGGCAGGGGTGTAATTAGGGTTTAGGGTTTTGGGGCTATTGTGTTTCTTGGGCCTCAGGGTTCGGGGGTCTTCGTATTTTAGTCGTGCCCCCGGTTTCTGCAGGGTTTAGGGCTCCTTTTAAAAAGGATCTATAAGGGCTCCTTTAAAGGGATCTATAGGGCTTTAGGGATTTAGGGTTTAGGGTTCCTTGTTCCTCCAGCTCTGCCCCGCACCTTAAAACCTTGAACTCTAAGACTGAAGCCCTACATCCCCAGGACTCCCTGGACCAAAAACCCTGAATGCTAACCCTTAACTTTTTGGCTGCAAACTCAACTTTTCAACTTTTGGGGTTCTTATAAGGTAGTCGATTCTGAAAGTTTCAACTTTTATTTCCTTGGGTTTTGGGCCAGTGAGTTAACCCAAACCCGGACGGACCCTTGAGACCCAAAACTCCGAACTTGAGATGGACCAAGCCCTTGAACTCGGAATTGCAGCCGCGAAAAACGCAAGACCCTGCGTGGCCGTATGTAGCTTTTCACCTTTTTGGGGTACTATAACCCCTTACATAGCTTTAAAGGTTAACCTTTAGGTCCCCCCTCGATACTGGGTATCTAAGCCCGAGCTGACGAGGTTGCGGGTTAGTTTTTACCTGCCTGGATTTCGCTTCGGATGTAGTGTCTACTTCCCTAAACTAACAGGGAAGCCCACACGGAGTCTTTCCCAAAAGGCACAAGAAGTCAACAAGCCTACCTATATAGGTGTCCACGATGGCTTCGAGGAATGTAAAGGGCAGGTTGGATTAGGATGTGGGCTTTGGCGTTGAGTGGTTGAACCCTATTCTAATTCTTAAGGCCCCTACATTAGGGTACACCCTAACCTCCTTGTGCTTCGGCAGTTGAACGCCGATCCTTCTGCTCACAACAGTGCGCAGCCAAGTTCAGTGTTCCTGGCTTCCTGTGCCACAGGGTCCAAGTATCATTATGGTATACACTTATAGGGTATTTTGGGGGTCTAAGTATATACCATAATGGTGCTTGGACTCTTTGGGTGTGCCAAGATAGACGAGGGGCCTAGGGCCTCGGGAGTCCTGAAGCCAAAAGTTCTCTAAATGAGGGTTGCTTGTAGGGTCCGTTTTTGAAGGGTGCCGCACCATGCTTGGGACCTAAACTGGGACCTTACTTTTAGAGAGCTACCCGAAGCAGCTGAACTGGTCCAGGCCGGACCCACTTTAGTAAAACCCATAGAGTCATAGAGTTGGAAACCGGGTCAAGGCCAAATAGTGCTGGGATTACCTGTGCATTACTCCTATACCTAAGGATTGATGCTATTGGGTTTCCAACTTTTGGTCTTCTACTGCAAGTCTCCGCAATGCTTGGGTTCAGGGCTCATGCCCGGGCCCTTTCATAAAGAAACCGCAGGGATTGCCATAGGGGCCTAAATTATTACCAATACTATTTTGGTGGGTCCCTTATTGAAAGTATTAGTATATCATGTGCCAAAACCTGTTTCTGATTACCAAGGCGCCTATATTACACTATAACGGGGCTTTTAAGTTTTATTTGACACTGTTCGAAGAGAGCCGGCGTACTAATCAGGGATCTATGATATAGCAAGCTGGCCAAGCTTTGCCAAATTCTTGAGCCATCCAAAAACCCTAAGCCCTAAA
Organism: Symbiodinium sp. CCMP2592; assembly: GCA_905221615.1. Classification (NCBI taxonomy): domain Eukaryota; class Dinophyceae; order Suessiales; family Symbiodiniaceae; genus Symbiodinium; species Symbiodinium sp. CCMP2592. The sequence goes on along the minus strand of CAJNDT010005557.1, from coordinate 728,059 downwards.
CCCCAACCTCTATACCCTAACCCCTAAACCCTAAGCCCAAACCCTATGAACCCTAAACCCTAAGCCCTGAGCTCAACTCAGCTTTAAAACAAAAACCCTAAACCCAAAGCTCAAGACTCAAAACCCCCCCAAGACCCCCCCCCCCCCCTATCCTCTAAACTTCTAAAGCCCTAAACCGTAAACCCTGAACCAAGCCCAAACCCCTAAACCCTGAACCCGAAACCCTAAGGCCAGAGCCCCAAACCCCAAACCCTAAACCCTAAACCAATCCCAAACCCCTAAACCCTAAACCCCTAAACCCTAAGCCCCAAAACCCTAAACCCTAAACCCTAAGCCCCAAAACCCTAAACCCCTAAACCCTGAGCCCCAAACCCTAAACCCCTAAACCCTGAGCCCCAAACCCTAAACCCCTAAACCCTAAGCCCCAAAACCCTAAACCCCTAAACCCTAAGCCCCAAAACCCTAAACCCCTAAACCCTGAGCCCCAAAACCCTAAACCCCTAAACCCTGAGCCCCTAAAACCCTAAACCCCTAAACCCTGAGCCCTAAAACCCTAAGCCCTGAGCCCTCCACTCCAAGGCGGATCCACCGTTCAGGACCAGGAGATCAAAGTTATCGACCCGAGGGGGCAATTGATCCTCGGCTCAAAAGGGGAAAAGGAGGGACCCTTAATGGGTCCCTGTAAAGGGATCTATAGGGATTCTATAAGGGTATAGGGTTTGGGGGTTGAGGGTGACCCCTACAGGGTTTAGGGTTTAGGGTGTAGGGCAACTGATCCTCGGCTCAAAGGGGAAAAGGAGGGACCCTTAATGGGTCCCTGTAAAGGGATCTATAGGGATTCTATAAGGGTATAGGGTTTGGGGGTTGAGGGTGACCCCTACAGGGTTTAGGGTTTAGGGTGTAGGGCAACTGATCCTCGGCTCAAAGGGGAAAAGGAGGGACCCTTAATGGGTCCCTGTAAAGGGATCTATAGGGATTCTATAAGGGTATAGGGTTTGGGGGTTGAGGGTGACCCCTACAGGGTTTAGGGTTTAGGGTGTAGGGCAACTGATCCTCGGCTCAAAAGGGGGAAAAGGAGGGACCCTTCATGGCCTTTGGGGATGCAGGAAGATCTCTAAGTTTCGGCTTCAGGGTTTGATACGTAGGGCTTAGAGGTCGGATTTCGCACTTATCAGAAGGGAAAAGGAGGGACCCTTAATGGGGACCCCTTACCCGATAATGGGGCTATATAATGGGCATATAATGGCTATATTATGGGTATATACCCAGGGGTCCTTCCTTGTACCCTTTGATCGGCAGAGCCTCTCAGTAGCTGAGTGGGGTTTAGGGTTTTGGCTTTAGGGTTGACGGTTTAGGTTTAGCGGTTTACGGTTTATAAACCCTAAACTACGGTTTCTAAACTAGGACCTGGAACTACGGTTTAACGACTAGGACCTGGACCAGGCAAAGGGTCCAAAGGACCCAATACTAAGGTCCTTAGGTTTCAGACAGTAATTACCTGGTGGGTCATACCCTACCCCTTTCTTTAGGGTATCTAGTTTTATGGCTAGGACCTCCTATATAGAAGAGTAGGTACCTTAAAAAACGGGTAGGGTATGAGCCTCTAGGTATGTAGGTTCCCATCTGGAAGAGTATATTATTATTAGGTAGTCGGACACTTCGGGTTAGTAGCTGAGTAGGGTTTAGCGATGTACGGTTTATAAACCCCAAAGCTACGGTTTATAAACCCTAAAACCTAAAACCTACCCTAAGGCTCAAAATGGCCCAAAAGCCTAACATAGTATGGTCTTTGGGCCCAAAAGCCTTAAAATATGAATTCTTAGAGCCTTAGGGCTAGTGTTTAGGGACCTTCATGACTCAACTATCGGGTCTTCGGGGGCAAGCCTTGAAAGACCGGCTCGATATATTCTGCCGATCGTCTCCATGCTGGCTCCGCTGTTGGGGTTTCCAAGGAGACTTTAGGTGGACCTCGATTTGCAGACTTCATCGGGTAGTTTCCGAAAGTTCAGGGGTACCTTATTTTGGGTCCGCATAATAAGGACCCTACTATTTTGAGTACTTTTTTAGGGGTCCCATCTTTTCGGCAACTCCCATCTGCAATCCTAGATCCGACTTGCAAAATGCCGAAGTTGCTATGACCCGACTTAACTCAACTCCCGAGGATGTTCAACTACCCTCGGTACTCGACCTTCGGAGAAGCACCTTTCTGTGCTTCCATCCAGGCATGCGTGGGTTGAGGGTTTTATTGAGGTTGCTTGCGGCGCGAGACTCTACACCCGAATATAAGCCCTAAACCCAAAGCCCCCAAAGCCCTAAAGCCTTAAACCCCGAAGCCTTAAAAGCATAAAGCCCTATAAACCCCTAAACCCTATATAATCCGAGGCTTGAAGATGAAAGTTGGGGGATGATTTCCAACCCCCCAAACAGCCCGATGGGCCCAAGCAATTTCTCGATACCCAGTTGCAAAGACATTCCCTCAGCTAAAGTATGTTATGTAGGGGTCACTTTGAGGCCAAAGTATATACTATATGGGCACATCTACCCTTATGGTGCAAATCATGGTATCACCTGAATCACCTGAAACCTAACGTCACTCCGAGCCTGATTCGCCGGCACTGACTCCCGAACCTAAACCCTCTCTACCAGCCCGCAAGTTCAGAGACTCCTTAAGCTCCAAAGATCCCCTAAAACGCAGGGTTCCTGCGAGCCTTTACACTCCTAAAGCCCCGTTCACCTGACCCCTAAACCCTGAACTCCTAAACCGATAAATCCTAAACCTTAAACTCAGTCAAGCGCAATCAGTGTCCTTCGTGCAATGGTTGAAGGCCAAGACATGGACCCCTCATCAACCAGGGTCGCGAACCAGATGCGCTCCTGATTCACCCCTGGGGCAGCCACTGCCCAACCCTAAGGGTCCAAAGTACCTATATAGTCGAATGTAGGGTTTCTATAGTAGGAATTACTATTATGATTTGGGGAAGTATCCCCCATAACAGTACCTAGGACCCTTCGGGCAAGCTGTCCTCACTCGAAGGGAGGTTGTCGGCAGTGGTCCTGGGGTCGCCCTCGCTCAAGCGGCCCACACAGGAAAAGCCTCCGCAGCGGCTTGCAAAGGACGCCTACTACAACCGGGCTTCTACAGGTGGACCACCCCCCGATCTACCCAGAGCCTCCAAAATCCCTTAATTAAGGAATATACCTTAAATTATAATAGGACCCCTTATTTGATTTAAGGTATATTCCTTAATTAAGGGGTTTTGGAGTCTCTGGGTACCAGCTGATGTGCCATTGGAGGGTCCAAGTGATCTACCGGCGACCACGGCAAGCCCGGCCTCCGGGCGCCGACGGGCTTTGCTTAGGATGCCCAGTGCTACCCTTATTTCCCTTTTTGTAGTCCTAGGTTCCTTATAAAGTTACCCAATTCCAGAAAAGGGAGGGGACTGAACAACTCAGAGGGGGGCTTTAAGGACGGCTTTCAGGGGGCTTTGAAGGGGGCTTGGTACTACCGTACTAAAGTCATCATTCAGGAGTGTTCATTGGATTTAGTTGTATGCATTCCAATCATGACTCTGTTGAGGATTCAGTTGAGGTTTCTGGTTTAGGGGTGATTTTAAGGTGTTGGCTTGCGGGTTTTTGCGCTAAGTCTTCGAGCTCACTTGGAGCTTGTGTTGTAGGGTTTCAGCATATTTGGTTGCTTCGGGCTTACCTTCAACCGCGTTTCTGGAGCTTGGTGTGTGGCCTGTAGCTGTTTGACGTCAAGAGTTTGTAGGGTCAGAGGCGCATTGTCGCGGCGCTGTTCCAACGGGTTGCAGGTTTTGAGATGCTGCGGTTAGAACTTGTTACTTCAGCTTCTCGCAGGATTTCCACTTGCTGAACAATGGGTTCAGGTCTTTCCATTTATTCCTGCTTTGTCTCTTCGACCCAACTCAGCTACCCAACGAGAGAGTAGGTACTTTCGAAACAAGCCCTCCAGGCAGACTTGCAGAAAGCGGGATTTCCCGCGCCCTCGCAAATTCAACAGCGACTCGCCGCGTCAAAGAGCCACATGGGGTAACTCTTTTTCTGAGTCTACTGCACGGGTTTCACTGTGCAGGAATTATAGGAACCAACTAAGTCTTCTATGCGGGTCTAGAGTCCAGGGCTTGCAGGGCTTCTGGGGTTTATGGGGTCTTGGGGGAGCTTCTGGCTGCGATTACATACGGTTTTGAGGGTTATACCTTTACACCTCGGGTACGATCCACCCTCAAGCCTGACATCCCAAGGACCCTGTGAGCCCCGTGAGACTCGGTGGTTTGAGATTCGGGGCTACCTGAGGACAGAAAACCCCTGCCTACTGTTTCGGTGGTCAGCCCTAAAATAGAGGGGTCGAAACCTACTTTGGACTAGGCCTGTGAAAAAGTAGGTCATCAGCCTTGCTAACCCCAAGGGTCCAAGGACCCAATAATCATATACTCTCCAAAATCCTAACCTACATAACTACTACCCTCAAACCGAGTACCTAATTATAGGGTCCCTTGGACCCTTGGGGTAACGGGACATCTCGTACCTGCATTGGCTGAACACTCAGCACTGGAGGAGTCTCTAGCCTTGCACCCCTATAGTCATAGTATAGTAATAGTAGTAATAGTAGTAATAGCATAGTAATAATAATAGTAGTAATAGTAGTAATAGTAGTAATAGTAGTAATAGGAAGGTTTGACGATGTAAGGTTCCAGGTGTGAAACTGAGAAAGCAGAAGCCGGGCAGGACAACATCCCATCACTTGAAAACCCACATGTCGGTCTTGGTCGCAGCTGGCCTAATGAACGTACTTAAGAGTGAATGTTTAGGGCGGCCAGCGGCTAAACCCTAAACCCTAAAAGTAGAGGGCACCCTGATTGTGACACCACGCTCTAATTCACTGCTCTCGAATGCCAAGGTATGCATGGCCCTTGGCAATGCAGGGTTCAGATGTCATCGGCGTCGCTGCAACTGGCAGCGGTAAGCACTTCGGCACAATTCGATGCCCCCTTAGTTAATAGCAACAGCAAGTATAATCACAGCGGTTGTAGCAATACTTGTAACTGATAGTGGTAACAACATTAATATCAGCGGGCCAGTTCGGACAGGGATCCCTGGATTCACGATGTAGGGTGACAAAGCCTAGACTTTCATTCCAGAGTTTGACCGACAACCTCCACTATCATGTACGATACTCTGACTCTAAATGGGTGGTTGTCAAAATTGTGGTCCCTCTTTGGGTCCTTAATCTACTACAGCACCTAATATTTAGGGTACCTAAAAGGAAACCCCAATTTTAATATTTGACAACCACCCAAATATCAGTTGTCAAGGACCAGAAGGCCTCTGTCAATGGTATTTTGGCTCCTGGTCGTGCTCGTGGTTTTGGAAACTTGAACTAAGGAAAACACCCCCAGAGCCTCCAAAGCCCCTTAATTAAGGAATATAGCTTAAACCATAATAGGATCCCTATTACAATTTAAGGTATATTCCCCAATTAAATGGTTTTGGAGGTTCTGGGCCCTAAGGGTCCATGTGCGCATACACAGTTGTATTTTTTGCTTTGGCCTGTATGGATTACATTACAGTAAGGCCAATGTGTATACTCCGTGAGCGGGCGGACCCCAATGCCCTAAACGGCCCAAAACCCTTCAAGGTCCCCTCTCGAATGGACCCTTAGCCCTGAACCCTTTATGGTACCCCTATAGAACCATGAAAGGTAAGCCCCAAGAGCACATGGATCCTTAGGGAAGTGCAAGACTCTCCACTCAGGGAGCACTCGACAAGGATCTGTCACTCCTTCTTCGCTCCGGGCATTCGTGTTTAGACCCTATATAAACCCTGAATCCTAATCTGACTCTAATGGCTTGAGGTTTTATGGGTTTACGGAGTTAAGGAAGCTTCGCAGGCCAGCAGCCGCTCAACCGGACAGCGTACAGGAACACCCAAAGCCCAAGCCAATTTTTCATTCGAAAAGCTTCCGACATCCCTGCAACGGACCCACGAAACCGCCAACCCGAAACCCCAACCCGTACAACCCCGACACCCTAATCCGCAAATAGCCTGCATTCCAAGCCCCGAGCCTTAAACATGTGAAAATCCGAGGACCCTAAAACCCCTTAGCTCTACTTGGGGGATCATGGGACTTAGTAAGTAAGGTTATAAGTACCCTACTTGGAGTGATAAGTATAGTTACTTTATCTATAACCCTGGCTGCTAAGTCTCATGATCCTCCAAGTAGAACCAATAATTCTTTAACAACCCAGGGCCCCAAACTCTAAACCGATCAAAAGAACGAAGGACCTAAACCCCAAACCGCCCTAAACCCTAAACCCCACTAAACACCAAACCAGGAGCCTTGTCCCTAAACCCACTAAACCCCAAACCAGGACCCTTGGCTTCCTGCTACCCGCCTTCCATTACCTGATCGAGAGACAGATCCGACCTGGAAACCCGCAGCTCCTGGTGATGGCTCCTCGGTTTAGGGTTTGGGGTTTAGGGTTTAGGGTCCTGGTTTCTGCAAGGGTTTTAGGGTTCCTTTACAGGGGTCCTTTAAGGGTTCCTTTAAAGGGGTCTATATGGCTAGTATAAGGGATCTATAAGGGTTTCCCAGAGCCTCCCAAACCCCTCAATTAAGGATTGAATATAGTTTAAATCATATTGGGGATCCTAAGACAATTTAAGGTGAATTCCTTAATTGAGGAGTGTTGGAGGGTTTTAGGGCTTGCGGCTTCAGCCTGTTCAGGTTTAGGATTTAGGGCAAATTTAGGGCTCCTTTTCGGATTTAGGGTTTCTTTGAATGGGGCCAAGAAGAATTATCTGGGGTTGAGGGTTGTGATTTTAGGGCGGCATAAGTAAGGTTTAGGGTTCAACCAATTTAGGTTTTGGGGTTTTGGGGTTTACGGCTTCTTGTTGCCTCGAGCTTTAGGTGTCTTTAAAGGGGTCTATACGTGTTCCATCTAGGGATAACGGTTTTGGGGTCCAACCTGCATGGTTCAAGCATCATAGATACATAGTTAATTAGAGGGGGATTGAGAGATGGAGAGATACACAGACAGATAGACCGACCGGTAGAACCATCTATATATATATATATATATAATAGAGAGGTAGACAGATAGATAGACAGACACAGATAAATAGATAGATGCATTGACAGTTTAAGCTTTAAGCAAGAGACTTTTAGTAGACAAGCCATTGTTGTGAGTTGTTGAGGTTCTGGGAAGTCTATGTAGCCTTTGAGGGCTTAGAGTATAAGGAACTGTCGGGAAGTTGAAGGTTTACCTGAAGAGTAGCCGCTGTAAGCCCAGGTCCGCACAGTGGTGGTGCTATAATCACATACCTGTTTTGAGAGTGGCTGTAGGTTCTGAATAACCAGCGGCATGCAGCAATAACATATTGCTTTTATATCGACAACATACTATATCCCGTAAACCCCAGCTACTTGTCCGGGCCCCATACTGGGGCAGAGGGCTTCGGATTCACATCCCAGACTGCTCGTCATTGAGGCTCCGACGCGTGAGCTTGCAGTGCAGATCGAGGAGGAAGCTGTGAAGTTTGGCAGGCGATCTTTGCTTCGACACTACTTTGGTTGGTCGGACCTGGGGGGACCCTAAACCCAAAACCGGTTAGTGTAGGTTTCGGTTTCCATCGCGACGGTCAGGTGTACCCTAACCCAGATATGGCCTACCTTAACCCTGAATAGCCTACCTTTTTAGGGCTCCTTATTATGATTTCCTGATAATAAGTCCTTAAAAAGTAGGTCAAGTAGGTTATTCCGGCTTGAGGTAAAGTTTAGGATGCGAACTTGGGTTCTCGCTGCAGTTCACTGGCTGTGCTTCGTTTTCATCGTGGTAACCCAGGAAGTCCTGAAGCCCAGAGTCGTCCAGCTATACACCCCAGACCCTAAAGCCGAAACTCCAGTGCGTCGCGACCCTAAGCCATCAGCCCCGAACCGTGAATCCTGAACATGAATCCCGGTAATCCGAGGCCTCTGCGCTAGTGGGGTTTAGGATCGAGAGTTCAGGGAGGCTTGGTGGCCACCACAACGGAAGAAATTCTTCGCTTATGAAGACTTATGACCTTCTTGCGAATCGTTTTAATTTGACATGCAGACCCAAATGCTTCATGCAAACCCTAAATTTCCCTGAACCCCAAGGGTCCAAGTACCTACTTAATTATTACCTATATTATTGTGGGTTTCCGTATTATGGTTATGGTAGAATATACCCCAAACCCTGTTCGAATTAGCAAGGCCCACATCTTATAGAACCCTACTATAGATCCCATATAGAGCCTTTTAAGGAACCCTTTAAACGGAGCCCTAGGCCCTCATGTATGTTCGAAGATGAAGGTCCAGCGGCCTCAAAACGTGCTGCTGCTACGGTGGAGCGCCCAAAGGCATCGCGAGCTGCCCACAGATTTCCTGTGTATAGATGTTATGCGGGGGCTTAGGGTTTAGGGTTTACTGTAGGGTTCCAATATGAAGGATACATACGGCTTCTTGCAGGTACTATAGGGCCTGAATCATGTCCAAGATTGGGTTTACGGCGATCTATCAGGATGCTTTAACGTGTCTACAAGATTCTATGAGGGTTCTTTCAGGTTCGGCAAATGTTCTATACGGGCAGGTTCTGTACAGGCTGTAGATTCGTATAGGCGTTTGTATAGTTTCCTCCCTTTGTTCTCTATACAATATAAGGATACTCGAATAAACCCGAAACCCTTTTTGAGAATTTTCAGGGCCCCTACTTTGACAACAAAACGCAAGGTTTCAGCGCAACAGCCTTGTATCAAAGGCTCAGCTTGTGTCCCTGATTTGCCCATCCCCAACTACCGTAGAGCACAACTTCTAAGCTGCCCCTGACTCTTGGTCTTGTGAACAGTCGAAGGGGTAGCACCAAGGGTCCGAGTACCTAATAATCATATACTCTCCAAAATCCCAACCTACATAACTTCTGCGGCCCAAAAGACAGAACCCTTATAGTAACCCTTTTAAAGGAACCTTATAGAACCCTTTAAAGGAACCCTCATTATGGGGTCCTTTGGACCCTCCCGTGCCCTGAAGACCAGAGCCGAAACACTACGAGCCATGGAACATGTCGTCGAATCCTCGTTTGGCGACCTGCTCTAAGGACTCAGAGTTTGAGGCCCTTTGGGCCTAAAGACCATGTTATGTAAGGCTTTTGGGCCATTTTGAGCCTTTGGGTAAACATAGCTGAGTATAGAGACCCTTAACACTTTCCTCGACCATGTCGGCTTTTTCTATCGGATGTAAGCTCTCCGCTCGCAACAAGTAATCCCCAGAACCGCAAACAACCCTCTATGCTTCTGAATCAGGAATTTGGGAACCCAGGTTCCTGAAGCCTCATTTGGGTTGTTGTCAAAATTAGGGTCCCTTTTTGGGTCCTTAAAATGGTACGGCACCTATTATAGAGTACCCAAAAAGGGACCATAATTTTGACAACTACTCATTTAGCTCCACGAAGGCCCACAGGCAGGGGCGCTAAGAGACGGAGTTCACGGAGTCATCGGCACCATGGCAGACAACTGCTTTTTCGGCAGGGCTTAGGGTTTTGGGTTTAGGGTTAGGGGTTTAGGGTTTAGGGTCCTGGGCGCGCTAATATTCCTGGACCCTTGAATCCCTTATAAGGGTCCAAACTACCTATATAGTAGAATGCAGGGTTTCTATAGTAGGAGTTACAGTATGATTTGGGGAAGTACTGATAGCAGTACCTAGGACCCTTTGGAATCTAGTACCTTCGTTCGTCTTGGAGAACCTATTTCATGTGATCCTTTAGTAGGAAAGTAAAGTAACCCAAAACTATACTACATTACAGGGGCGTATAGAGGGGCCTGCCTAAATAATTGCCAACACTATTTGGGGGCTCCTTATTGTTAGTATAGTACAATGGGCCCCAATACCCTACTCTAGTCATTAAGGCCTCTATATATATATATATATATATATATATATATATATATATATGTATTAGGTATAGTTTCTACAATATGGAACCTTGAGGCACCCTAAACAGTAGGATCCTTACTATATAAGGACCACAAAATCAGGTACCCCTAATTTTCGGAAACTCCCATATTAGGTCGTTTCTACAATATGGGAGGAGCAAGGTTTGCGATTGCATCAGGGCCCATACCGTTGATGATATAAATCCTGCATTACCTTAAGGACCCTAAACTACGGTTGATGATATAAATCCTGCATGACCCATAATAAGGAATATGCCATAATTCCCATAGTTTAGGGTCCTTAAGGTAATGCAGGATTTATATCATCAACCGTATGGGTAGTATGGTATATTCCAGAAAGGGTCCAAGTACCCAATAATCATATACTCTCCAACATCCTAACCTACATAACTACTAGCCTAAAACCGAATACCTAATTATTGGGTTCTTTGGACCCTTGGGGTTCCTTATTATCCCTAAGGGTCCAAAGTACCTATATAGTAGAATGTAGGGTTTCTATAGTAGGAATTACTACTATGATTTGGGGAAGTATTCCCCATAACAGTACCTAGGACCCTTTGGGTATGGGTAATGCAGGGTTTATAACATCAACCGTAGTGCCCGGAGCCGAGCCAGGGACCTCAAAGAAGCCATGCAGACGCAGAGCCCTGCAGCCCTAAATGGGGGTTTCCGAAATAAGGGGTATCCCATTTAGGGGTCCTTATAATATCCTATTATTTAAGGTACTATCTCAGGGTCCGCTATTTTCGGAACCATCAAATAACCTTAAACCCTGAACACTCTCTTAGAGGTACTGATACGCTAGAGCAGGCACGGTTCAGTTCCTGCGGTTCCAGGTTACTTTGTGTACTTACTTGTAGCAGATTAGGGTATACGAAGTCCGTCAACTGGATCCCAAACCCCCAGAAAATACAAGTTTCAAAAGGGTATTAAGGGGTGTCTAAAAAAAAAAGAATGACTCATGTTTCCTGTACGCTCACGATGAATGAGGAGCATGCCGCAGAAGCGGTGCTCGGTTTTCTATTTAGCTTCCTTCGTTGTGAACTCCAGAAATTTACAAAACAGCTTCTGAAATCCTAAACCATAAACCCTAAGATTCTGAAACTCGAGCATACGTATGGGGAATTAAACCCTAAACCCTAAACCCCTAAACCCTAAACCCTGAACCCTAAATTGCACGACCTTGAGGCAGCCAGCTTTTTCAGGGCAGCCGTAATTGGGTAAGTAGAGCACCTGCACTAAGGAGGAAACCCCAGAGCCTTAAGACCTACATCCCGCTACAACCTAGGCCCTAAGCTTAAGCCGTAAGCTTGCCCTAATGCTAACTGCATATCTAGTGTGAGCGGCTTCGCTACGATGTTCTGTGCGTCCTTGCCCGGAGAGATTTGATGAGTGTGATCGTCGAAGATGAAGGCATACCGGCGGTATTCTGAACGATTATGTTTTCAATGCCACGCACAATCCCAACGTAAGCTTGTCTAGCCAGGTTAGCTGTCCTTCACAGATCTCTAGGCTTAACTGCCGGTGCATCTGCGATTTAGGCGAGCGTGACGGGTTCCTTAATAGGGTTTTTGTTCCTGTTGTCTGCAGATCCTTTGTCAGCTATGCCCTAAACCCTAAACCCTAAACCCTAAACCCTAAACCTATGGCCTTCAAGGTTCTGAGGCATTGGGCTGAGGCTTCGTGGCTTTGGGTTTAGGGTTTAGGGTTTAGGGTTTTAGGGTTTAGGGTTTAGGGTTTAGGGTTTAGACTGGGCAAAGGGATTTCGATCTTGCTGCCCCAAAGAGGCCGTCATAGAGCAAGAGTGTAGACATCGTTCCTGTCGGTTCGTTGGTTAATTATTCAGAACCCAGAACCCAGTTATGTAGCCGCCAAAGGATCTAGAGGATCTAAGCTGACAGATAGAGCGTTTGAGCAGCACAATATCTTTGCAACTTATGATGCGCCGGCTGCTAGGATCTTAAAAAAGGGTATGAAATCCGAAGACCTGCTCAACATCAGTTCCCAAGGAACTCCGGGGCGAATCAACGACTTCATCGAGGGCAACCAGCCCCTCTTCCGTTTCAGGTTTAAGGTTTAGGGGTTTAGGGTTCAGGGGTTTGGTGTTTCGGGTTTAGGGTTTAGGAACGCAGCCCCAGTTCCGCGTTGATCAATTTGGGTCACCGAAACCCTGCGGCCCGAAACCCCGGGTCCTGAAGCATTATAGTGAACCCCAGAAAGTTGGAACATGGATTTAGGAGGATCAGTGCTAGGATTCCCTATACTTTGCTTTAAGGGCAAGAGGCTAATGATGTTCCAACTTTCTGGCTTGTACTGGATGTTTAGAGGTGGCCATAGGCCCCAAAGTAGTTCCTTTTGGGGATTACCTTATAGGATTCTAAATACGAATCCCCAAAAAGGAACTACTTTGGGACCTTAGGGTAAACTGACGGAGCCCTACATCTCTGAAGCCTCAAACCAAGCGGGTCGATGGCTGAGGAGTTTCCCAGGGTAAAGTACAGGTTTACCGACGGGTCTAAGCGACTCTGTCAGGTGTATTAGAGGCGTTTCAAGCGTTTTTTGATTGTACAGGGCTTTGAACAGGGTATCCCCTAAACCCCTAAACCCTAAACCTCTAAACCCAGAATCCCTAAATCCTAAACCGTATTTCGGGCTTAGGATTTAAGACCCGGCTTCGGGAGCAGGGGCTTTTGACCGCCTCTTGCTGGGCAAGGCCAGAGGGTCCAACGGTTGATGATACTTAGGGGTACTTAAAAAAAACAATTTTCAGTTTGGGGTTATTCTAATCCCTAAGAAACAGCTATAATTATAATTTTTGCTAGGGTTCTAAGCTCAGTATAGATTACCCATAAGAAGGAATACCATAATTCGCGTAGCCTTCATCAAGGTAATGCAGGAGTTTTATCATCAACCGAAGCACCTAAATAATAGGGGGTTTTCGGTCCCAACATCCATTCTCTGAAAGGCTTTTGGACCTTGAAACCCCACTATTTGGGCACTTGGACCCTTAGGGTCGGGTATTGTTTAACATGAGCCATAATGATGCACAAGTTTGGGGACTGTTGAAATCAACACCCAGTTGCTTATTCCTGGGCATGCTGGTGCGCAGTTGGACAGGATCGGATTGAAGTGCTCTCTGCTGGACTAGCTGCTGCTACTTCAGTAGTGCGGCCCTGACGAGTTAGAAATGTTATTCCAAAGAGCTCCTTCATTACAGTATACTATCATATGCACCCGAACCCTACTGTAATTATCAAGGCCCCTGCAGTACCCAGATGGTGCATCCAGAAGGTTGAAACCAAGACCCATGCCTGGGACTTTCCAGAAAGCTCCACCCTGCAAGGTACCATGGCTTGGCGTTTGTTGTTTAGGGTTGGTAGGGTTTAGAGTTTAGGGTTATGGGCCTTCGCATCCGTGGTGCGAGCCTCCCCAAATCCTTCGTTCTGCAAGCAGTGTGAGTCAGGTTGGAGCTGAGGGACGTCTGCAAGCTCGTTCTTGATGAGGCGGACCGTATGCTGGACATGGGCACTTTGTCCGAAAAATCCAAAGCTGCTGCTGTTCACATGTTTTTTTGGTGTGTGTAAGATTCGTTGAATCTGTCTACGCCGTAAACAAGTAGATGCTAGGATTTACTAGATTCCCGACAAACCGAATGTGACCCCTTCTAACAAAAGCCGCTTACTATGAATCTGATGTACGCAAAGTGCCAGGACCGAACCGAAAGCTCCTGAGACCATATGTCTAAGACATTTACAGGTGGGTAGTTATAAGGTGGGTAGTTTCCCATAAGCTTCAGATACCACTCCTATAAGGTAAAGGGGGTCTTATGGGAGTACTATGGAAGAGGAACTACCTGCCTGTAATGGGCTTCTAATGTAACCTGAAAGCCCCAACCAGTCAACCCTAAACCCAAGGGGTTAGGGGTTTAGGGGTTAGTGGTTTAGAATTCAGGGGTTAGGGGTTGAGGGTCCGAAGGACATAATAATTAGGTACTCGGTTTACTCGGTTTTAGGATAGTAGTTATGCAGGTTAGGATTTTTGGAGAGTGTATGATTATTAGGTAGTTGGACCCTGGGGGTGACCAACTTTAAAATGTAAAGCCGAAAGGTGAAGCCCTGTGAACCCTCAACCCCCCGAGCCTTCCCGGATCATGCTTACTGAATATGTAGGAGTGTTCGCAAGTAGGAGTACTTTCTTTTGGTGTCCTTATAATGAGGATCCTACTATTTGTGCTACTACATTAGGGTCCCCATTTTCGGAAAGTCGCATATGGGTACTAATGAATGGGGCAGATCGGGATTCTCGAGACTCTACACTCCTAAACTCTCAAGCCCGAGACTACTTAAGCCCAAACCCCACACTCCCAACACCCTAAACTCCCAAACTGCCACAGACAAGCTCTAAATCTCAAATACCCCGAATCCGCTATGCCCATGACCCGCACTCCTCAAAGCCCTCAGCCCTGCACCCGAAACCCCTAGCTTGAAAGCAAAACTGCAAAATGAAAGGGTTTAGGGTTTAGAAGAGAGCGCGAGAGAGAGAGAGAGAGAGAGAGAGAGAGAGAGAGAGATTGAGAGAGACAGAGAGAGATAGAGAGAGACAAGCGCCCGCCAGCCCCTTTATAGCAACCTCTAACAGAACCCGAAAGGAACCCTGCAAGCAACACTTAAAGTAACCCTAAAGCCTAAAGCCCCTAAACCCTAAACTCTAAAACCTAAACCTTAACAGGAACCCACAAATCCTTCTTCATAGCCGAGGTTTTGAGCCACAGATTCGAAAAGTCTTGGCCAGGACGGTTTTTGGGTCTTGGTCGTAGGCATTTAGGATTTAGGGGTTAGGGTTTTTGGGTTCAGGGATTTAGGGACATTTAGGGAGTTAAGGGTCTAGGGTGTAGGGGTTTGGGGGTTTCGGGGTTGAGGGGTGCGGGGGGATAGGGGCGGGATAGGGGCGGCGTTGAGGGTCTAGGCTTTTGGGTTTAGGACCAGGCTTTTTGTGTTTTCCAAGTGCCATCTCAAGGGACACTCCTACAAAGTCTTCATGCTCCTCCAGAATCCGCCTCAATATTCGAAAAAAGAACGCATCGACCTTAGTCGTCAAAACGAACCCTAGATCCTAACCTCACGAGACCCAGCGTCCCACGGCAGGATCACCAACCCATATCGCCACACGATGTTCTTCACCGTCACCTGGCTGCAGGTTCGTTCAGGTTTAGGCCGTTTATGGTTAAACGAATCTACGGGACGTTCTGGGGAGACATGCGACTACACAGGGGCTTACAGTAGAAGCCAGAAAGTTGGAATATCATTATCGTAACCCCTTTAAGGTAAATTATAGGGGATCCTACCATTAATCCATATTCCAACTTTCTGGAGTTCCCTTTATGTCGGAGGGATTTGGGTTTACTTGGAGGTTCAGGAGACTCAGAACCCAGGACTGGCTGTGAGCTTAACATGTTCATGTGGTACCTAATTTGGGGGTCCTTGTAATAAGGGTCCTATCATTTAGGGTACTACATGAGGGTCCCCTATTTTCGGAAACCCGCATGTGTCATCTAAGTATAGGTTTTGGATGTTACACCAAGTCGTACTCTTACCCTCTAAACTCCCAAAGGCTCCATGTACCCATATAGTAGGTACTTAGGCCTTAAAGTACCCATATAGTGACACCATTAAGGCCTAAGTACCTACTATATGGGTACATGGAGCCTTAGGGACTGTCTTGTGGGAGCCTTAGGGCAAAGGGTCGAGCCACTGCGTTACCCGAGGTATAAGTCTACTTGCATGCCTGACCTGTAGACTAGGTCCTCTAAATCAACGCTTAAAGAACCCTCATAGGAACTCTTGCAGAACTCTATAAAGGAACCCTGTAAGTACAGTTCCTTTGGGCCTGCTATTAGATAATGCTCCTGGGGGTCTCACATATCACAGAGGTACAAGTTTTGACCACCCGCCCCACAGCGTTGTTCCAACCATCCAGGCCCAGATATTGCGTGTTATCAACTTGCCCTGTTTTGGCTGGCTGGCACCACTCTAATCCCCATCCCCGCCCAAAGCCCCCACGACTTCACCCCCAACCCTATGGCCCTAAATTGAAACCCTACAGTACCCTGCAGTTGGGCTTTGTGTTGGGCACGTGCCCGGAACGTGCTTCTGTATAACTTACCAGTCGCCGTCATACGCTCCATCACTATGGCGTACGATGCCCAGGGGCGCAATCTCACTCTCTTGCAGAAGGAGCTGCTTCGCAGACGAGCTGTGCTGATCCTCCGTCGTCGTCGATTCGTCCACTCACTCTGCAGTATATTCTCGGTGGATTTTTATGGCAGTGTGGCTTGACGAACAAGGGGACTATGGCAACTTGAAGACCAAACACGTGCAAGACCCTGATTGGTATATACTGGGACGCTCCATAAATACACCCTGTAAGCCCTACACCTGACCCCTACCTAAAACCCTAATTAAACCCTAAACACCAAACGCCGTGAAGCCCTTGCGGGTGGTGGGACCCCTGACGGTTTTGCAGGGTACATGGCAGCTCGAGCCCCAACGCAAGCCTACGGTTGAGACCTTTGTTGTTCGACCGTAGGGTCTGAGGGTTCAGGTTCGAACACCGGGTTCAGGGTTTGGCTAGAGGCCTTGATATTTAAGGGCGTTGCAACGGCGGTTCTATTTAGGTAATTAGCGGTCTTTCATGTGTCATCTACGGACATCTTAATAACTCGAACAGTGTTTTGGGATGTAGTATACTCTAGTGCAATTATACAGGGTTTTCAGGGGATAGTACTATTCAGTACTACTCTACTATTGTATAACCATCAGACCTATGTGTCCGTATGTTCATCTCAACCCCGCGAGTATACTTACAGCAACCCCAAACTCTGAGCATGAAAATCCGAAACCCTATCGTCGGCCCTGGAACAAGCCCCAGCCCCCAAGCCCTATACCCCGAACCCGAACCCCTTCAATGAACCGCAGGAGGCTGTACAGAAGTCCTACAGTGAATCTCAGAAAGTTGGAACATGGGTTTGGGATGAATACTGCTGGGATCCCCTATACTTTGCCTTAAGGGCATGGGGATAATGATGTTCCAACTTTCTGGCTTCTGCTGTAAAACCCTGAAACCTGAAGGAAACCTCAGGGGAGCCCTCAAGCCCAGGCCACATGGCCGATGAACATCCGAAGACTTGCAGCAGAGTTTCTACGAAATCCTGCGCCTCGCTCTGCAGCTGTGGGATGTACCTTTACAGTAAATAGATACTTAAGCCTTAAAGGGGTCCCTATATACCGGTGGGGCAAGGGTTACTGTTTTTTTGCAGTTCCGAGCAAGCTTGTGAGTTGGAGTTCGGCCGTTTAGGGTGGGTTTTTGTTGCTCCAGGGTCTAGTTACTAGTTCCCAAGTGTTTGCAAGAGTATTGTCGTATGCCCTATATCATGGGTGTGTCATAAATTCGGAAGTGCGAACAATCAGTCTCCTGCAGCATGTCTGGCATTTGCATCTGGCAATGGGATATGGTCCAGGGCTCGGAGTAAATAGCAATAGTAGCACCCTTATAGTCGCTGTATGATTCTGCTAAAGATGTGCCACTACTGTTGATGGTATAAATCCTGCATTACCTTCAGGACCCTAAACTATATGGGAATTATGGTATATTCCTTGTTATGGGTCATGCAGGATTCATATCATCAACCGTGGTTCATCAGGCCCCATATCAAAGCCAATAAGAACCTTGCTAAACCCATGTCAACCGTACACACTATACCCTAAGGCCCTAAAGTATTTCCTTGGGGGGGTTCATTTCTAAAATCCTATTAGGTAATCCCAAAAAGGAAGTACTTTGGGGCTATCCGTAATGACCCCTAGGTGTTTTTGGTTGCGGGTGTCGCATTTCTATAGAAAAAGGATCCAGCTGGATCGTCAATGTCTTACAGGACCAAGGTTTACGATATCGGGTTTGAGGGATTTATGCAGGCTTTAGGGTTCTGGATCGGCATTTCGGGTTTAGAAGTTTCTTTCTTGGTAGTTTGCTGAGGTAGTACTTGGAGGATCATGGGACTGAGTTAGTAAGGTTATAAGTACCCTAATTGGAGTTATAAAGTTATAAGTATAGTTACCTCATTTATAACCCTAGTTACTAAGTCCCATGATCCTCCAAGTAAGGGTTTGCAAATCGAAGGTACTGTGCTTAGAGCCCACGGGTAGTGTGCATGGATTTTGCTGTACTCCACTGCGGTGTTCTCGCATGAGGGTCTAGAGTTTAGGGTCTCAGGATGTCAGGACATTTTTACAACTCCCAAACACCTGAAACCCCGAAAGTCCTGTCATCCGTGCACGCAACCAAGATCCAGATTCAGATCGGAAATCGAGATGAGCTGAAGGGCAACCAGGCCAGGGGTGAGCCCAGCCCCAACCCGATAGTCTAATTGTTAAGGCCGCTCATAGGTAGGTACTCGAGGGCCAACGCACATCCTACTTTCACGCTTAGGCAGAGTCTAGGCTGTGCACAGTAGGTCCGACATCCGGACCGCTACACCGTAAACATGGAATCCTACACACTCGTAACCTTCTAGCTAGAGCTTCCGGGCAAAAGACTGCTGGTTTCGGAGGAGTTGGGTCGGCTATTTGGTTGGTGGCTTGCGGCATGGAAAGGTAGTCCGATTACAGGTACTCCCAGGGAAGCAAACACCACCATTGCGATTGTCAACATATACTTGGCTCGACTCACTCCATAATCCATTATTGTACTTAGATTGATGCCCTGCGCCTCGGCAGAAGTATTCCGGTTTCGACACCGATGAGGTAGACTGCTTGTGTTCGAGTACTTAGTTGTCAGGGGTCGTTGTCCGCATCGTCATGGTGACATTCGGACCACGTGAAGGGCTTTCGAAAATGCTCGAACTCACACAACTGATGCAGAGGTTGTGATCACGTGAACCGCAGACAATCGAAATTTAGGTCCGGATAACCCCTCAAAGCCAAGACCCGTTGACAGACCCAGTGCAGCAAGGGTTGGCGGCATCCCATCGCAGGATATCGTGCAGATTGTGACGCCTTGCACGATGCACAACAAGCAGCTGGTCCTTTCGAGTTCTTGATGGGGAGCATCACTAAGACTCCAGGTAGCCCAAAGTAGGTACTATCTTTTAACGTTAGAGGCCAAATTAGGTACTATTTGTATACCTGCAGTCTTAGGGAACGAAATGTTAGGGTCTAAGGCATGGCAGGAAAGGAGGATGAGACTAAGGTCATCATGAGGATGACGTTGAGGTTTACCATGATTCTATGATGGTGGGCAATACGGAGCTGCTGATAATGATGACTATGATGAAGATGATGATGACGGTGGTGGTGCTGATGTTGGTGCCTATTTGAGATGGTGCGGGCAGTTTCGCTCAGGGTTCAAGTACCTAATATCTTCATAACCATGAACTCCCCGATACAATGCTGACCCAAAGCTACCACGACCTTAAACTAAACCCACACACCTTTCTTCGTCACTTACTGTGGGCCACCGGGTTGGCAGTAAGTACATGATTTGATTTGATGACCTGCTCAAGCTGTTTGTAGACAACACTCTGGCCAGAGATGTTGAGCTGCAGGCCCTACACGCTAAACCAGACATCGCAAGCCTTCAACTCTATAGTTGATCCTGAAACCCCTAGACAATGACGTAAAACCCCAAACCCTATATACTGCAACCCCATTCCGAGCACAGTAAGATCCGTGTAACACAAGGAACCAGCTGCTACTGCAAGTTCTGGCGCAATCAGGCGTCTTGGCTCTGACAGTTTCTTGACGCTCGGGCACTTATGTTCGAGATGGGGGTTAACCCTAAACCCTAAACCGGTTTAGGGTTTAGGGTTTCATTTTGGTTTAGGGTTTCGGGTTTAAACCCTAAGCCCTAAACCCCAAAATGAATCCCAGCTATAGTCTCCATCCCCATTGCAGATTTTGTTGATGATCCAAGTTCCAATCTTAGCGAAACCTACGCAAGAAAAAACAGTTGCCCAAAAAAGTGCTGCAATGGAGACTGCAGGTAAACTCCCCATACCTTACCTAGGCCCTCCATCTACCCTCTATTAGACCCTAAATGCCCCTTATTTGGGGCCATATACCCCTTTTTGAGGGTGCAAGCAGGGTCCTGGTAAATCCTAAACCTGAAACCCATAAACCGTCAGCCTGAGCTCGAAGCCTTCCACTATAGGATCCTTAAGGGAGGGTGGTTCAAGGGGGGAGGGTATAAGGAACCCTTAGGGGACTGTAAGGGAACCTTAGGGAGTGCTAGGGAGGATTAGGGATCACTAGGCTATATACCCCCCTTGGATCCCCCTCCCTTACCCTAAGGGTCCAAAGTACCTATATAGTAGAATGTAGGGTTTCTATAGTAGGAATTACTATTATGATTTGGGGAAGTATCCCCCATAACAGTACCTAGGACCCTTTGGGTTAAGGATACTACA
Organism: Symbiodinium sp. CCMP2592; assembly: GCA_905221615.1. Classification (NCBI taxonomy): domain Eukaryota; class Dinophyceae; order Suessiales; family Symbiodiniaceae; genus Symbiodinium; species Symbiodinium sp. CCMP2592. Next base: position 707,613 of record CAJNDT010005557.1, on the reverse strand, counting down.
ATTCCAGGAAACCGGGAACCTTTGGGCTTTACCCAGAGGCCCCAAAGAAGTTCCTTTTTTGGGGGTTCATATTTGGAATCCTAGAAGGTAATCCCAAATTGGAGCTACTATGGGGCCTATAGGTAATGGTTAGGGTTTCGTGTTGAGGGGTTAAGGGGGGTTAAGGAGCCAAGGGGTTACGAGGTTCAGGGGTTTAGGTTTGTTTCTCCAGCCACTGCGCTGCAGAGAACGGGCTTTACAAGGTCGTCTTTCTGGGCTGCCGGCTGAGACCCCAAACCCTACGCTAAACCTGAACCCTAAACCCTAAGCCCTCAATACTGAGAGCCCGAAGTCGCAAGAAGGCCCAAGCGCTCTGAACTTCCAAAGAAACCTGAACTATTTTCAGTGTTATTCCTTATTCATTATTCAGGTTCCTGATATTTACAATTCTAGTATAATATAGCTCACAACCTCATTGTTGAGGCCCCTATATAACTCGCGCGAAGAGACAAGTCGAGGCGTCGGAGATCGTGGCAACAAGGATGCCAAGGCGATCATCTTCTGCTCTACGAAGCGCATGCCGGGGGCCCCTGTCCAACAGACCAGGACCAGCTACTATTTGCTTAAGAAACCACAAAAAATGAAAAATATGTTCCTTATGGGGGGTAATATAGGGATTTTTATTTTTTGGGGGTTTGTTAAGCAAATAGTAGCCAGAGGTTGCGGGTTAGGATGGTTTTGGGTTTATGGGCCTTTAGGCCTTTACGGGGCGATTAGGATGTTTTAGGATCATTTTGCTGTTGAGAGTTTGGGAAGCACGTGTCAGGGTCCTTGAGAGGGCTTGTAAAACTGGTACTTGGTTGGCCGAGCCTTTGCAGACACAAACTTCATTTACGATGTACGACCACTATGGCCTCGGGGTAAGCGACCAGTACTGGTACCGGGGAGAACGTATCCTTACAGGGCAACTTTTGGCCATTGATTGCGCCGGGCGTAACTGTAATACATACCTTGAATCATATTGAAATAGAAACCCTGGTATCGCTTAAGGTATACCTATAGTCTCCATTGCAGTTCCTTTTTTGGTTTAACCAATTTTATATTATCAGGGATCCTAAAAGGTTACCCCAAAAAGGAACTACAATGGAGACCATAGGTAGTCCTCATAATTGAGGAGTTTTGGAGTCTCTGGGTACATGGGTGGGGATGCAATATCCTATGGATGTGAGGGATTTCCCTTACATAGTGGCGTCATAGCTTGAGGCTACAGGTAAACCCTAAACCCAATTAATTAAACCCCTCAAAATGCGAGCCTTTGTCGCCTTAGGGTTCTGATTTTGCGTGTAGTTGCCGCCCAGGTGCGACCAGCTGCAGCGTGATCTGCAACGTGCTGGCGTGCCATGCGCCTCAGCAAAGCAGTACGCACCATTGATCCGAAACCTTCGAACGTTGCTCCTTGCATGCTAAGTTGCCGGTGCTCGGCTTGAAAGCGATATTGACTTGTTGCCCTACCCATAGACCCCATAGTAGTTCCTTTTTAGGACTACCTTACAGGGTTCTAAATATGAACCCCCAAAAAGGAACTGCTATGGGGCTTATGGGTAAGCCTGCTGAGTTGCTGCACTGTTTTTCTTAGGTTTCTGGGACTGTGGATCTGGGATTGATCTTTGGGGAAAAGGAGGGACCCTTAATGGGGACCCCTAGCCTACAATGGGCTATATAATGGGGCTATATTAAGGGTATATACCTAGGGGTCCTTATTAAGGGTCCCTCCTTTTACCCTTGGAATTGAGGCCTGGAAGTTCGTAAAGGAAGTCACAGTTGCCCTAGTGACCCCAGTGTTCCATGTGCCTGTATTGTATACTTCGGGCTGAAAATCAAAGTACCTATATAGGAGCCCCCTTAAGCCTTCTACCTGTGTACTATATGACGCCTTTGAGCAAACATGTAAAGGTTTACTACCATACAGTTGAGGCGTACTAGTCCTCAGGGAGACACGAGCTCGTGCAGGGCTCGATCTTATCTCTCCTATACTCCGAGGCCCACCAGAACCGTCAACTACGGGCACATGGTCCTAAAATGTCGCAAAGAGTACAGTCGAGTGCACGGAGGGTCTAAGCATATTGCGATGGTTCAGGGGCGCCTTTTAGCCTTTGTGCCGTCGAGGTGCAGCCATCCACGGCGACAAGGGCCAGCGTGAGCGTGAGCATGCCGCTCGCCTCGACTTCCCACTTTGATCCATCAACTTAGTTGTGGTCCAGGGTTGCCGGTTTGGGTAAGGGTTCTTAAAGGGCTCCTTAAAGGGAGCTATAGGGTTCTTTAAAGGGATCTATAGGGTTTAGGGTTTAGGGTACTACTTGGAGAATCATGGGACTTAGTAAGTAAGGTTATAAGTACCCTAATTGGAGTTATAAGTATAGTTACCTCATTTATAACCCTTGTTACTAAGTCCCATGATCCTCCAAATAGGGTTGCAGGTTAGGGTATGGCGGTTTCGGGGTTTAGGTGTTGAGGGATTTAGGTTTTCGGATGCATAGGGCCTAGCGTTGCAGGTTTGGGTATAGCGGTCGAATTGGGTGTGGGACAGTGTAGGTGTTGACATACCATCAAAATACGCTGCACCACGGCATGCATAGGATAGCTCGTTTAAGGGTTCAAGTCCACTTAGTCCAAGTTGTGTATTTACTAGTCCAGGCCTACCGAACCAAGGGAAGCAAGGGCACCAGCTTCCTCGAAAAGGACCCCAGTTTTTGGGCTCATTGAGCTAAAGCTTGAAAACCCCAAACCCTAACGACCCTTAACTTAACCTAGATCCTATATTGGCTTTCTATCAAATGCAGCTGTGATTTGTGCAGACTTCCATCTTACCCCGCCTCGCGTCCCACAAAATTCTGGCGAACTGCCGTAAAAAATAGATTAATTACAGTGCATTCCCACTCTTCCCCTTCCACCCCCCTATTGCCATAAACCCGAACTCGAAGTGCTAAACCCTAGACCCCAAACCCCTTCCCCCACGGCTCAAAACAAGACATGCTGCCCAGGCTCTCGGGGAATTGATGCTTGCGCCGCAATTTTTGAAGGGACGGTCGGCCATTATCCGATTCGGTTGGGGTTTAGGGGTTTGGGGTTGAGGGGTTTAGGGTATAGGCTGTTTAGAGTCATCATATCAGCCTGTGAGCAGTAATCGGAAACCTTAAAGGGAGTCTCGGCTTCGGTATGAAGGGGTACTTACAGGCCAGGATAAGCCAGAACTATTCGTCAAGCTTCCGTGGCATAACCTTACTTAGCCAACTGGAGAACTTTAAACTTTTTTGCTTTATGTAGTTGGTCTATCTTACAAAGTCTGAACTTTTTTGGGGCCTGGTTATTGGAGAAGAGAGTAACATAGGTACAGTGCAATATCCCCCAAACTCGATTACAACTGTTAAGGCCCCTTAGTTTGTGGGCTTAGGGTTTAGGGTTTAGGGGTTTAGGGGTTTAGGGTTTAGGGTTTAGGGTTTAGGGGTTTAGGGTTTAGGGGTTTAGGGGTTTAGGGGTTTAGGGTTTAGGGTTTAGGGTTTAGGGGTTTAGGGTTTAGGGGTTTAGGGGTTTAGGGTTTAGGGTTTAGGGTTCTATTCAAGCCAAAAATTAGGACAAGGGGTTACCTATTCTTAGGGAGCTACTGAGGATCCTAGTATATGTACATTGGCCTTAACCTTGACAACTGAATAGGGCTCCTTTGCGGATTCCTTTCGTGGTTTTTCTGAGGGCTACTATGCGGGTTGAGTACGGGGCCTGAATCACGAGAGCTTCTTAATCGGTTAGTATTTGGCACACTATTGATGTTTTCAGACCTGCTTATTCCCACGCGGAACCCTAAACCCTAAACCTCAGGGCTTGCGAAGGTGAACAGGGGGTTCGGGCAGCGCCGGGTGGTAGCATGTGGGTGGTTGTCAAAATTAGGGTCCCTTTCTGGTTACCCTGTTTAGGGTGCAGGGTTTAGGGTTCTAAATAATAGGTGACGTGTTATAATAGGGACCCAGAAAGGGACCATAATTTTGACAACCACCCATGTGGGTTACTTACATGATCAGCGGACTTAGGCCCTAGTGTCGCCGCCCTAGTTCTAGGCTTTAACCCCTTCAGCCCTAACCTCACGACCAAGGAAGTCTGGTGCAATGAAGCTCATCTGCGCGACGGACGTTGCAGCACGGGGTATCGACATTAAAGGCGGGGCTCTGACTATGGGTATTCGTAAAGATGGTTTGTCCGGTCTGTGGTACTAGGTTATGGTAAGTTATGGTCTGAGTCTAGTCTGTGATCTCAAGGGTTAGAACCAAACCCTCAAGCGTGACAAATCTGAACGAAGATGATGCTTTAGAGAATGAATGTCGGACATGTACCGGCCTAACAACAATATCCCGTTCTGGTATCACAACATTTTTCTAAGTTTTCTAAGCTTAAACAAAGCCGTGTTCCAATGAGTTAATTATCAAGACTGGTTTGAGTTGTTGGAAAATGTGACATGTTGAGGCTTCTACGCGGCCTGTTGAGTCACCCAAAGGGTCCTAGGTACTGTTATGGGGGATACGTCCCCAAATCATAATAGTAATTCCTTCTATAGAAACCCTACCTACATTCTACTATATACGTACTTTGGACCCTTAGGGTTAGTACCGCATGTTTGAGAATCAGATGCCGCTGTGACAAGGGTAGGTTCCAACCTCTACTTGGCGGTTCATGGGACTTATAGTAAGTACAGTTATAAGTACCTCAATTGGGGTCATAAGTATTTCTAAGTATATAGTTACCTTGTAGAAAACCCTAGTTACTCAGTCCCATGAACCTTGAAGCAGGAGCGTGTGCATACACACAAACACTGGGGAGAGACCCTACTTCTGATTTGACCCTTAACCGTTAAACCCTCTCAGCCTTAGGCACTAGAACACAAAATCTCAAACCCTACACAAACCTCTACGCCATACCCAGTACCCTTACGAAAGCAATCACCACAAGCACCAACCTCCAACTCTGCTCTCCCTGAAGCTCAAGACCCTGCTCCAATGTAGCCTCAGTCTTAGTGAACCCGTTCTACGCTTCGAACTCTCTAGACATTAGGTAAGCTAAACTAGCTCCCTTAACTTCTGCACTCCGACAGCAACAGCTGCAGAATTGCGTAGAAAGTGCGCGAAGGTGTGACACTCGTGGTAAACTACGATGCGCCTGGGAATACGGAGGACGCCGATTGAGCCGCCCCCCCAAAATCTAAGTTCCCAAAATCAACTCGCAAACCTTCAACCCCTGCGTAGAATAGAAGCCCGAACTATTACCGATACTGTTTTGGGCGTAGGGTTATTAGGGTTTAGGGTATTCCTTTTAGGGTTCATGTACCCCAATAGTGCCAGTATCGTAAGCCCGAACACGCTGGTCTAGTTATTAGGGCCCCTGCGTTGTGTAATTACCCCACTCGTATGGGATCTAAACTTGGAGGCCAAAGCCTCCAAAGCAAGCCTGCCTTTTCCGGGTTTAGGGGTTTACGGTATACGTTCACGATAGAAGGACCCCTTGACGTAGGTGTTCAGGCTTCCCGATCAAGGCTTATAGGTATTTAGGGCTTGCAGGTTTTCAGGCTTGACGGGTGCTTAAAAGCTTACCGGTGTTTCAGTGTTTTTTAGTGCTTACTGGTGTTGAGGGTTTGGGAGTTTTGGATGATTGTTCTTTTGCAGGACTACGTGCATCGAATTGGCCGAACAGGCCGTGCTGGACAGAAAGGCTACCCGACTGCAGTTTCATAGAGGGTCCAGGCACCCAAGATGTATATAATGGACAATTAATATACGCACTGAGTGATAGTTGATGTAGGCAACCCTACCGTACCGGGGAAATTGGAGGGGGTTAGCGGCAACGCCGAGCAGAAGAAGGAGCATGGGCTACAAGCTTCATCAATGCCCTGAACTCTTGAACCACACCCCGTTCACACTATTGCGAGGCCCGACCAGGTGGCTTGCTGTCCTCACAGAAACCGTACCTAAACCCTAAACCCTACATGTACCCTAAAGCGGTATCTCAAGACGAGCTCGGAAGGGTTTTTTGGGCTGAAGATTTTGGATTCAGGGTGTAGGGTATTGTGATGTATTGTGTTCAAACTGAAGATGCCAAAGCCGAAATCCAGCTCGCTTAAAGACTGCTTCACAACGAAAGACTGCCCAAGCTTCCTGCCGCAGTCTCCAACGTGGTTTCTTGTGTTGTTATCTGCCCTAAACCCTAAACCCTAAACCCTAAACCCTAAACTTTTTACGGTTAGGATCCTGCAGAGCCCAAAGACTAAGAGTCCTAAGTATCCACGCAGTAGAAAGCAGGGGTTTAGGGTTCAGGGTTTAGGGTTTAGGGTTTAGGGATATGGTAGGAGTTACTATTATGGCTTGGGTAAGTATCCCCCATATAGGCACTCAGGATGCTACAGGTCCTTAAAGGGTTCCACAAGGAATCTATGGGGGGTTTTAGGGTGAGGTTCATGGGGGCTTAGTAAGTACAGTTATAAGTACCTTAACTGTTGTTACCCCAAGGGTCCAAAGGACCCAATTGTTAGGTACTCGGGTTTAGGATAGTAGTTATGTAGGTTAGGATTTTGGAGAGTAATTACATGATTATTGGATACTTGGACCCATGGGGTTACAGAAAATTAAAACTTGCATATCGCCCTAGTTACTACGTCCCATGAACCTTGAAGTCGCATCGCAGGGCCATAGCCTAAATCTTGGGCTTAGTGGTTTGGCCCACTACCCAGGACCTTCCTTGTACCCTCAAAGAGGGGTATATGGTCCCAAATAAGGGGCATACAGGGTCCAATAGAGGGTAGATGGAGGGTCTAGGACAAGGTTTCCTGTAAGGGTGATGATCCGTTGAAACCGGTATAAGCAATGCACTCAGGTTATGCTGTGACTATGATCACAGACAAGGATGCGCACGCGCTGCGTGGCATCATTGAGGTGATGAAGCGAACCAATCAGGACCTCGACGGGTTCAGGGTTTAGGGGTTAGGGTTTAGGGTTTAGGGGGTTCTCGTTCAGGAGCTTAGCTTCGAGTGTCCGGCATTCAACGGGGATGCATGGCAGAAATGTCGAAGAGGGTAGCTTAAAGCGCATACCAGGTTCATCAAGGTCCGCCCTGGATTGAAAGAGATGAAGACAGATAAACAGGTCCTTGGGAAGATGCCTCCACTAAAGTACCAGTGGATCCCTGCGACGTACTTTGCAACCCCTAGCTAAACCCCAAACCCCAAAGCCTAAACCCTGAACCCTAAACCTAAGCCCTAAACCCTACACCCTAAACCCTAAACCCTCAAACCTAAACCCTGAACCCTAAACCTTGGAGCCCTAGGGCAAGACTGTTGCCAGGAAGTCACTCCAGAGGTTGAGGCGCCTCTGCAGCTCAGGGCGTGAGAAGTTTGCAGGATTTCGGGTTTAGGGTTTGGGATTTACAGTAACAGCCCAAAAGTTGGAAGCCCCGTAGCCTCAATCCCTGAGAGCAATGTATACGGAATCCCAGCACTATTTGGCCTTAATGGGGTTTCCAACTTTTTGGGGTTTACTCTAGGATGTTTAGGGGGTGGGGTGTAGGGTTCGGGGTTTAGCGTTTTGAGGGTTTGGGGGTTAGAACCCCAATAGTAGGTGATGACATGACGCCTCGAAACAGTATAGGCCTTTGGGAACCCCAGTAGACCCCTAAACATTGATTGTTCATGTAGCCCTTCCTAGACCGCTAGCTGTATAGCTCTAATTGTTGGGATAACTTGTTCCTTGTAACAGGTATTGGGTGGGCAAGGTAAATGATGCGTAGGTACGCGAGTTCATAAAGTCTTTTTTAGCAGCTTCCATGCAACCCACTGTACTACCAAACAGATCTGAAAAAGCCCCAGTAAAATACATATATATATATATATATATATATAACTCCCTTCAAAACCCTACGCACCCCTTGAAGGAACCCTTTATGAGCACCTAAGAGTCCTGGCGTCTGAGACTGTGCACCAGCCCTTATCCAGTCAATTTAGGGTTCCGGTAGACTACACGTCGAGGTCAACTAGGACAACCACACTTAATGTATATGATTGGATGATCATGGATAGCCTTGACCTATACTTCCATATACTGTATAAGTCCCATGAGCTTACAAGTGCAGTCCAGGCCATGTCGGCGCGGGCGGGGCCACCACCGCCCAGCGGCCGGGCCTTGCGCGGCGGAGGGGGACGACGCTGAGTGCCGCGGCAAGGTTTTTATGTAGACGCTTAGGTTTTTGCCTTGTCGATATGTATATAATCATAATTATAGAATATACTGATGGTAACAGTATTACAATCAAAAGAAAGAAAAACATCATCTTTGATATATATATATATATATATATATAAAAGTGCAGATACAAATAGGTGGAGACCCTACAGGCCAGCAGAGGTATACTAGCCTCTACTTCACTACCTTGTCACACTTGGGTTTATCTTCTCCCTTTACTGAGAAATAGCTTCCCCGGGTATGCAGCGCCTGGTCCAATCCAGTGTGCTGAAGGCTGCCACGACCAAGCCGTGGCGTTCTCCTGATTATCAGGGGCGCTGGAGCGCTCGCACCCTCCTCTGCAGATGAAATCTGGAGAGTGTGAGCTGCCTCTGGCAAGATAGCATTGTCTATAACAGAACTACTTGGAGGATCATGCGACTTAGTAACTATAAGGTTATAAGTAAGGTAACTATATACTTATAACTCCAATTAGGGTACTTATAACCTTATTTACTAAGTCCCATGATCCTCCAAGTAATGCAGGAAGCCAAGTGAACATGTAGTTGTTTCTATAGACGTTGGCATGACTTGTAGAGGCCACGCTAGGTGTGCCTGAAACTCCTCATCTCCAAATCTGTCGCAAGGCCAGTAGTTTCATGTGTTTCTGGACTGCAGCAGAGTAACTCTAACATGCACGGTAGCTAGGAACCGTGAGAAAGCACAGCAGGTCGCGTAATGTTCCACCGCATCCGCTTCAAAGGTCCTTCATATGATTATTATAAGCCTTTGCACATTGTGGATAATATGTGCTGTTGCCTTGTGCTTCAGCGCAAGGATCCAGGTGATTGTGGCACGAATGCGTGCCTATGAGCACGGGTGAATGACTATGCTCCCGCTTCTTGGCGGGCCAGCAGCGCCCTCTGTGCGCTTCTGCGCATCAGCTGCGCCAGCTCAGCAGCTGCTTCTGCGCAGTGGCTGCGCCGAGGGCAGGGGCCCGCCTTGTTTCCAATCATGCTCGGGAATACAACACAGGGTGCAGTGTTGTTTGCGAGCATGGTTGGGGGCAGGCACTGCCGAGTGAGAGGGAAAGGGTCGAAGGGCTCTGCAGGGAGATTTCTGATCTCTGCGTGCCCTCCCAGGTTCTCAATGGGGGCACCGTCTGCGCAGCCGGCTGTAAAAGCCGGAACTTGGATGTTTGAGTCTCATGGCTTCTTGGGCCGGAGGCCTATGAGCCTCCCTTCTGCGACCCGACCGGCTGGTGCGGGCCTTTGCCGGCTGATCCTTTCGATCAGACTTGGCAAACTGCCCCGCAAATCTCAAAGCTACTTTCCCTGAGCCCTGAAAGCCTGGGAACTCCTCTGCCCAGCCCTGCGTTTGCAACAGGTCCCTTCTAGTAGTCGTGCCACTCCAGCTCCCAACCAAGTACCCGGTAGTCCAGGCAATATTCTTTCAGGAAGAGATTAAAGTCGATCTTCATACTACAAGGGACCCTGTTGCATGCGCATCTTGCGCTCTTTGGCGCCTCCTGGCGCAGTGATCGCCGCTCGCACCCCAGGCAGGGGGGCAAGCTGAAGAGACGACTTCGATCTTGGAGAGGGGTGTCTCTTCTGACGAATGAGGCCTCTTTCGAACTAGGGCTCCTGCTACTCAACTCTAAGCCCCACACACACCACGCGACCTAGTCTTGACCACAAGGACCTCCTGAAGAGAGCATATCTCTCGAATCGCCATCCCTCCGAGAGCCATTTCATCTGTGTTAAACTACGATGCGGCCAAACTCCTACATCCCGAAAAAGCCCACTCGCGTAACCCAACGCGGGCACTAAAACCATCTAAGACCCCCGAACATCTGCGCAAAGCCAAAGACCCTCAAGAGCCTTCAGCCCTAAACCGTAAAACCTACACTCCCACTAAGGCTCTTCCCCGGTTGCAACAACGACTCTTCGAAGGAGCACCGGTGAGTGCTCCGAATCCTTGCACAGCCTGCGATCTCACGAGCACGGAGTGTCCTACTGGAGAGAGGGAAGCTGCAGAATTCAGGGAGCATAGACTAGGGTGCCCAGTAGTACCCTTATTCCCTTTTTGTAGTCCTAGGTTCCTTATAAAGTTGCCCAATACCAAAAAGAGAGGCCTTTTTTTTTTCTTAGGTTACTGGGTATCCTAGTAGATTTTGTTGCATAGAAATGGGTTGGGAGGTTCAGAGGTTGATGGGGTGTCAAGGGTGTTAAGGGTTCTTCTTGCAAGAGCATAACACAAGGTTCTGTAAGGATGTTGCAAGCTGTGAAAGTGCGTGATTACTGTGCGTGATTTTCTCAGGCTGAACTCATCGGACTTAGGGATTTGTTTGGGTTTGGGGTTGTGGGTTCCGGGATTTCCGGGTTTCTGGTTTAGTACTCAGAGTGCAGGGTTCTTGATTTAGGTTTGGGCTCTTGTTGATGGGTTTCTTTAGAGTGTTGGGTTTAGGCGCCGTAGCTTTTAGCGGAAGGCTTTTGTTCGGGGCATCCTGATCTAAAGGATGCATGAGAAAATTACCAATGTTATTTCCAGGGTTCCTTATGATGATTAGATTATAAAGGGACCCAAAACCTGTTCTAATTATTAAGGACCCTATATTACACTCTAAACCCCTTTGCCCCTTTCGAAAACCTCGGAGTTCCCCAGTGCCGATGGTCACTCCGTGGCATCGTTCGCACACCTGCCCAGCCATGAGAGTCAGCTCCAGTAGCTGATCCTTTCTTTGCCCGCACATTCCTCAGCCGTAAGCTTTAGCCCTAGATTATGTCTTGCGCTGTAAACCTTTATTAGGCTGGCATTTCGGACATGATGTCCTGCTTTGCGCTGTCTCATGCAACCTGACAAACAGACCCTGAGATGAGACAAAAAAGGACGGATGGGCCTGGATCGTGTTGTGACTGCTTGTTGCGAACATATTGTCTCGCTTCAAATCTTAGTGATTGCCGTTGTCAAGGGCATAGTAGCAGTAGCAGCACTCGTAGTCGTAGTTGCACTTGTCACCGTCGCCGTTGTCGTCGTGGTCGTCGTGGTAGTAGCAGTAGCAGCAACAGTGGTAGTCGTCGTCGTAGTAGTACTAGTAGTAGTAGTAGTAGTAGTAGTAGTAGTAGTAGTAGTAGTAGTAGTAGTAGTAGTAGTAGTAGTAGTAGCAGCATTAGCAGTAGTAGTAGTAGTAGTAGTAGTAGTAGTAGTAGTAGTAGTAGTAGTAGTAGTAGTAGTAGTAGTAGTAGTAGTAGAGTAGGAGTAGGAGTAGCAGTAGCAGTAGCAGTAGCAGTAGCAGTAGCAGTAGCAGTAGCAGTAGCAGTAGCAGTAGCAGTAGGAGTAGGAGTAGGAGTAGGAGTAGGAGTAGGAGTAGGAGTAGGAGTAGGAGGAGGAGTAGGAGTAGGAGTAGGAGTAGGAGTAGGAGTAGGAGTAGGAGTAGGAGTAGGAGTAGGAGTAGGAGTAGGATTAGGAGTAGGAGTAGGAGTAGGAGTAGGAGTAGGAGTAGGAGTAGTAGTAGTAGTAGTAGTAGTAGTAGTAGTAGTAGTAGTAGTAGTAGTAGTAGTAGTAGTAGTAGTAGTAGTAGTAGTAGTGGTAGTGGTAGTAGACGTAGGAGGAGGAGTCGTAGAAGTCGTACAAGGACGAGGAGGAGCAGCAGAAGTAGAAGTAAGCAGCACCTGACCAGACTTATGACTGTTCGCTTTGCTGCAGTGTTTTACCACCATGCCCTGAATACTATAGTATACCCCAGAATCCAACTCTGATTGTTAAGGCTCCACAGTGTTAGAGAACTCTACTCTAGATCCTTGTAGACTCCTTTCCGGAAGCATGTACTTGGAAGGGCAGCGGACTTAGTAAGTAGGTTATAACTTGGGTAATTCTATTTAGGGTACTTATAACTCTACTTATAACCTACTTACTAAATCCCCTGCCCTTCCAAGTAATTGAAGCCCTAAACCCTAAACTCTCGCCTCGCCAGTCTGAGCTCTGAGCTCAGCCGTGCTTTTGCTATGACAGCGCAATCTTAAACACATCTAACCCCAAGGGTCCAAAGGACCCAATAATCAGGTACTCGGTTTTAGGACAGTAGTTATGTAGGTTAGGTTTTTTCGGAGAATATATGATCATAAGGTACTTGAACCCTTAGTGTAGTAGGCCTTCGCAATTAGCAATACTATTCCTCAGTTTTCCTACCGGTAACTACACTTTATGTTAACTTTAAACTTTTTGGCTCTACATATTTGGTCTATGCTAAAAAGTTTGAACTTTTTTCGGCCCGGTTATGGAAGAAGACAGAATATAACTAACATACCCCAAAACCCTATTCTAATTATTAGGGCCGCTATATTGGCTCTCCTAGTCGCTTCGTCCTACCCTAAGCCTTACCTCTAGTCTCCGTTGTAGTTCCTTTTTGGGGGTTACCTTTTAGAATCCCTAATATAAAATTGGTTAAACCAAAGAAAGGAACTACAATGATGGGTAAAGTTACCCTAATGCTCCCTGACCCCCGTAGTGAGATCCCAAACCCTAGCCCCCAAAGCCCAAACCTTTCCCCCAGAAAGCCCATGACCCCTTCAGGAGCCTTAGGGTAGACCCTAAACCACAAACACTGACCCACTCGTCTTCTGAGGCATCTTGGCCGGTGCAGAGTGCTCGCACCGCGCAACGAGCTCGGAACATTGGAATTCCTTCCCGCCAGTTTAAAGTTTAAAGGGCAAAAGTAGGGTTCCATATTATTATGGGGGCCTTAGTTAGAATAGGGCTTGGGGGTATATCGAGGATAAGTATCGAGGAAAGGGCGTTCATAAACAGTGAAGAATACAGTTCTTGCGTGTCACATTTTCTGGATGCCGTGTTCAGGGCAGCCGGATATTCGCTGTTTCGGCGTGTGTCGGTCATGTCGTAGCCTTGGGGAGCGAAACCTAGCGGGTTCAAGGGTTTTGCACTCCATTTTTGCTTTTATAGTAACGAGTTGGAGCATGGTTTGGGGATGGTTGCTGCTGGGGCCTGAGCCCTAAACCCTACCTAGAGTAGCCAGTGTACACTCAAGACAGGGATGTGACCCTTCAACAATTCGTGCATGTACTTTTCTTAAGGTACCTTGGTTACTCTAGATATACCTCACACTGAAGGGTGCCAGCATTGCCGTTGGGCCAAGCCCACGTTTTGTTTGTTGGAAACACTTGCTTTGTTGCTTGTTCTGCTGCTGGTTATGCTGCTTGTTGTGCTGATGCTGTTAGAAGAAGATGAAGGTGTTATTGTTGATGATGACCGTGATGGTGGCGATGATGGTGACGATGAGCAGGAGGGTGGCAAAGGCGTCTTTGGTGGTGATGATGATGTCGATGATGACGGTGATGTTGGTGTTGGTAGTGGTGGTGGTAGTGTGGATGATGACGATGATGATGATGATGATGGTGGCGACGGTAGTCTTTACTCACCTTAGCTGGGTTTAGCAGGTGAAGCTTGTATTAAGATGCCGCCACTTGCAAGTCAGCAAGTCAAACCTTTCTAAATAAACCTGCCAAGGCCCGAGAGTCTACTCGCTTGGACCCCAAGCCCACACCCCTAGACCCTCAACCTACAAATCAAGCGAATGGTACAGTGTTGCCAGCAAGGTCTCCTCATCTGAAGGGGTAGGAACCCTAAACCCTAAACCCTCGGTAGGGTAATCTAAACCCCAAACCTTGGTAAAGAGGCCCTCCCTTCAAAGCCGTCATCTTGGATCGTCCCATACCGCTATACCTCTGGGCCCAAAGAAGTCTCCAAAAAACTCTCAGACTATTCACATCTTGGCAAAAACCCTTCGAATGCCTATACATCCCATTCCAAACCCTAAACCTCCATAACTTAGTAGCTGAGTTTATACACTTTAAACATTTCTGGATAATGAAACCCTCTTAAACCTGAAAGTTTAAGCCTTTTGGGGCTTATGGAATTTGGGAACTGAAATAAAACCTAAACCCTAAACCCTTCTGCGTCTCGAGGCTGCAGGACCAAATCCAACCCTGAACCCTAAACCCTGAACCCTAAACCCCAAACCCTGAACCCTAAACCCTAAACCCCTAAACCCCCAAACCCTAAACCCCTAAACCCCTAAACCCTAAACCCCTAAACCCTAAACCCCTAAACCCCTAAACCCTAAACCCCTAAACCCCAAACCCTGAACCCTAAACCCCAAAAGAAAAGAGCTTATGAGCCGAGGTCCCAGGCGACTCCCGGGGCAATCCCTCAACAGGCGGCTGAGTGTTTTTGATCCAAAAGTGGGACCGAAAATTAGGGTTTAGGGTTTAGGGGTTTAGGGTTTAGGGGTTTAGGGTTTAGGGGTTTAGGGTTTAGGGTTTAGGGGTTTAGGGTTTAGGGATTTAGGGTTTAGGGATTTAGGGTTTAGGGATTTAGGGTTTAGGGGTGTAGGGTTTTAAGGTGTTTTTATCCAAAATGGGGGGGGACCTTAGGGCTCCTTTAAAGGGATCCTCTAAGGGTTCCTATAAGGGATCTAGAGGGTTTGGGGTATGGGGGTGTTTTTATTGGAGGGTTCCTCGATTCCTATAGGGGGGTTTCCGAAAATTAGGGGTACCTCAGTTTTGGGGCCCTTATAATAGGGGTACTACACTTGGGTCTCCTGTTTTCGGAAACTCACATAAGGAATCTGGTAGGATTCTATAGGGGTTCTGCAAGGGTTTCAGGGTTCGGGCTTAGGGTTCAGGATTTGGGGTTTAGGGGTTTAGGGTTTGGGGTTTAGGGTTTAGGGGTTTAGGGTTTAAGGTTCAGGGTTCAGGGTTTAGGGTTGGATTTGGTCCTGCAGAATTTGCAAAGGGTTAAATACAGCTTGCCGACTCTTGCAAGACGGAAAAGGCGCTCAGCAAAAAAAGTTCAATCCAAAGCACTTTGTAGGAACCCTTACAGGAACCCCGTAAAGTCCTGAAGCGAAACTCTTCGAGGAACCTTTAAAGGAAAGTGGAAAAACCCTACAGGGGCACCTTTAAAGAGACCCCAACCCTAGAGAGCCCCGACAAGACCTTCAGAGATTCTTCGACGGAGACTGTAATGGCACCCGTAAGTTACAGGAGCCCAGACCCAAAACCCCGTATACTCATAGGATCCTTTACAGGAGCCCTTGGTGGGTTCCTATAACATACGGTTGATGATAGAAATCCTGCATTACCCATAATGAGGAATATACCATAATTCCCTTAGTTTAGGGTCCTTGAAGTAATGCAGGATTTATACCATCAACAGTATAACATACTGCCTGTTGGGTTTTGGCCATACTCATTCATCCAACCTACAATCCTGAACACCCACAGAGGGCTCGTTTGTTTTGATGTCGTCCAATTAAACAATTAAACCTTGCAAAGGGCTTTCAAGGTCCATGCTGGATCCAAGATCCGAAGTCCGCAACTTAAACCCCGCAGACCCTCGTCCGCAGTCCCCCCAAAACTTGAAATCGGTGTTTGTAAACCTGGCCCCTTGAAATCGCAACCTTAATTAATAAAAACCTATAAGCCCAAGTCGTTAAAGCCTCAACTTTTTTGGGTTTTCTACATACCCAAAACCCTGAACTTCATGTATAACCTTAGCGTAATCACCAACTTAGAGCAGTCGAGTTCTCCAAGTACTAAGAATCCCAAAGCTTCAGGGCGTCCTTTGGAGCAACATCGAAGCCAACGCGCTTCTCTTCAACCCAAGGAGGGGCCCGGGGTGCTGCATTTCTAGGGTTTGGGGAAGGGCCAGTCTTGAAGAGAGTTGAACTCGATGTTGCGGGGTGTCGGGTTGAATGTAGAAGCCCGAATAGAGTTCTTGAAGCATACGGGTTCCTGCTTTAATGTGCATCGGCGAAACGGCGTTTGATCTGTCTTTCAGCTCTGCAGTTGATTTGTTGAGAGAAATTTGGGTTTAGAGAACGGTTTCAGGACATAGGGTGCATAGATATGGCTGAAGGCCTTTACCCTCTATAGACCTTAGCCAAGTCCTCAACCGCAAAGCCTGCTTAAAAATCAGCCCCACAGCCCAAGCCGGGAAGCCTCTGCCGTATGCTTTAGACCCGTGGTTCCAAACTTTCGCTACACCCAAGCTCGACATGTAGCCGAAAAGACCTACCTTTCTAAAGAACTAAATACAGAAATCATAAGAAGGAACCCTAAAACAGGTAGGTCTTTTCGGCTACAGGGAAAGCCTGTTCCGCAAGCGCGAGACCGAAGACTCTAAGACCCTAAACTCCCTAAACGCTGCTCGAAACCGTGAGCCTATAAAAACCCTAAATCCCGAAACCCTAAATCCTATACCCTATAGACCCCGAATAATACGATTCCCGAAACCCTGAACCCTAAGGTTCGTCGGAATTGGTACTCAGGTGAGAGGAAGTTAGTTCCATGAGCACGGTTTTCCAATGTGCCCCTGGACCCCAAGCCCTACAAGCTAAAGCACCGGGTTGTCGGCTTAGCGATTGGGGTACGTAGCATAGAACCTACCCCTTGAATCTTACCCTAAACCCTAAGCCTCAAACCCATAACCTTCAACCCTATAACCTTAAACCCTAAACTCTAAACCCTAAACCTTAAGCCCTAAACCCTTAAGCTTAAACCCTAAGCCCTGACCCAAAGCCTTAAACCCCATAAACCGTAAACCCTATAAGCCCTAAGCCCTAAAGCCTCGGCGTCTGAAAGGAAGCTACCGTCTTTGCTTGCTGGGGACCCGGTCTTGCGTGGACTTCCGGTATTATTGCGACTCTGACTCTGCAGGGCTACCTGGACCCTATATAGCCTTCCATTTTCTTATTCTAACATAAGCCATTGAAAATAAGAGTTGTTTGGTCTGAAGGTATGAGGTCAAGGTAGTGACGCGTCGTCGTCGTAGAAGTGGCGGTAGCAGTAGAAGGAGGAGGAGGACGAGGAGGAGGGGGAGCAGTGGTAGGAGCAGCAGCAGTAGCAGTAGTAGTAGTAGTAGTAGTAGTAGTAGTAGTAGTAGTAGTAGTAGTAGTAGTAGTAGTAGTAGTAATAGTAGTAGTAGTAGTAGTAGCAGTAGTAGTAGTAGGAGGAGGAGTTGTAGTAGTAGTAGTAGTAGTTGTAGTAGTAGCAGCTAGTTGCAGTAGTGGTAGTAGCAGTAGCAGTAGCAGTAGCAGTAGCAGTAGCAGTAGCAGTAGCAGTAGCAGTAGCAGTAGCAGTAGCACTAGCAGTAGTAATCAGAAGAATACTAACTGTAGTAGTGATTGTAGTAGTAGTCGTCGTCATCGTCGTCGTCGTAGTCGTTGTCGTAGTAGTACTAGCAGCAGCAAGCAGGAGTAGGAGTAGTAGTAGTAGCAGCAGTAGCACAAGTGCTAGCACTAAGTACTACTACTGGTAGTGGTAAGGTCTTGTGTATGTCATGTCTCAAGCTTAGGAGGGTTTTATGGGGGTTTGGGGCATTGGTGTCTAGGATTTAGGGAGGGCTTCGGCCTTACGTCATCTTTGTGGATAGCAGTTCCCTTGCTGGGTTTGAGACAGACAGTATTCCCCAAATCCGAAAGCTCTCGATTCTTCCCTGAAGCCTTACGCCTTAGCCACATGCAGAGGTCGATCTTAGAACATAGGGTTTCTCTTCGGGTAGTACAGGGGTTTCTGGTCTATGGTATATGGCTTCATGGTTTAAGAGTTTTGAGTAAGGCTTATAGTGGGAAATCTACTACAGCAAGGGCTACTATAGGAGGTTCTGGTCTTGTGGGAGCAGGATGTGGCCTTCCACAGATTAAGAGTTAAAGGCTTTAGGAGATTTCGGGGCTTAGGATGTTCGGGCTTGCATTTCATGGGCTCGGGGGGTCAGGGACTTAAAATTTAGGCTTCAGGATTTTAGGGTCTAGGAGTTAAAAAGTTTGGGGGTTTGGCTTTGGGTATTACTCTAGGTTTTCCGCAGCCAAGAAACTCTACGCAGTGACTGTACAGTTTGCAGCACCATCTCCTGGCTGTGGGGGATCTTATCTCGTCTACACTTCCTGGTAACTACAGGGGCTTAAATATTAACCAACACTTTTGTAAAACCCTATTCGAGTTATTGAAGGCCCTTATATTTGATGCAGAGTCGTCTAAACTTTACTGTAAGAAGCTTGGTGACGAAGATGCACAGCGGAACGCTGTAATCTTGAGCTCTGCAAAACTCGAGCTTTGCAGGGATTTTGGGGCACCCAGACTTAAGCGGAACCCCTTGCTCCGTCGTAAGCCCTAAACCCTAAACCCTAAACTTTGCCCTAAACCTCCGTTTAGGGTTTAAGGATCGGACACCCACATCCCAACACCAAGAGCGCAAGACTCGTGCAGCAGCGAGGTGCCGGCGGCGAGATTGCGCGGGCCTCGTTTCGGGTTACTACATGTACAGGGGCCTTAATAATTAGAACAGAGTTTTGGGGCCCATTATACTATAATTATAACCCTAAGCCCTTAACCCTAATTAAGGAACGCAGAAAACAGAAGTTAGGCCCCTACATTAGAGTTTTTCCTGTGCGCAAACAGAGCCCATGCCATTGATCCCTCGGGCCCGAGGCCCTAAACCCTAAACCCTAAAGGTGTGTACCATAATATAGGGGCCTGAGTCTGAGTTATAATTTCCTATACTATTTTGGGCGCTCCTCATTATAATACCCAGAGGGTCCAAGTATTCCCTGTTATATGACTTTAGGGCCTTTTTAGGTATCAAAAACCATACAGAAGGACTGCTTGGACCCTTGGGGTATAGTATTATAACGCGCCCCTATATAATATTCTAATTATTGTAATATTTAAGGCCCCTACAGTAAGTACTTACGTTGTTTGGCCTTGCACCTGCCAAATAGGAGCTCCTTCGCAATAGGTATGTACTCCGCGTCTGTATGCATGCAGTTAGGGATGTAGGTGCCGATGAGGCTGTATTGCAGGTATGAATGAAAGTACGTAAGCAAGCAAACTAGCAAGCAAGCAAGCTAGCCAGCAAGCAAGCCAGCAAGCAAGCAGGCCAGCAAGCAAGCAAGCCAGCAAGCAAACAAACAATCAAAGTAAGTATGTATGCATGCTGCCGTCATGCACTCCCGTAGTAGGTAGGTAGGTAGGTCGGTCGATAGTTGCGTATGTGTATGCGTGTATGCACATGCATGTGCCTGTGTGTCCGTATACGGATCGTATCGTGCATGGATGCATGTACAAGTGTATATAGCATTGTATTGTATTTTCGAGGGCATTGTATTGCATTGCATTGTATTGCGGGTAGTTATGGAGTTTCGGGCAGGGCGTTCCGAACTCTGTAAACCTGAAACCAGCCTCAAACCCACAGATGCCTTTGTCGGATGGTTACCGTTGCGAGATCCCTTAGAAGCTGCCCCCACCCTGTAATAGTGACTATAAGGATTATATTAGGGCCCCATTATACTCCTATTATACCACTATACAGGGCGGGGGCAGCTTCTAAGAGATCCCTTAAATCCTCCGCTTAGGATTCTGCTTTTACTGCGGATGGCTGTGTGATCCGAAACTGCGTGGGGGATTGATCTCGACTTGGTTGCTGCTCTCCCCACCAGAGCTGTAATGAATGTAGGTGTGGCTGGCTAGCACTCTCCACAGACTGGACCCTGTCTCTCCCTCTTACTTCCACACGTGCAATCCTATGCAGGCAGAACCGGCGGCCGTTCCTTTTGCACTCACTGCCGGCGGCGGTTCGTCTGTGCAACGGGATAGCTCTGATTGCTCAGGATAGAAGACACATATAGCACTTAGCTATGGGCATTGACTTGAGCCAAACGTTGCGTTGGCGGTCACATAGAAAGGTAAAGATGAGGGATGCGTAGCATGCCCCCTAGAGTCGAGGGACGCGTAGCGTGCCCCCTTCTCTTGCACTTTACACGGTCTTGCTCACAGCTCTTATAGTGACACCTTAGAACTTGACAAGGCATCGCAGTCCGTTCGCACCCCCCATGAGTTGCGTCTCCGACGCTGCTCACCCGGAAGATGGCACGATAGGACAGAAGAAAATTCCGCCGCAACGTTGACATTGAAAATCAGAGCTTTGCATCCCAATTAGAAACGTTGTGACACTCATCTACGTCAGTAACGATCCCCTGAAATGACAAACGAATCAGGCGTCACCGAAGAAAGAAGCATTCGCGATGGCATTCCACGAGCGAAGCTCAGAGGTCACGAACTGATAGGCGAGGAAGATCAGGCGTTGTCTCGCCACCATCTTCGCGTTGACGTAGGATCGCGGTCCCAGGGCCGGAGGTTCTCCTCTGGATACTGGTTCCTCGGCTTTCCCTTGTCCTTGCCTTTGTTTCGGCCTTTGGCGGCGATGTAGTCGTGGTAGGAATTGGTGTTCCAGCCACCATGTTGCTCGCCTCCGGTTCTTCCACGCCCTTTTGAAGGTCCCTTGGATGAAGAAGCGCTTTCACGTTCCTCCGTAGTGACAGGCGTGTCCAGGATGGATGTACCACCTGGAGGAAGATAGTCAGCGGCCGAAATGTGGTGTAGAGCTTCCGTACGCTTGGTCGTCGGGTTTTGCTGTCTCTCAGCTTTGGATCTGTTCAATCTGTCCATGAAATGCGCAGGCATTTGCACACTGTGGTCCACCAGCAAGCCGATGGTCTGGACTGACTGATCAGAATGAGTCAGCAGAATACCGACGGGGTCGATGTACAAGAAGTCCACTGGTCCAGTTGGCGTTGGTCGTAGCACTGAGAATTGTTGGTGTCCCGTCACCATTGGAATCACCTCGCACAGGACGTTCAGGCAACAAAAGTGCATAGCCTTTACATCTTCATCCCTGTCGCTCTTCAAGTAAGTAGTAGGGTTGAAGTTGTCCCTGCCAATTCCCATCATGTTGGCTCCCCGTGTAAGTAAAGAAAGCATCTGGTTCGTCCGGAAGCGCTTCAAGGTGTAAGTCCCGTTGGGATCATACTGTTTGAGGTTCTCAGGTTCCTTGGCAAAGCGAATGATCTCCTCATCAGTCACATCCTTGCTCACACCCGTTTCCCTATCCACTGCCGCCAAAGATCCCCACTTTCCAAGCACATCATAGCGTTGGCCAAGTGCGAAACTTTCCCTCATCTGAAACAACGGCATAGTCGCCCACTTTGCGAATCCTGACCAAGCCTTGTAGATGGATCTGCATACCACGTATGCCATGTACGACAGAGCGGTCATGTTCGCGTCAATGCAATGGGCATTTCGCTTTCCAGAATAGTAAGATGGCTGCATGGCGGTACGTGCAAGTTGTAGCTCAGGATCGATGTTCAAAGACTGGCCGGTAATGAAGACGGGACGACGTTCCTGTGCGATTGCTTCTGGAACTGCGTCATCAAAGTCCTCTCCAGGCTCGATGTCCATTTCTTCATCAGGTTCCTGTTCTGGATCGTCTTCCGCGATGACAGATGGTTCTGGGATTTCTTCAGGTTCCGCAACGGTCTCTACCTCCATGGCTTCCTGCTCCTCTTCGGGCGCCTCAGGCACTGCGGCTGCTGCGGCTTCCATTGTCTGAGCAATGAAGTCACTGGGGATCTCCGTAGGAGTCTCCCGTTGTGGAGAACCTTGGTAATATCCGCTCGAAATGAACTGTGACCAGCAAGACGTGCATCGGGAGAAACATGCTGGAACGATGTTGTAGCATGCCGGGCATACCCTCATTCTCCGTCCATCCTCGTCTCTGCGTAGGTCTTCGGGTCGCCAATTCTTGATGACAAACTTGATTCCTTTGTCCATGTAGTGATGCCGAACCGTGTTCTCCCTGTGGGACTCCAGGACAGTCGTGAGGTCACGAATGATCTGCTCCTTGCTTGTGTCGTGGGGTCCAGGAGGCATCTCGCAAAGCAATTCCATGATCTTGCTTGGCGTTCGGTATCTCTCGAACTCGGGAAGCAACGGTGATGCATTGTAGTCCAACACCAGCTCTTTCTCCAACCTTTCATCGTAGATCTTTTCCACCAGAGCGAAAGAGTGTGTATCTCGAGGATCAGGGACGCAAAACCATACCTCCTTGACGAAATGGAAAGGTATCGTTCGACCAACGATCATGATGCCGCTGTCTGTGATACGTCCATCCTCTCGTGCAAGATCTTGCGATGGGACATGAAGGACCGCCAATGGCATGTGCTTGGCGTCTCGTCCATGTACTCGCATCTTGGTCGTTGCGTTCCGGTGATCGAACGGCGCAAACACCCCCCAATAGCTGTGGAGTCTGCCACCTTGGTTGCCTCGGAATTGGCGCCTATGGTCGAAGTCCCCGTCGGGGTCCTCCGAACCAGGCATGATGCCTTGCGTGACAATGGAATCCAAGTTGCGGCATGCCGTAGCGTGGAACGCACCTCCAAGACGTTGCAAGAGGGTCATAGATGGAGATATTGCGAACCTGTTCTTGTCCAACTGAAGCAAATTGTTCTGGGGATCTGAATGCGCAGAGTGACCACTCGTAGCCCGAACTGCCCATGGCTTCACCCAGCCGTTGCATAGGTTCAGGTACCTCTGGCCATGCCGACAATGATCGTTGTTCTGGATCTCCGTGATCTGGTCCTGAACTGATACCAACATGTTCGAACCTGCTGATCCAAGAACTTCCGTGCCGGGGTCCTTCACTCTCACACCCAGGAACTGCAACCGAATCTTGGCCTTGTTGCGTTTCGTGGCTGCAATCATGTTCCCCTGGAACAATAGCTGAAGTCTTTCATTGTACACTCTCTTCTTCTGTTGGTCATCGGTCCTTGAGACCCCTTCGGTGATGCGTCTGCTTTCATGGGTCCATAGTGGCTCATGCCTCACCAAGTCTTCGATCATCACCCATCCTCCTTCATCACATTTGATGACACTGTTGAATGCCACCTGGCACCTGTTGTCAAGCCATTCTGAGCCTGGGCGCCTGGCGATTCTGTGGCGCAAGTCAGACTGGATGCATGATAGCGCCCAATCCGCGTTCAACCTGCGCTGACGGGTGATGTTGCGAAGGACAACTTCGTTCACGATGTCCCACCGATTGTTGATGAAGCTTGCACCCTTGGTTGGGATCAGGTCGAGAATCCCGCACCGGATTGGCCTTCCGCCGCCGATGGATTCATAGCCTGGATTGGTGTAGCTATGAGTGTTTTCATCGTAAGCAAAGCTAGGACGGTCTCCTCGTTGAGGTAGGCGTCGGTCGCGATGGTCCGAAAGCTGCTCAATGATGTCCACCACTCGCTGGCTATTCTCTGGTCCCGATTCCTGCAGTGGTACGCCACAAGCATCATTTAGGCCCCGACGGTTCTCCACATCCGTGCAGAGATTGTGTTTGTTCTCATAACGGATCAAGACCACATCACCCCGTACGGCTTCGCCTCCGCGTCGCGGTCGGGCTTTGGCCTTGGGTCGTCGGTCCGAGGATGCAACACTCACATGATCTGTGGTGTCAACGTCCATTGGCTCAGCCTCTTGTGTAGGTACTCGACGTGGATATCGAAGAAGACTTTCCTTGATAATCTGGACGCCTCGAAGTACCAGATCCCGGGTTGCAGCATTTTCTGTGCAATTTGACAGAGTGTGTAGATCACTGCCACAAGCGACACAGAACGTGATGCGGTCGCTTCCGACTGACATTTCGCCCTGAGCGAGTACACCAACATAGTCCTGAAGCTGCGTGACAAATCCTTCACGAATTGCATGCCTGGGATCAGGGCCTTCTGCACCTTGCTCTTCTTCGGGTTGCGCATCCACATCCAGGTCCTGTGCAGGTATTGGTGGAGCAACTGAGAACCCTGGATCGTCCGTGACGTTGTCAGCGGCCTGTGTCTCGTCGGTTCTCGCAATCTCTACAGGGTAGATATCACCATCGACGATCACTGTGAAATCAATCACGAGGTCAGCGGACATGTTGTTGACGATCTCAGCGACTGCTTCATTCTTCTTGGGCGGTGTCCTTTTGCGCGGGGAGTCAACCGTGATCAGCTCGATGGCTTCGGCCGACGCGTAGCGGAAGAATGACCTTTCGATTCCTCTCGCGCACGCATTTGCTCCCTCAAGGCCACCCCAATTCATAAAATGACTTGGGTGTCTCATTGCAATTGTAAGAAGCCCGAGCGCCAGCTCCACTGTGTCACCCAGGAGCTCTTCCTTGGGCAAGACTGACCCTCTGTAGCATTCTTGGCGCTCTTCCGGAGTCAAAAGCATCCTCATGAAACCAGCATAAGCGCAGTTCCCGGCATCGTAGTAGCAGATGTAGCATGTCTTGCCTTCGGAGTCGTACCCTCTGTCCCACGCCAACTGTTTGGCCTTTCCCCATGCCGCGTACTCGATGGCCTGACTGGCTGTGATTCGGAGACCACCGTAGTGAGAAACCGTCTTGCCGATGTCTTCATAGACCATCTCTGCACAAACTTTGAGGAACTCCTTGATGTCCACTCGAGGATCCACGAATTGAAGCCTCAGGTCATAAAGGTGCTTTGCGCAAGCCAAGGTGTACTTCTGGGACGTGATCAAGTCATTGAAGGAGCCGATTTGATGCTGCATCTTCAAGGCTGAAGTATGCGCGCACCCAATGCAGTGTCCAGGATACCCGTTTCCGGTCGGCTTGAAGAAGGCTTGTGCGTAGCACTCAGCCAACTTCATTGCTTCACATCCAGGGCAATAGAACGTTCTCCCTTTGACATAACCAGTGTTCAGGGTCGCATAGGTGTCGATCCTGAACCAGTAGTGCCTGTTGTCGTAGTAGGCCTCGGGAACGGTCATGGCGATGTCAAAATCCTGCCAGGTGACTGTGGACGATTCAGCGACCGTGTCACCCTGGGCACCCGACCTGATCTGTTGCTGCTGTTCCCCCGTAAACCATGTCTGCGAAATCTTGGTGGACGTCTTGACTTCACTCTTGTCCTCCCAAATCTCGACAAGCGACGGGTGAGCGACTGAGTCGGTTCGGACTGTTTCGTCCCATGAGCGAACTTTCGATGCCTCAACAAAGCACGTGGATACCATCTTCTCGCAGAACAGCTGCTTCTCGTAGATAGCTAGGCCCAATTTGAACCTGACCCGATTGTCCGGTGGTGGCACCTTTTCGACTGACAGTGTATGCACGCCTGACGACGCATGTTTCGCCTGGCTGTACATTCTTGACCAAAACGAAGATCCATGAATCACCACGCATGCTCGGGCCCGCAACTCCAGTTCAATATACATTCCCAGCGCATGGAAGCCGTTGAACATAGAAGCTTTCTGTCGAAGGTAATTGCTGGCTGCTCCAACGAACCGTAAGTCATGATTGATGTTGACAATTGGAGGGCGCGTGGTACGCTTCCCTGCCGCAATGATGGGGTCAACGTACGTGACCTTGAGCTGTCGCTGCAAGTCAGCACGAATCGCTGCTCCGTCTCCGACCTCACTCATCGGAAATGATATGTTCTCGATGAGGATCGCCTGGAGAGACAGATGGTAATGCAACGTGACGGTTGCAAGCTGCTCTTCAGTCAAGCCATCCAATGTCTCATTCACAGATTCCAACGATCCCTTTGTGACTTGGAAGTTGTAGTTGGCACCTGCGGTGATCGACGGGCTCACAATGTAGATCTCACTCCATCCATGCATGACGAGATTCTCTCTCACTGTATGCGATGACCCTCTAGTCCTTGCGACCATGTCAAAGTCTTGGACGAGGATTGTGCATTGAGAGCGCATAGTCGCAGCATCAGGCTTGCCACCCATACCCAAACTATTGCGAAATCCGTTCAGCGTGTTCATGGTGTTGATCCTTGCTTCTGCCGGAATTTCATCGTTGTCGACAAGATCGCTGTCTGCCTCGATCATCACAGCCGAGGTAAGCATTGGAGGAGAAGGAAGATGCACGCACGACACCAATGCCAATGCATGGTACAGCCGCGAATACATCCGTAACCACATCTTCGTGCTCAGCTTCACGTAGACCTTCAGGTTGAGACCCTTGTCGTCACTTTGAGAGACGGAACGAATCCTTGCCAAGTAGGTCACCAGTCTTCTGACGTAATGCTGAATTGGTGTGGTCCCCACGTCGTGGTTGGCCACGAACTTTGGCGTCTCATCAATGGTAGGTGGGTACTCGTCTTGATCACGGGTCGTCGCCAGCAAGCTCGAGCGACAGCCCTTTTCATCGATGTTGACATAATGGTACCAACTTTCCTGAGCGCCAGCGGGGATTGGAGCTTCCTCCCATGTCGGTTGCGATGGTTCCTCTTCCGGTTGCGAAGTCGGTGGTTGTGGAGGAGGTGCCGCAGAAGATGATGACGCCGATGCCGTTGCCTCGTCCGTCCTTGCCCTCTTTGGTCCGTGGCTAGGGGTGGCTCGAGGCTCGGTAGCGGATCCTTGTGGTTGTCCCGGCGTTCTTCCATGCTCAGGGTGCACGATTCCTTCCGGTTCGAGGTTGCTTGCCGTAGGCATCGCCACCCTCCCCGTTGAGTACACCCAGCTAGGATGCCGTTGAAGATTGGGCGGAAATAGGCCATCATCTTGCATAAGCGGACTTGGTGCCCCCATCTGTTGGAATTCTGCTTCCCATATGCTCAACGTGGCGCGTTTGGTAGAGCAGTCGACCACATACCCAGATTCAACTCCGCATTGATTCCAGGTGTAGCTACGGAACGCATCCGGCAATTGGAAACCGTTCCTGTCTTGATCTGCACATACCGCATCCACATGGTGCTTGAGGAAAGAATACGTGGTGTAGTCGGAATCAGGGAGCACATCGTTGGACCATCTGTAATGCGGGTGTCCAGTATCTGGATCAACCCATGATACGTAGGAATGAAGCACGTGGAGACAGACACTGAACGCCTGGAGCGAGTTCATCGCAAAGGCGAGCGGATGTCCCATGCCTTGAGGCATTGTGCGCATCATCAAAGCCAGCTGGTGAACGTTGATTGGCGTAGCGCCATCGTTGTTCGCTGCACATTCTTGGTTGTAGGTCCGTAGTCCATACCCAGTGTGTTTTGCGAACATGTACATCAGCTTGCACACCCTACATAACGTAGGCTCCGCCAACAGGTCTGATTGGTCAGGTGCTCTACCCGACATAGGCAACTTGTGGTAGTAGTCCTGATTCACCGTATACCATTGTTGAATTCTCGTGTCTGTCACAGTCTGGTAGGGCGTCTCCACGGAGTTGATGAGAACGGCGAGGTTGTAGTACCCGTCCGCACTGACGATGTTCCTTGTTGCAGTGTTCAAGTCGAACCGAACTTGCTTTCGTTCTTGTTCCAGTTCAACCACAGCCAATTTTGCATCATCGCGGATCACTTCCTCATCCACCATGAACCTGGTGATGGCATTGAACTTCCCCTCGTAGTCAGCAACAATGTGTTTGAGACCTCCACCAAACTTGATGACCATGGCGAGTATCTCCCCATAGGGTTTGTCCATGTACTCCTCAGGGGCAGCAAATAAGCAAGCTTTGAGGATTTCTCGGACTCGAATGGAAAGATCCCCTCCTGGCGACAGATTTGCACACGTGAACAGCAAGACCAACGGAGGTGCTTTGAACGCTGCCCATGTGCGAATGAGATCATTGTCGACCACTTTGTCTTTCGTAATCTTCGGCGGGAGCGAGACGCTCTGCGACGAATCCCCAGAATACATCTCCAGGAACTTGTGGAACTTCAGAAACGTTCGCATCATCCCACCAGACGGGAAAACTTCTTCGTGGTCCACTCCTTCGAAGGCCAGCTCGTAGGCATTGTAGCTTTCAGCCATGGCTCGGGTTTCGGTCCTTCCTCCGTAGGAGGGAAGTCCCTACACCCTACTCGACTTCACGGTTCCGGGTTCTCCGTAAGAGGCACCCTTCCCCGATCCGTCTGGTCAGACCTTAGTTGTTCCTTAGTTGGGGCTGTCTAATAGCCCCTTCATCAGCGTCTACACACTGATGTTGCTGCCATGCAATGTCCTCAGATTCATGTGCAACATGACTGACACTGACATGAGCTCGAACAAGGCTGCGAACATTCCTCGCAATTGACCGCCATGAGACATCAATGCGCTGCGACAAACTGTTCTTCGAATCATGGTCCAAGCAATCATTCAGTCTCATCACCAAACGGTCCGCTTCAGGCATGTTAGAGAACATGATCCTGCGTCCACCACCATCGCCATCAGCACCAACATGATCATCAACCTTAACCTTCGTCACCTTGCCACTTGAAACAAGAGCATGCAACTCTGGCCAAGACCAACATGAACATGAAGAAGGCATGTCAAGCGAAAAATAGACGTCGGAAAATTCCGCACACTTCTTCAGCAGGCGTTTGAGAGATTTCAAGACACTTCTGAAAACCTTGTACTTCCCACCAGAACGTTTTTCACCCCCCACGCAAGCCCCTTCACTACTTCCAGGACCAGCACCTGATCGCAAAAGCGATGCCACGAATAGCACAGGTGTGCGCAGGTCGTTCCGGCACGCATCCTTCATCATACCGATAAGGTTGTCCTCATCGGCTTTGGAGCTGATCAGCTCCTTGCAAGTTATGCGAGAGCAACCCTTAGTGGACTTAGGTACGGCGTAGCCGTTACCCAAGCCACAGAGGTCAACAATCATGCGGTCTGGCTTCCGTCCACCAGCCTTCGACGGCATGGCTACCAATCTCCCATCGCCAGTTGCCTGAAATTTCAAGGCTTTAAGCAATCTTCTGGAGATTTGGCTAGTCAACTCGCATTTATCAGATCGATCCTTAGCGTCCGAATCAGTCATGTGCAAATGTTTGGACGAGCACACATCAGACGACTTAGGATGCAGCGCGACGTTTGCGGCAATGTACTCCCATTCATCCTTGCAGTAGCCGAGCTCAACGGCGGTTCCGGGAGATACAGGATCCCGAAAGGTATAACGTTGCCCGTGAGTGCATCCTTGGATCTTGATGCTCTTCCACATGGCATCTTCCTGAAGTCCCTTGTACTGCTTGGTTTCCTGGACTGGTACTCGAGGAGGTACTTCGATGATGATTTGGAACCCCCATGATGCCGCTCTGCGCGCAATTCTTTGGACGACCTCCCCCCATGGGTAGTCTGTCCGCAATTTGGCCCTTTCAGGGTTGTCAGCGATTTTCCGACTCAGCCACGAATTCTTGCCCAACACCCCTGCACCAATGAAGATTACGGAGTTAGGGTTGTCTTTCCTTGCTTCCACCACATCAAAGATGTAGGCGCACATGGCGTCGTCAACTTCTCGCCCCATACTCAGAACATTTACTTGCAGCCCAGGGTCGTAGTGAGAATCGGGAGCATGCTGGGCGATGCAATCCTTGCCTGGAGCATACTCATTCCACCAGTTCTCCTCATCGACTCCTATCAATGTCCATACCGTCACTGCCTTTGGAGCATCTTTGATAGTGATACGGTACTTCCACCGGCTGTAAGGATTCTTGTAAGCATGGACCAACCTTCCATCGTGGTCGAGGAATTGGATCACCAGACCCTCCTTGGGCTTGTTTTCGGCGAAATTGACCACGTGAGGCACAATTGCTCCATCATATCCTTGATATTCCCTTTTCTGTTCCGCCGCATCATGCCATACATCTTCGTACACCGACGACCATTGGTCATAACCAAATTGAGAGGCTTGACTTTTGGACTGGCCGTTGAAACAAAATCCCTGGTGCAATGTAAAGCCCTGGTACCCCCCATGGATGGCACGCGCCAGTGTGACAACCACCGCTCGCCATTTGGCGGGCAGGGCGCGCACATAAGACTGGCGTAGAGGCGGTTCAGGAGGAGGCAAAAACGGCGGCGCAAGGACGTCCGCGATGGCGGCGGGGCGCAGATGCCCCCGCACCGGATGGTACTGAAACACAGCACGCTCCACGTAGCGATCGAACTTGCCCGGTGCGTCAAGGATAGCAGCACGATCCTCCATCTGGTGCCACTGCCCTTCACGAAGAATCCAGGTCGACCGAAGGTAACGACCAGGCGGCAACGCAGAAGGCGGCCCCCGCAACATGCGCGGGAACTTGACAACCAGGATGGGGTCCACACTGTCATGTTCTTGCAAGCCTTCCTTACTCGACAATCCAGCGCGATACAACACCTGAGGGAGGATCGGCGTCTGCGTGTAAGGAAAACAAGGCACCTCGCTCTTGAACGAGTAGTGCTGCTGACCCTTCTCATCCGTGCTTTGGGTATGAGTAGGCCGCATTAGATCCATAATCTCTTGAGAGCCGATGAGATCCGGCGGAAAGATGTTGACTAGCTGACACGCATGTGTCCAGGACACGGAATCCTTGAACGACTTGGTGTGTATGTCCGCTGACATCTTGGCAGTGACCTCATAGGCAAGAGAAACGTAACCTTCCTGAAAGATAGAATGCATCCATCCAATGCAGATACCGTGGGTACGTTCCAAGTGACGCATAGTCGGATTCTTGCCCGTGCGAATCACCCCGATCATGGTCTGGTTGTCGTCGTAGAAGACGAAGTTGGGGTCTTGCCCCCCAAGCTGCTGCCACAACGTGATAGCAGGCAATCCAAGACGTGACATGGCAAAGTCGGCCGCGACAATCTCGGCCTCAGGTGTGGAATGACTCAAGCATCCCTGCCTTTTGCTAAGTCCCGCCAAGGGAAATCTTGTGTGAGAACCTTGAATGTGCAAGTGAGCACCGGAGGTAGATTTCAAACTTTCTCCACAACCTGCATAGTCCGCATCTGCAAACAGCCCGATGGACGAGTCCTCCAAGGAGTTCCCGACCCATCCAATCATCATGTGATGTTTGGACTGGTGCACATAGGCCATGAGATGATGAAGAAGAGCATCCTCCTTCTTGGTCCATTTCGTGATCTTGCGTGCGAGATTGTTGATACTGCGCAGAAGATCAAAGCGGCAAATGCGCGCGGCATAAAGCAATTTCATGAGAATGCTGGCTGCCTGCGGAGCAAGTGCGCCGCGATTGGCCTCGTTGATTTCCTCTTCCTCGGGCGCCTTGGGAATAGGTGGAGGCGGAACGAGCCGACCATCCTTATCAACAGGCATGGTGTGTCCACACCACGTGCATCGATGGCTTTTACCTGACTGTGCCGGAGCGCGAGCTGGGTGATTCTTAGTCTCCTCAGCCGGACTCGGCGATGGTACCGTCTTGAATTTTGTCGGATCGAACCCAGTCACGTCGCAGTACTTCTTGACTGTCATGTCCAGGTACGTCTCCATGTCGTAGGTAACGGTCTGCACCTTCGTTTTGTCATGCAACGTTGCCTCGCCCTTGGAGATGCGACAACCCAGATACAAGCCCAGCGGCGTTTCTTCTTCCAATCGAAGTTCTTGGCGCAGCATGTCCCAACCCTTGGGTAGATTCTCTTTGGGTCCTGCCATCTTGAGATCATCCACGTAGATGACAAGTAAGAGCTTCATTTGCGGGTGAAAATACAATGATGGCCATTCATCGCCAATCGGCTTGAACCCTACTTTCTGTACCGCGGTGTGGCAATGTTGTTCCCACATGGTTCCTGCGTCAGGATGTCCATATAGAGCTTTGATCAGGCGACATACCGGCCTACGGAATTTGTGCCGTTTCGCAGATGGATGCCAGGCTTCATCAGGCAGTTCAACCCAACATGGAGTGCCCGATAATCTCGCCTGAATGTATGCTTGGATAGCATCCGCCATCTGGACATCGTTGCCAGGAAGGCATCCGTAATAATCTGCCCACCGTGAGGCGTCAAACGTAGCCGGGGAATTCCCCAAATCCTGAAACAATGCGGCTTCCATATTCTGGTCTTTGACCTGATCACCGAGTAGTACACCTCGCCCCTTGAACTTCCTGGCAGGATCGTCCTCTTTGAGCTGATAGTTCTTCTCGTATATCAGTCCATGTACTCGCGCCATGTGTACTTTCTCACCTTTCTTCTTTGCCTCAGCGACGACGTCGTCATATTCACGCGTAGTTGAGAAGTCAAACACCTCTTGGTCCCACAATCCCTTCCATTCTTTCATGAAAGCTTCCATGGCCTTGGGATTGTTGATCATCTCCTTGCGTGTGACGGGTCGAGTGACCATGGCATTGAAGCACGATCCTCCTGCATGATTCTTTTCCCGATGTACGTTTCTGTGAGAAGTCGTACACGGCATAGAAGGAATCCAGTTATCATCCATGACCATATGCGCCGGAACGGCCGGCACGACATCTGCCAAGAATTGTTCCTGTGTATATTGATCCACATAGGACTGTGCCCATGACCAACCATCGTCGTCATCAACGGACACGTTGAGTTGCAGATCAATTTCTTCACACGGGACAATCTTGGGAAAGATCATGTTGTCCAAAATCTTGGTGACTATCTTCTTTCCTATCACAGCCTTCTTCCGGTCTTTCTTGGCAACTCGAGCTTTGTCTCGCTTTTCTTTCTTGTATGCTGCCTTCTTCTCCGCTTCGCTCATCTTCTTCCATGCTTCCGGAGAATAAGAATGGATAGGTCGCCGTGTAGGAAGAGTTCGTCGACCATCACTTCGGATCTTGTACGGAACTCCCCTTTTGTCGATCTTGCAAGCTTCACCGTCATCGGTAAGATATACAATGCCGTCTCCTTTCTTCCCCGTACTCCAATGTTCAATCTCCTCGGGAGCCAACTTCTTTTCTTTCAAGATCTTGATAATCTCTCCAGGTTCTTCGATGTCTCCTTCGGGGATGAGTCTACCGGTTGGACCGACTTCGCGGGGCGATCGTCGATCTTTCCCAGTGACCTTTGGTTCAGAAGGAGGCGGTGCTGCACGTAGACCCAGCTCTTCGTCTAGTTCTTCGAGTCTTTTGTCTCCTATGGCATCAATAGCTTCATGTTCTGCTGACTTGAAGACTTCGCCGAGCGGCTCCGTCTCAATGTCAGATGGATCTATGTCCTGTAAGTCAGGATCTTCTCCGGGATCCGGTGGAGGAAGAAGTCCATTTGGATCATCGTCATCCCCGTCGCCACCATTTCCTCCGGGCGGACCGTCATCACCGTCATCGACGTCTTTTATCTCCTTGCCAGCGAGGTCAACGTTGTCCCTGAGTCCCTCAATGGTTGAATTCATCCTTTCGTACTCGGCTTTCAGGGGAAACGTTATCTCCTCTGGGAAGTAGATAACTTCTGTCTCGTACGGTCTCATCAACTTCCTGGGAACAGATGCGTCCATCGACAAGTTCGCGTTGGCAAATTCCTTCATATCCCAAACGCGATACTTCTTGGACCACCCTTGACCAGCAGTGATGATGTATCCGGCAAAAATGCCTGGAATCCCCTTTGGATCGAATTTGTTGCCATATGTCTTCGGCCTTGTGTCCGTCGGCTTGAAGAAGACTTTGGCACCAAAGGGTATGGCTTTTCCCTCGAAGTCCTTTCCAGTCATTCGCTTCCATGCTGAATCACCATCGCCCTCCACGTCCTCAACGTTGAGGTTCTGCATCACGCAATTAAGCGCAAAGGACCAGTATTGAGCGGGCAATCCGGCGTGTAGCATGGATGCTGCGACTGTGTTGATCACTTCTTGATTTGACCGTTCAGCGAGTGAATTGTTACTGGGTTTCCCTGGAAGGGAATGATCTATCACGATCTTCAACTGCGCCATAGCTGAATCGAACTCTGGTGCTTCATCACTATACGCCATATGAATCTTGCGTCTTCCCATAAGGCGTCTGATGGCCATGACGACTTCATCAGTGCTCCTTGAAGCCGTGGGAATCGCTGCGATCATTTTGGTGGCGATGTCCCTGATGACTAGAACTTCACGTGCTCCGTCATCGAGTCCAATGCCTGCTTCGGCGGCCTTGCGCATGTCAAGGAAGTCGAACGTCACAAGATCTCCCCAGTGTTTGATCACACGTTGAAATGCACCTCGTTGTGTTCGCAAGTGCTTCATCTTCGCGCGTATGCACGATTCGCAATATGGATTGCGGTAGCGATGAGTACACAGATGTGCCAATGTCTTAGCTTCGGCTTTCAGTGTTCCGACTCTGGCCTTGCGGCTCGGCGCACCGTCGCCTTCCACATCAATGATCACCTCATCGTCACCATCCAATGGAATTTCACCCACTCCTTTTCCTTCGTCGTCGTCCGGAGGGCGTCCGGCCTCGGACTCTGGTACTTCTTCTATAGGAGGTTCTTGGGGTTCAGGATCAGGAGGTCGTTCGTGATCATCACCTTCTTCTTCTGCTTCGATCTCGCCCGGTGCAGCTTCAGCGGCAGCTGCGACGCTGACGTCAACATTGCCCGCTGTCAACGCACCCTTGAAGATTTCGGTGATCGCTTTGGCCTCCGGATCATCATGAACCAATGACTTGGAACTCCCGGCACGAACGTACGGGATGTCACCGTTCACGAACAGAGATATTCTCTTGCCCTGCGGGTTGATCATGAATGGTTCCCTTCCGGGAGGCCACACAAACCCGTAGTTGAAGTTCATACATCTCTTGCCTATGGAAAGCACCGACGGTGTGTCGTCCAACACATAAGCGTTGATCGGTTCCTCGAACGACTCAGTCTGGAAATTCGACACGAGATCGGTATCGGTGATTCCATTGGCTGTCTGAAATGATATGGGCTCTGGAGTCACGAGTGTTTCGAGACTGTGCTTCTCGATCTTCTTCTGAGATATGAGGTCATGACCACACCCAGTGTCCATGAGAAACTTGATCTTCTTCTTAAGGATGACTGGTTGAACCATGCATTTGAATAAGCCTTGATTGATGATCCGTTTGCTGTGTGCAGCATCGAGTTCGCGCTCAACGATGGAATCCTCACCGTCGTAGAACGAAACTTCTTCCACTCGAGACGTTCCTGGGATTCGTACGAATGAAACTCGATCTCCGCATTGATCATCATCGTCGTCAACCATGTCTCTCATGATCTGTGCCCTCAATCTCGCTTTGTGCTTGGCGAATTCCAAGCTCACGGCGCGATCCTCATCATTGATAAACGCTTCCATGTCGACGTACTTCACCTTCCGCTCTTTGTCTTTCTTCGATCTTCTAGGACACGAAGAAATGAACTTCACGTCGTTGGCAAATGTCACATTGCGCTTTATCACTTTTCGGGTCGACGTAGTCGTTCCCGAGGATTCGTCATCTGTTGAACAATCCGAATCAGCGTCGCTGTCAACGGATGGACAATCTGACTCCTCCTCATCTTGTTTTGAAGATCGCTTCCATATAGCCGGAGCTGATGGATTCCACCTTCGACACAATCTGATGGCGGGTGCTGCAGGGAGTGCCTTGGCCTTGGCATTCGGCTTCGCTGGAGCTGCCTTTGCTTCGGATTTAGCTTTAGCTTTTGCCTTTGGTTCCGGAGCTGGGGTAGCTGCTGCCTCATGCTTGAAAGGACAATTCTCTCTTGAGCACGAGCCTGTGTTCTTGAACGAGTAGCATATCCTGTTTCCTCCTCCTCCAGATGGACTTGGAGTTCTCGTCCTCGGCGTGAAGGGTCGCTCTGGAGTCTTCTTCGAGTGACTGAATGGACACTTATCGCCATTTCGACACCCTGCATCTGTGAAATGGAACTTGCAGCGGATTTGCTTCTTGCTTTTGTCACCTCTGTTGTCCGCTGACTCACTCCTCGTCTTCTTCTTGGGCTTTGGCTTGGTCTTCGCATGACTCTTCGCTTTGCTTTGAGGTAGTACAGGTGTTGCTTTATCCGGTTTGGTCGGCGAAGCCTTGACCTTTGCGGATGGAGCTGCGTTAGGCGTAGGTTTCTCGGGTACCTTGGCCGGTGCAGCAAGCAAATCCTTGCCCTCAAGCATCTGGCGCAAGCCAATTTGGGTCTGAGTGAGATTTGACTGTTCTCGTCTCCGCATGATAGTACGATCAATGATCTTCATCAGGTTGTCGTACGATCGATCTTCATGATTGTAGGGCAAGTGTTCGTAATGCATGCCCAAGTCCATCTTCATTGCGGGCGAGTCTTTGATCTTGCTGTACAAGCAATCACGGAGAGCCGTTTTGGATGGAATATCTTCTGGTCTCATCCGTCCCAGAACTTCCAACCACGTTTGCTTGAACGTATGAAGCTTGTTGTCGCCTTGGTACTGGAGCTTCACCAAATACTCAAGGGTGATGATCATGTCAAGACGATCATGCGTTCGAAAACTTTCGTACATCATCGCGATGACTTGTCGTCCTTTGATGATCTTCACGTCAGGCCTGCTGATGTAATCGTTGGCCTTCCGGTTCACCTCGAGGTACAGGTCAGCTGATTTGTCACCACCGGCACGTAGCATTGCGACCATGGCGATCCCCAATTTGACGTCTATGCTCTTGAACTTCTTGTGTCCTGAATCATTCAATGCTTCGACATCAGGGAATGGGTTGAACGCTGGTGCCAGCCATAACATCCAGTCCTCATGATGTGGGTCGGCTGATGCCCCTAAGACATTGGCCGTGCACACGGATCGCCAGTTGTTGAGATGAGTGAGAGTAGGCCATGGAGGAACGGTCACTTTGTCGGCTTCCCTCCTGGAAATTCTCACCTCTGTGACTTCAGGATCCGCGTCTCCATCAGGATCACGCGCATGCGAACCAGGATCCGATTCAGGTTTGCCCCCTCCGCCTTTCTTCTTGTCATCATCATCATCAGGCGGATCTGGAGGGTCATACCCCGTGCCGGTTCCTTCATCATGCTCGTCCTCTCCGTTCTCGTCGCCGGCTTCATCACCGTCATCGTCTCCATGGTTTTCCTGAATCGTTTCAGCGAATAATCTCCACTCATCACGATCAGCTCTGAGACGTTGTTCGGCTTTCTGAGCCTTGAGTACTTCACTTCGCAGATCAGCAATCTTCTCCTCGTACTGTTCCGCGATCTCTTTCTCGATCTGACGCCTCCTTGCCTCATGGATAGAATCGTCATAGGCGACAGGGGGACCAACGAGGTCGTTGCCCTTCGTAGATGCGGTGACACCGTCGATGCCAACAGGTCTTGAGGAGCTGGCCGATGCTGTGGACTTCGATCCCAACATCCCGCGATCCCCCAAGAGTTCGCGTAGCTGTCGATCACGCACGGCTGCCGCATCACTTTTCCCATGAAATCCGCTTGGTATGCCGAACAAAGTGGCTGCACTAGGCGTGGAACGCGCAAGTGCTGGGCTGCTAATACCTGGCACGTAGTGCTCGGGCATTGCATCCGCCACGATTGGCATTGAACTGCGGCCAGTGAAGAAGTTTCCACCGGTGAATGGAATTCCATCCATCACAAGGTTCTTGTCCTTGTCCGATTCCGAGAATGCGAACTTCTCTTTGGCGACTGGACTAACTTGACTTGGGGACCGTATTTCAGGGGATCGTACCTCATCTCCTACGGAAAATGCAGGCATTACTTCCTTTCCTACGTGCTCCCAGCCAGACTCAGTAGTCCTCGAAGACATGGGCATGCTCGAAGGTCGCGTCGCTCCTCCTTGATTGGAGTTTCGCGCTGCCTCCAATTCGCTGCGTGTCCTCGCTTGAAGATCTTCTTGTGCTTTGAGCGTTTTCCTGAGTTCACTCAGCTCGTCGTGCAAGGTAGGCAATGATCGCCTTGCATGATCTTCATTCTGATGAAGTCGATCCTCTGCTTCTTGCATCCTCTTCACAGCCATTTTGCGGTACTCTTCCTCTTCACCAAGACGTTCGCGAAGCCGAAATCGTTCTTGCTCAATGGCTGCGCTGTTTCCAGCTAGCCCTTGGATCTCGTTCACAGCCCGCAACTCCTGGTTCTTGACCAAGTGGAATCGTTCCTGCATTGCTTGTAAGGCTTGTTCCGAACTTGCTGTGTTTGACCGGAGGACCAAGTTCTCTCTGGCGTGTTCATGAAGTTCATGAGTCAGACGCTCATACTCACGTGCCATAAGCTCACCATCGCCTTGCGCTCTTGCCTCCAACTGCACAAAGTTGGTGGCTGCCTCCGTGCGGAACACGTGTAGCTGTTGAGCTAACTCCTCGGCAACGGCATGTGCTTGACGTTGTTGAGCAGAGTTCTGCTCATCCATGCGAAACAAAGCTGTTTCATAGTCTCGCTTCATCTCCTGATTGACATTGTTGATGTGCCTCATGGCTAAGCATGCATGATCACGTTGTCGTTCCAATTCCTCAATGCGAATTCCAGATCCTTCATCTTCTTGTTGCATCTCCTTGATCTTGTCCATCAGGGTCTGGACGATTCCTTCGTATTCTTGCACCTGACTGCGATAGTACATCTGCTGTGCAAGGTTCGATGCTTCGAATTGTTGCGAAATCGTCAGTTCCTGGTAGGCATTCGGACCGTCGGCTATTGCAGGCGTGGCCACGGATGACGCATCACCACGTGCTGGAATCGTATCCAGAGTCATGTCCAGATCGTCAGTATCGCGTGGTTGATTGGTAACCATCCGATTCCAAGTCATGGACTTGTCACGCCCACGAGTAGCCGAAGTCCTCGATCGTGCTGAAGAGCTTCTCGAAGATGATGGTCTTGACTTCTTTTCCAAGGTCTTGACTCCTTTGTCCTTGGCCCTGGACGTAGTCCGAGGTGCCTGAAAACCAGACGCTTCGGCCCGTCGTTCTGAAGCCTTGCCCGTCCTCGAACCTGTGGATGTCGGACGCGAAGGCGTAGATGCTCTTGGTAGACTCTTTGCTTTCCCCTTGGGAACTGCCTTTGCAATGGCAAGCGCAGAAGATTGACCTTTGTCATCTTCCGTGGAGCTATCAACGGATTGCACCACTGTGTCGTCAGCTGTTGACTCACCAACGGCTGGCGCTGCCACATCGGCACCGAAAGTCATTGTCGTATCTTGGCTTGATCCTGAGTTCATTGTGGTCGTAGTAGATCAAGTAGTCGTTGCTGTAGAAAGGCAGAGCCGCGTACGGCTGATAACCTGCGTGGGGGATTGATCTCGACTTGGTTGCTGCTCTCCCCACCAGAGCTGTAATGAATGTAGGTGTGGCTGGCTAGCACTCTCCACAGACTGGACCCTGTCTCTCCCTCTTACTTCCACACGTGCAATCCTATGCAGGCAGAACCGGCGGCCGTTCCTTTTGCACTCACTGCCGGCGGCGGTTCGTCTGTGCAACGGGATAGCTCTGATTGCTCAGGATAGAAGACACATATAGCACTTAGCTATGGGCATTGACTTGAGCCAAACGTTGCGTTGGCGGTCACATAGAAAGGTAAAGATGAGGGATGCGTAGCATGCCCCCTAGAGTCGAGGGACGCGTAGCGTGCCCCCTTCTCTTGCACTTTACACGGTCTTGCTCACAGCTCTTATAGTGACACCTTAGAACTTAACAAGGCATCGCAGTCCGTTCGCAGAAACCATCCCTGGACTTTACCTCCCACCTAAACCCTAAACCCTAAACCTTAAACCCTAAACCCTAAACCCTAAACCCACCGAGGGCGAAAGCAGAAAGAGAAGATCCTCGCCTGAGTTGCCCCCTGAGCGCTTAGGGTTTGCAGTCCAGAGTTAGAGTCTAAGGTGGGGGTGCAATGTCGGGGACTCTTAATCATTACCAATACTATTTTGCTGGCTCCTTATCATCAAATTATGGGCCCCTAAGCCCTAAACCCTATCAGAATAAGTGTTCGGCTTCAGAAGTCATCCGAGTTTTCACAGGTCTTGCCATGTTGGGCCGTCACCTGAGTCCTAGGTTAAAGGTTGTGTGAGGAGTTTGCGTTAAATCTCGATGTCCTCCGAGTCGTCGTCAGGCTCATCGTGTGCGAGTATTTTTCGTGTCTGTAACATGCGCGCTGTTGAGATTTCAGGAGATATCAACTCGAGTCATGCTCAGATCTGCTGTTAGTGTGCTTTGCAGAGATTTAAACAGTCAACCTCAACAGAAAGCAAAACGTAAACCCTAAACCTATAAAGGCTTGATCAAGACATTTTATCCCTCGGCCAGCATCCAACGCGGAAGCTGCATGGTTGGTTATTTAGGTTCAGGACTTACTGTGGTTCATTGTGGTTTAGCGTTGGGGGTTTAGGCCCGGGCTTGCAGGTTCACGCGAGTAGCATGCGCATACAGCTTGCCCAGATGATCGATTTGCTTACTGGAGGATACCAGCAATACCAACTCAAACTTCAGCAGGCTTTCCTACTGCAGAAACGGTGCTGTTGCCATTTACTATGTGGATGGCTAGGACCTTTTGGATACCTAAACCCAAGACCCTTGAAGCCAAAACCCTTAACACCTAAATGCTAAATCACATCTTTGTGGTCCCGCTATACAGCCACTTATGGAACCCCGTATAGAGCCCGCTCCCAGTACTTAGGAGCCCTCGTGCCCTTCTATAGCCCTATGCACCTGTATTAATGTTGATGATATAAATCCTGCATTACCTTAGGGACCCTAAACTATGGGAATTATGGTATATTCCTTATTATGGCTAATGCAGGGTTTATATCATCAACGGTATGATAAAGTCCCCCAAGCCGCTTCTGATCCTTAGGCCCTACTTTATTCGCTGGCTAAAAGCCTTGAGATGCCTCATGCTTTAAAGGCCAAACCCTCAAACCCTCAAGCCGTACATGATCCTGGTTGCCTTAACCCTTAACCTCCAAAATTCCTAAGTTTTCAACACCCCTCAAGCTGATAGAGCTACTATAGCTCTATGTCCCCAAACTATAAATCCTTAAACCCCAGTTTTAAACCCAAAACCCCTTGGGTGGGCGCCAGATCAGCTGTTGCAGCGAGCTACAGCGTATGTGCAGAATGGCGGCCGAGCGCTTAGCGAAGTGTCCATTTGCGGATCTGTTTCTATTGTAGGGTTCAGGGTTTCTCGGGCTTACATGGTTTTCAGGTTTGGGGATATACGTGGTTTTATACGAACGCTTTGGTAGACTTTGGTCTATAGGAGCTGCTAGGGGTTTTGTACAGCTTTGACACGCTTGTGCAAGGTTCGCTTAACCCCAAGGGGTCCGAGTACCTGATAATCATATACTCTCCAAAATCCTAACCTACATAACTACTATCCTAAAACCGAGAACCTAATTTATTGGGTCCTTTGGACCCTCGGGGTAAGGTTTCGCAAAGCCTTTCGGGCTAGGCGGACTGGAGGGCTCGGGACGTTGCTTTCAGGATTCGAGTGGTTGTCAACCTTAAAGTCCCTTTTCGGGTCCTTAACATAATGCGGCACCTAATATTTAGGGTACCCCAGAAGGGACCATGATTTTGACAACTACCCATTTCGGCTTGGGGCTTCGGACTGGTTGAGAAAGTTGGGTTAGGGTTTAGGCTTTGGGGTGAGGGTCGAGATGCATCAACTTCAGGTCACAGAGATGATGACATGTACATCGGGCCCTTGTAAGCCCTCAACCTCCCAAAACATGACTCTTCAGACTACGACTTAATCGGTGTGTTACGGTTCGGGAGTTACGCAAAAGCACTCACGCAGCGTCGAACAGGTCGCAACTTACCATAAGATATTCGTGGAGGCATGGAGAGTCGACCCTGTCCCCTAAACCTCAAACCCTAAACCGGGCAGAGGGACCTGTGCTGTAAGCATGAAACTAGTGTTGATCTGAACACGAGGTCCATTCGCTGTCTTCAACGCCGCGGCTCAAGCATTTCCGCTTACGAACATACACGTTGCATGGATCATGTCCACGACAGCATTCAAGATTTCCAAGAGAAGATGTCATCGGAAATACCATTACTTTCATTTCCTTCCTGGTGACGAAGCATGGTGCTGGACTTGTGTCACGAACTCTACGTCAATGGACAAGAGAACCTCTTCTGGCAGCC
Source organism: Symbiodinium sp. CCMP2592 (assembly GCA_905221615.1). Classification (NCBI taxonomy): domain Eukaryota; class Dinophyceae; order Suessiales; family Symbiodiniaceae; genus Symbiodinium; species Symbiodinium sp. CCMP2592. The sequence continues at coordinate 665,796 of CAJNDT010005557.1, read as the reverse complement.
AGAGAATGAGGAGCATCAGAGGCGTCGTTGGCTGGCACCCAAGGTCGAAGCACCCAAGCCCGTTTCAAAGGTGCTCAAGGCCGTCCCAGCAGTTTCCGGACTGGCCTCGACCTGTGCCCCAGTCGCCCTGACCTCCCAGCGTATCCATCGTACAACACAGCCGACAACCGTGGCCTCGTATGTTGTCGGCCAGACATCGCCCGGACGCGAGCTTTCTAGGACCTATGCGACAGCTCGCAGCATGGCAGGCTTCCGCCAAGTTCCTGCAACTGGCACGTTGTTGGCCCCAGCTGCATCGGTTCTCGAAAAGAGCCGTGTCCCGGCATTCCAGCGCAGCATCCAGCACCCAGCCGTGCCTGTGAAGCAGGTCCACCACACCGCACCACGTGTCACGATGCGGGTCTACATGCCCGTTCTGGTGCAAGCTGCCCCACAAGTCGTGCATCCAATGCCTCGCGAGACGTCGTTCCTCCGCTACCATCCTATGGCATACCCCGTCTCTGTGAACAACCGTGTCCTGAACCCGCGTGTGATCGTGCGTGCCTATAGGCTTTCGCACTGCTCCTGAAACTCCGGCAGAGGATTGGAGTCAATTGAGTTTCACGGTTCAACCCTATAAGCCCTCAAGCCAGAATGCCGGAAACCCGACAGGCTCACTTTTTGAGGTTGATGGGGATATATGGCAGAATAACGTCTCAGCCGGAGGCCTACTCGCTGTATCCATGGCCGAAAGAGGCATGGGCTTCTAGGCTCCCCAGTAGTAGCATTTAGGATACTCTGACACCGTCTAGTTTGATTTTGAGGTGGCAAAGAATACCACCGTTTATCAAAGAATACCCCTTTATCGAGGGCTTACTGGGGAGCCTTCTGGATTTCTAAGACATCATGACACAGACACTGCTTTCCTTTCACACTCGTGCTCGAAAGCGATGCCTATGAGCTCGCTGGACTTGCATGCCTGGCTCATGCCGGAAAAAGTTGGCCTTAAAAAGGTTCAGGGCAGTAGTACTGAATGTCACAATATATTTATTTAGGCCCAATTTGCCAAAGGGTTTTTTCGACCTGTAAAACTGTGCCCGATGAAAAGCCTCAGCCTGACGGGATGGCTACCTGGAGGGTCGCAGGACTTCGTCGCAAGTAGGAATTTTAGGGCTATATTTAAGCATCCCAAACCGTAAACTTTCCTAAACCCTAACTTACTAAGCCCCGTGACAGCCCCAAGCAAAGGGACAAGCTTGTTGCCTTTCAGGGTTGGGTTGAAGGGTTTGCATGCCCCTTCGATAGAAGGTGGGGTGGGGTTGTTCTTCCCTTGTTCTTCTTACTACCCCACGACCCCCCTTCTCATGTAGTTGTTCCACCCTTGTTCTTCGAAACATTCTACATTCGGGCTTCTAACAACACAAAGATGGAGGCTGTGATAGTTCAATGTACGCCATGTGTTGAAAAGTAAAGTTGAAGGTGCGGTTAGCCGGCTAGCCTACTTATAACAGCATTTGCAACCAAAATCCCCAATCTTGTCAAGCAGACCTCTCCGTTTGGCATCTCGGGCAAAGAGAGTTTAAGGTTGACGGGGTTGGGGCTATAGACGTCTAGTATACTCACGTTGCACTTTTCTATGGTTTGGGGTTTGGGAATGCGGATGACTTATTAGCATACTGTTGGTTTAATTCCATGGTGGCAGTATCTATATGGACATGAACTCAGTGGTATTTAGAACAATTTTCATGTTTTGTTTCCTCTAATCCTTAGGACGCAGCTAAAGTTGAATTTTTTGCAAGCGGTCTAAGCTCAGTATAGCGAACCCTTGATTCATAAATCCAAGACTGCAAAACCCCGGGAGCACAGGTATCGTGGTGCCCCCTGTCCTTGGTGCCAGGGGAGTGGCGACTTTGATCCAGGCCTGGGTCCGTATACACAACTATATGTTTTTCTGGGACCATGTTAACTCCACAGAGCCACGGCTCCCAAACAAGCACTGTAAGAATTGACACAACCTCTCACCTCCCTCAACGGCACGTTGTGTTGAAGGTTGTGGAGAATGGGTGTTGCAAAGTTTTGAGTGATTTCGGCTATCGGTACAGGTTGTACTTGTTTCTCAACCCTAAACCCTAAACCCTAAACCCCTAAACCCTAAACCCTAAACCCCTAAACCCTAAACCCAAAACCCTAAACCCTAAACCCTAAACCGTTCACATGGGCTGTATGGCAGGGAGCGGATCGCCAGGGTCTGGGGTTAGTTTTTGGTGGTAGATGTTCGAACTTTAGGCGATTCAAGCTTCATGGTTTCGGGATTTGGAGTTCAGAGTGTTAAGGGTTTGAGGTGTAGGATTTAGGCTTCAGTATTTGGGACCTTTACGCTTTGGGCTGCTTTAGGGTTTGATTGTGTTACTGAAGGAAAGCCTAGACCCTACAGGGATTGGGGTTTAGGGCTTACATAAGTGGTCGGAATTCGGAATGGCGATTGGTTACATTCTTCCCGAGGGCCCGGGGGCCATACTCATACGACTTCTTTAGCGCCAAAGCATATACCAAACAAGTACATAGGCTCTTATACCCTCAACCCAAAACCCGCATGGTACTCTTATGGAACCCTCAACAGAACCCCTGAAGGCCACCCCTGTGAGCACATGGAGCCGGAGGGTTAGAGTAGCAGCATGCTCGGAAGTGCAGCCAGACCCGTGAACCCCGAACCTTAAACGCCAAACCCTAAACCCCTACCTGACGATCCCAGAACTGTTTTGTGGGTTATTTCCCATAGAAATGGAGTCATAACCCACTATTATGTAGGGGTTTGGTGCTACCGGTAGAGAACCCTTAAAGAAGCCGTTGAGGAACCATCACATTTCAGTAGGAAGGCCTCCAATGTTACCCTTCCCCACGCCCTGCACCCTAAATCCATGACCTTTATACCCTGAACCCAAGCCCTAAACCCCATTTCCTACACCCAAAGCACTGAACCCTGTGAACCACGGTGCTACTCGTGGCTTGCGTCGGGCAGGCTTGCCGACAGCTGGGCACACCGGAGGCTGGAAGCTTCAAGCATGCTTAGGGCTTGGGGGTTTAGAGTTTCGGCGTTTGGAGTTTAGGGTTGTCAGGGCCGCTCACTGCTGCACATATCGATTCCTTAGTGACACGGTGACTCTTTGCAGGTATGGTGCTTTTATCTCGCACTGCAAGCCTGTCTACTAAGCATGAACCATATGCTCGCTTGCATTTATTGGGTCCTTACCCCATGAAAGTGTCCTATATAGGCATTATGTTTTGTGTCGGATTAGTCCCCAAATCAAAATAGTAACTCGAAATATAGGAATACCTGCATTCCACGCTACGAAATTGATATGTTGGACCCTTTCTTTTAAGCTTTAGGCTAAAGCATACGATCTTCACATCCAGAACAAACATCCTCTTGAGCATGTAGTCACAGACCGCAAACCTTAAACCTCTAAACCGAAGGCGTTGTTTTCAACCCAAGCCCCTGAGCCCTAGACCCGACCTGGAGGTTCATGGGTAGTTATAAGTGGGGTTACAAGTGGGATAACTATGTTATAAACCATATTCGGGGACTACTTATAACCCTACTTATAATTACCCATGAACCTCCAAGTAACCCCAGCAAGTCCAAAGGCACTTGCCTTCTTCGAGGGGGCTGGGTTTGGGGCTCTAGGGTTGCAGCTGCTCTTGTCTGGATCTTCATTCCAAAAGGGTCCAAAGACTGTGTGAGTCCCCGAAGCCCCCTTAAACCTTAAACCCTAACGCTCGAAACCCTAAAACCCTGAACCCCTAAACCCCTAAATCCCTAAACCCTAAACCTCTAAACTCCCAAACCGGAAACCCCGAAAACCCTAAACTCTAACCCCTAACCCCTAAACCCGAAAATTTAACCGCTACGCAGCCCGAGGCAAAGAGTTTTTCACTGGCCCTCCTGGGGGCTCTTTCGGCTCAGGTCAGGATCGGAGCGGTTTAGGGTTTTGGGTTCAGGGACAGCTTTTGATGTCAGCTCTTAGGGGCTTCATTGAAGAGGGGCTTAAATAATTGACTGTAGTCTTTTGGGGCTCCTTTAAAGGAGTCTCTAAGGGCTACTGTAAGGCTGTAGTATAGGGTCTCAATGGGTCTCATATAGGGTGTTGTGGGTTCCTTCCATGGATACCTTAAAGGGCTCTATAAGGGATCTATAGTAGGGTTCCATAATATATGGAGGCCCATATAATTGCCAATGCCAACTTGGTTATGGTTATGTATTGTGCAATCTACCCCAAAACCCTATTCTAATTGTTCAGACCCCTACATTAGCTAAGAGGAACTTTAGGGTTGAGACAAGGCCTTACTCAGGGACCTTACTGCTTGGGTTTAGGGATTTAGGGCTTAGGGGTCAGGGCTTATAGGGTTTGTAAGGCTTAGGGTCTACGGATAAAATGAGCTCTATTGAGTTACTTAGGACCCTTCGGTGCATGGGTTGGCGCACACAGCTTTTGGGTACGTGAAGACACTAAACTGCTTGGCGTTGTTCTGGTTGGCTCTTTAGACTTTAACTTTTGGGGTTTCTATATGACCTTTACTAAGGAGGCTAGACGTTTAAATGTTAGGAGGGATTCAGAAATCAGCCAAGACTGTGTTGAGCTAATCCGAAAGAGTCGAAGTACTCGAAGATCCGGTGTTAGACACTTTCCAGCTAGTAATGTCTTTGCACCCCAAACCGTAACTAAACCCTTTGGGAATCCCTAGAATTCCGAGCTCCCCAAAGTAGGTAATATCTTTAGACTGCAACCTGCAAAGAATGTATTACTTGTATTACTCGGAGTCTTGGGGTGACCTCAGAACTTAAACTTACGTGCCGATGTTCAGGATCTTTGGCATTTCGGATGTAGAGCAGTACGATCTGACTATTTTCGGGGTTAAGGGTTTAGGTACGAGTCGTAGGCTTTCCCTACCGATTACAACTAACGATTTGAGCTTCTGTTTTGCTTAGCGTTTCGGGTTTGGGGTTTTGAAGTTTGCTATCGCTTAAGTCCCGGGCTGTACAGTTTTAGGTTTCAGTTCTGACCAGGCACATCGTCCAACAGTCGGAAGGTCCTAGACACAACACCAAAAAGAAATATCAAGTGTACCTACAGTCTCCTTTGTAGTTCCTTCTTGTGATTCAAGCAATTTTATTACAGGATCCAAAACGGTAACCCCCAAAGGGAACTACAATGGAGACTAACTACAGGTAAAAAATGATAAGCCAAACAGGCAGTTAGGATCTTGTAGGCACTACGGAGAGTCTAGAGCTAGTGGCCTTCTAGGATTTAGGTTGGGGCGCAGTTTAAGTGTTCGGAGTTTGGGGTTAGGGTATCAGGGTTCAGGCTTTAGGCATGTAGGGCTGGGTGTTATCCAGCCTTAACCGGCACTGTGTCGAGCTAATGCGGGAGTGTCAGAAGTCCGCCGGTGATATACAACCTTCCTCTTCCACGAGAATGTGGCTCTCAAAGCTCCAGTGCCCACTCGTTTTCTTAGCATTTTCTTAGCAAGCATATGACATATGCAGTGAGCAGGCGCTAACACCTCCAATGATGCACCAGAGCAGTCCATGTTGCTTGTACCACAGGGGGGGCCGCTGATGATACAAGCTTGGCGTGTTGTGCATGCCTTGTAGTGCGAAGCCGCAATGGCTGACATGGAGATCGTTTCCGATGCCTCTGACGAAGGCAAACTGTTTCCTTGGAATTTGTTGCAAGGACGGCAAGAGCGAGAAGTAGAAGCAGCAGATGAGGAACCAACAGATGTTGTGGTCACAACGATGACCAACTGAAAGTCGAGGGCTTTCCAGTTACAAGCCGTGGCCGCCAAACACAAACCTGGGGCCATTGCGGCAGCAACACGCTCGCACAGTATTCCCTGCAGTACGAGATGATCTGGTCAGCATTGCGCCAGAGCCGACACCGGCGGGACAAGCCAACAGAGCTTAGTCTTCTAGCCCTTGATGCAAGATCCAGTTCTTCTGCAACAGAACCCGGGCCGTCTGTTCCGAAAGGAAAGGCCAAGCAGCCCTTTGCCGAGCATCCTGCTGCAAAAGCCAAAAGTGCACGCAAAAAAGCAGCGGCAAAACCGTTGTTGTCCCCGCGTTGCTGACGGGAACAGGGACCAGAGAGCGCCTGCCGCTGTCAGTCTTGCAAGAGGCTTGAGACACTCACGGCGAAAGTCTGCAGGCTCGGGGTGCAGTAGCAGGTTTTGCAGAGGTCGCTCCGTAGGAAGGGCTTGCTGCGGCTGAATAAGGATCAATGCAATCTTGCAGCTTGGTATCTACAGAAACCAGCAGAAATTTCCGATTTTGCAGCAGATCCTGCTGCTCAGTTGGCAGAGCGAGAGCTCGTAACCCGGAGGTGCGCAGCTCAATCCCCAGAGCTGTCTTTGCAAAGCTGTCGATACTTTGTATCTCCAATTCGCTTTTCTCAATGATTGGGGCTTCAGGCAACCAGCAATCCTTAGAATATACATGTATGCCACTACTTGAGGAAATCAGTCAACAAGAAAATCAGAGCCCCGGACAAGCACACAGTTAAGAAAATAGGATCCGAACGTCAGAGGGCACTCATTTCTTAGTTACAAGGAGCAGTGAAAATGCATATATCTGGAAAATCCAGAGCACTGGTTTTCTTAGCCAGTGTCCAGTGTTTTCTTAATCAGAGCCGGCACTCTGCCGGCTTCCAGGCTGCTTCTAGGCAGTCTTTTCTACCCGAAACGTAACAAAACGGACAACCCGAGGAGCCATACAGCACAGAGCATACCCTTAAAAGCTCGGACCCTAAACAGCAGAATTCCCAGGCAACAGCCTTAAGAAACCCTATGCAATTCCCTACGTCAAAACACCGAAAATCTCAACAGCTTTGCGTAGGAATGTTGGCCATAACCTCTCAACCCGACCTGAAAAACGTGCAACATGGTGCACCTATTTTCTCAAAGACCCTATGCTGACACCTTCAAACCTCCACCCGGCCTTCTACCTACCCTTACAGCCAGAAAACCTTAAACTTGGAAACGAAAGCCCTAAACTCCAGGTCTCGCAGCTCAACTCCGTGTCTTTGTCCATCTTTACGCAGGAGTCCTTCCTTGTTGGGGCAGGGTTTAGGGTTTAGGCAGGGTGTTAAGCAACGAGCAAGGGGCCATAATTTAGCTTCCAAGGTCGTAGAGGGCTTAGCATAGCTAGGGTCTCTGTGGCCTCATAGGGCTTACCATACGGTTGCATGGTGTTTTCGATAAAGTTTTAACCTATATATAGCATAATGTAGTATACAGTCAGGCCTGGAAGTGAAAGGGTTTCCTACCGGGGTACTTCAGGGCCAAAGGCCAAAGTATTCAATCTAATTTGAAACGCTGCGCGTCGTCCGGCACGGCCCGGCTGTACGCGCATGCGGCGAGCCCCAACACATAAAGATGCTACATTGCAGTCCCGTGTCGTCGAAAACTCCAGAAACCTGTCAGCGAGCGGAGGAGGGCGGGAGGGAAGGGCGGGGAGGGGAGGGGGGGGGGGGAGGGGGAAGGGGGGAGGGGTAGGGGGGGGGAGGGGGGGTAGGGGAGGGGAGGGGAGGGGGGGGGAGGGGGGAGGGTGGAGAAGACCGCCGGACCTTGGGGCTCATCGACACGTTTCCATTTTAGGGGGGGGTGGCATCCTTTTTTTCACTGGGGAGGGGATTAAGAGGTGGGGAATAGCTGCTTTGACATGTATCTTAGTAGCTGAGTGGATACACCTTACACTTTTTGGGATAATACTACCCACTATAAATCGAAAAGTGTACACTGTTGGGGGCTTGTGAACTCAGCAACTAAGGTATGGTAGCTCATTATCACGATGGCCCAAACAAGATCATCTAAATTACAGTGACGGGCTGCAGTTTAGAACAACAGCCATGAACCCCTTCTAGCCCACGCTGCATACCCAAAGCCCGAGTCGTCAAACTCCTCCGCAGTTCTCCTCAATCCCGAAACACCCTGCAGGTTAAATTGGCTCTGAACTCCAGCCATTCTTTGCACTTAGTCCCTCCACCTTACCCCGTATCAACTGACCCTAACACCCTATTTCTATAGAACCCCTCAGGCAGCCCTTAAAAGGAGCCCATAACGCCTTCCTCTGAAATCTTTGCAGGAGCTAACCGACTCCCGCATCAGGGACGAGCAGCTCTGGAGGGTGGGTTTAGGGTTTATAGGGGCTCTGGTGGGTTTGGGGCTTTGGGGTTTGGGGTGCAGGGTTTAAGGTTTAGGGTTTAGGGGCTCTCGTAGGTTTTGGGTTTAGTGTTTTGGGTTCGGGGTTTGGGGTTTCAGGTGTAGGGTTTAGGGGCTCTCGTGGGTTAGGGGTTTGGGGTTTAGGGTGCAGGGTTCAAATTCCCTAAGGCTCCACGTGCCCATTTAGTTTTTTCCTTAGGCCTTACATGGGGTCCCTATACGGGTACTTGAGGGCCTAACTATATAAAGTTCATGGCGCGTTAGAGTTAGCGCTTAGGCTCATCCTCTCAGAGATTCCTTTGCGGGGTTCATAACCCTAAGGCTCTAAGGACTCACAGTTTAAGGCTTTCGGCTTAAAGACCACATTACATATAAGGCTTTTGGGCCATGTCGAGCCTTAGGGTAAGGGATTTTGGTGCAGGGGGTACTTGGCTGACGCTCAGTGGTTTGACGCTCGGGTCAGTCGGAGTTCAGCAGGGAGAGCGAATCCTTAGAAGACGCGACGCCAGAAACCCAAACCGCTACCCAGAGCCCAGAGGCTCCATAGTAGTTCCTGTTTGGGATTATACTTTGTAGGATTCTAAATATGAACCCCAAAAAGAACTACTATGGAGCCTATGGGTAAACCCTACACCACAATCTAGATGCAGCGCCTGCTAGAGGGGCACCCTTTGTCATCATGGCGAACAAAATTGGGTTCTCCAGCCGCCCGAGTTGGTTGGGACAAGCCGCTGCCTGCGCCAATGTGGGCGGGGGCGCTTCAATAAGCAGTAACGTGCTTACTGAGGCTTTGCTAATGCAATGACAATGTACCATACTCGCACACCCTATTCCGTTATTCATGGCCCGGATATTTCAACTGAAAGCTCGGAAGCTCTGCGATTTTGCGACTTTTCCACCGTCCCGGCCCTTCCAGAGTCCGACTGGGCTACTTGGAGGATCATGGGACTTAGAGGTAAGGTTCCTTAAAAGGGGTTCCTTAAAGGGATCCTTAAAGGGATCTATAAGGGTACTATATGGGACTTCGTAAGTAAGGATATTATTATAAGTACCCTAATTGGAGTTATAAGTACAGTTACCTTATTTATAACCCTAGTTACTAAGTCCCATGATCCTCCAAGTAACCGACTGCTTTCGCCGGCGTTGGAAGATGCCGGCAAGTACCCAAGTACTTCTTTGTAGCCCTGCCATTTGGCGATTGCGGAGACATGGCTGCAGGCTCGCGGCGTCGGTGCTCTTCGGAGCACGTGGCGGTTTTCGGGGGTCTCCGAAAGCTGTGACGCTTGTGTGGACAATCAGCTTTGCAGAGAGGAGCTGGCCGCTGCGTGCAACAAAACCATGCACCAGCTGTCCTGCTGGCCTTCTAGCATTTGTGTTCACAACTCCTGCTGCCTTCGTCGATGTTCCAACAGAACTTGGCTTGATTCTCTCGAACTCCTCTCTGATGTGTCTGGCTTCTCATTCTCTCTGATTCTCTGACTTTATGTATTGTGCCTAGTTTCTCGCTGGCTTCGGCGTTCGTCACGCCCCACTACCAATCCCTAAAGCCTAAACCCATCTAAGTCTTAAGCCCTAAACACGCATGCATCCCTGGGCACTGCCACCCTCCTTAAATGATGTCCAGTCCATCATGGACAGCGTGCAGAAGCTTGCTGAGCTCACGCCGAAGGACATGGTGCGAGGCTTAATTAGGAGAGTATCTCCGACAAATTTTAGGGTTTGGGGTTTAGGGGGTTAGGGTTTCATTCGTCATACGACAGACAAGAACGAACGCATGAATGAAATGTCACCATCACCATCATCGCCGCTCTCATCATCAACGACACCGTCGTCATGGATCACCATCATCAGACTCATCGTCCTCACCACCCCCGTCCTCATCCTCATGTGTGTCCTCCTCCTCGTCGTCATCGTGTCATCGTGATTGTCGTCATCCACATCATCACTGGTGTTGAATCATTAGAATAGGGTTCCTTTAAGGGTTCCTTTTAAAGGGGTCCATAGGGATTACCATAAGGGGTATTTTCGGGGCCTCAATCTTAGAACAGGGTTTCGGGGTATATTATACTTTGCCACCACCCCCCATGGTTGACTTTTTCCATTTTTCTCCTCATCACCATCATCGCCACCATGTCCGAGTCGCCGTCGGTGAAGCTACACTGTGCAGCACTATATGGGAGTTTCCGAAAATAGGGGACCCTAATATAGTATCCTAAATAGTAGGATCCCTATTATAAGGACCCCAAAATAAGGTACCCCAAATTTTCGGAAACTCCCATATGTTGTTCATGCCGTCGCGTGTTGGGAGTACACTTGCGTGACCGACAAATGCAAAGCCACAACCAGCACCTCGTGTTTGCAAGCCCTTCACCCCGAACACTCAGCAGTCTCAGGTTTAGGACCCAAACGCTACGCCCTATTAGTGGAGGGCCTGCGCTGCATTCTCTTTGACTTTGTCCCCCCTAGAATCTCAGGGTCCCGCAGAACCTAGACCGTTTAGGTTCAGGTGCTTCCCGGTCATATCCATGTTATCACAGTGTCCTAGCCGTATCATAAGATCGGCTATGCATAGCCAAAACGGTCCAAACGGCTGGAATTGTGCTTGTAAAGGCTGCTCTGGCCAAAAGCCTTCTTCTTTCTGGTAATTAAGGCCCCCTATGTTCCATAAACTTTACCCTCAACTATTGCAAGCTTGGGTTTCTTGAGTTTGAGGCATTGGTGGCTTCAGCACGAATGCGCTGATACCCAAAGAAAAAAGCTGCTACCTTAGCCAGCAACACTTGCAGACTTTGGGAGAGCAAACACCCCTTGTACCTAAAATCGTAAGGCCGTGAGGACTCAATTCGAAGCCCTGAAGAAGAATTTGTGTAAGCCCTACGCCCTATGAGCCCTATACCCTGAAAGAAATTAAAGCCGGTAATGCTACTGACCCCTAAGCCGGAAACCTAAGCTTCAGTTCATAGCAGCACACCGAAATCCCTAACCCAAAGGGTCCAAAGTACCAAAATAGTAGAATGTAGGGTTTCCATATTAGGAGAATTACTACTATGATTTGGGGAAGTATCCCCCATAACAGTACCTAGGACCCTTTGGATAAGAGACTTATAACCTTACTTACTAAGTCCCATATACTACCCTTATAGATCCCTTTAAGGATCCCTTTAAGGAACCCCCTGGACCCTTTTTTCATAAGATCGAGGCCAACCTCCTGATCAGACTTCCTCGCTCCGCGGAGCTCGGTGGAAAACCGTCTCCAACGATGCAGTGGCTCTGCCGGGGCCCCAGATCGGAATTCATTTGGGTGGTTGTCAATATTAGGGTCCCTTTTTGGGTTCTTATTATAATACGGTTAGGGTTGAGGGTTTATTTAGGGTTGAGGGTTTAGGGTTTAGGGTTGAGGGTTGAGGCTTTAGGGTTGAGGGTTTAGGGTTGAGGGTTGAGGGTTTAGGGTTGAGGGTTTAGGGTTGAGGGTTTAGGGTTTAGGGTTTAGGGTTGAGGGTTTAGGGTTTAGGGTTGACTTAGATAGCCAATGGGGGAACTTCAAACTTTTTAGCCATATGCATTTGGTCTATCTTAGAAAGTTCAAGCTTTTTTGGGCCCGGTTATTGAAGGAGAGAGTTGAGGGTTTAGGGGCCCCGCCCAGAGAGCCCAATACCCCTTAATTAAGGAAAATAGCTTAAACCATAGTATAACATCCTCATTATTTAAGGCATATTCCTCAATTAATGGGTATTGGGCTCTCTGTGCAGATCGGAATTCACTTCATGCAGGGGCATTCTGACTATTTAACAAGCAGGATAGGGTTGGAAAGGGTTTTGAAATGGGCTTTCAATTTAGACTTAGAGGCTTCAGAGGTGTTACTTGTTAGATTAAGTCTTGGTCTTGGGGGAACCCGAGAGGATGGCAATACGAGTCATTCAGGCTTCAATGTTCGGAGTTTACCAGAGCCGGTCAGCTTGACCTCCAATCCAGACCAAAAGCTAAATTGCTCACTCCGAAGCTCGAGGAATCTTCAAATCCCCAAACCCAAACACGGCCGACTTCGAAATGCAAGCTGTAAACTTCAGTAAATCCTACGTCCTCCAGCCTGAAACGCCATAAAGCCACCTCCTTGAAGCTTAACCCAGAGGGTCCAAGTACTCCCTATTATAGGACTGTAGGGCCTTTTTAGGTATCAAGAACCGTACATAAGGACTACTTGGACCCTAAACCCTAAACCCTAAACCCTAAACCCCAAACCGGCAAGCATCTTCAGCCAGAGGCCAGCAGGCCATTCACCAGTGCCAGGACGAAGCTGTTCGTAGACAAACAGGGGGCCTGCAAGGATGGTATAAGTCATAAGGACCCTTAGGGGTTCTTTAAAGGGATCTATAGGGTTCCTATAAGGGATCTATGGGGTTTAGGGTTTAGGGTCTACTTGGAGGATCATAGGACTTAGTAAAGGCTATAAGTACCCTAATCGGAGCTATAAGTATAGTTACCTTGTTTATAACCCTAGTTACTAAGTCCCATAATCCTTTAGGTAGGGGGGAGGGGGTAACGGGCCGGGGGCTTTAATACCGCTCATTCGGACTTACTAATAAGGCCTATGTAAGGAAGTATAGTCCCCTACACCCCCGTCCCCCTACCCCGTAAGAGTGTCTTATAAGGGTGCTGTGGGGTTCTAGAGGCTCCAGTTCAAAAACGGCTTGCTGCCGTAGGGTTTTTGTGGGTGCTTTGAACCTGCAGCTGTTGTTTTTGCTGTGTTTGGGCTGTATGTAGTGCTTTAGCTGAACTTTAGCTTTTGTCAGGGTCAGGTTTGCGAACTTGATTCTAGAGTGTACATGTGGACTAGCCTCACGGTCTACGTAAGGGTTCTCTTCTGCTACGCAAGATAGGAGGTTCTAGCTGCTGCAGATGTGCCGGCCCAATATGCAGCCCGACCGCCTGCCCGGCCCAGCATCGGCGCTAGCCGGACCAAGGGCCTACGAGTGTTCTTCTGGAATGCTGGAGGCCTGGGTGGAGGATTGTATCCTGAACTTGTGACATACCTGACACAATCTACAGTGGACGTTGCGGTCATTGCTGAGAGTAAGTGGCAGGAATGTATGGAATACACCACGGGTGCCTGGACCTGCATCCACAGTGGATGCAAATCCCGCAAGGAGGCAGGTCTCCTCATCCTTATCCGCCAAGCCATTGCACCGCCTTCTCAGCTGAGATACGAGCATTTGCTGCAAGGCCGGCTTCTCCATGTTCGCATTCCCCTGCAAGGCAGTGAAGCTCGCCACTTGCATGTCATAGGTGTCTATCAGTGTACTTACAATCCTAAAGCTACCACCTGTATGGATCAGCGCCAACAGGTATGGCAAGTAAATAGGCTTCCGGTTCGGGACTCAGTGGCTGTTAGGCGACTTCAACACTCCGATCCAAACGGATCTGCCATATGTGGGTCACCATGTCAGCCCACTGCCTCAGCACCCACCGGAGGACCTGACCTTTCCCTTTGGTGCTTAGTAGGGAATGGGGGAACGGATCCCTATGGTAGTCTCTGTATAATCACCAATAATATTCGCCATACTCCCTACTCTACTAAGCACCGTGGAGTTGCCCCAATATAGTATGTACTTAGGCCTTTAAGCACCTATATAGGGACCCCTTTAAGGCTTAAGTATCTCATTGCTATAAGGGTGGTTGTCAATATTAGGGTCCCTTTTTGCGTCCTTATTATAGTACGGCACCTCATATTTAGAGTACCAATGTTTGTGTCATGCTTCCTAGTTGTAGCACACACCCGTACCAATCATTCTTAGTTTCGCGCACTACTGTTGATGATATAAATCCTGCATTTTCTTAAGGACCCTAAACTATGGCAATTATGGTATATTCCTTACTATGGGTAATGCAGCATGTATATCACCAAACCCTAAAACCATAATAGATCCCTTAAAGGAGCCCCTTAAAGGTACCCTTATGGATCCCTTTAAAGGAACCCCCAGGATTTATATCATCAACCGTAGGTTCATTCACAGGTCCAGGTCCAAGATGCTTTTAATCCCGACAGAAGTCTCGCCTGAGTTTCTGGGTTTAGGGTTTAGGGTTCCCCCAAAGAAAGCATCATTCTATTTCCTACCAGAACCCCCCAATGGCCCTTTAATGGAGGCCTAATGGCCCTTAATAGTAGGTATTTGGGGTACATTGGAGAGTAGTTGGGGGGTCTAGGTAATATTCTGACCTACATTCTACAATGGTTCTTGAGTAGTACCTTTTTGCCCTTTTCTTTTGGGCTCTCCTCAATTTCGGAAGAGCATTGGGAAAAGGTGTACCCTTATCATGAAGGGGTTACTGGGCAACCGAGTTATAGACTCTTCAGAGAACTGGACGCTTTTTCAACGGCGAGCGCCTCGTGGAAGTTCTGGAGCTGGGTGCCGGGTGCATTAGCAAAACCCTGAAATCAATGCCTGGGCTTGAATAGAGTATGTTTCGCATGGTGCGAAGCCGACTTGCTGACAAAGCAAGGATATCGCTCCGGCCACCTCAATGTCAAGAGTGATGCGGGTGAGGCGGTTTAGGGTTTACGATAAACCAAATTGGCTAACGAAAAGGCCTTGTGAATCCTAAACCCTACCTAAACCACCAAGAATAGGTAAAATGGCTCAGCAACTATAACAGGCTATGATTCTACATACTCTTGAATTTCCAGGTAAACCCTGCCTCGAACCGCAAAGTCTTTGAGGAGTTTGCCTCGAGAGACCTGGTCCTCGCTTTGGGCGCTTTGCCGCCTCCCGAGTGGGTTTGGGGCTTCAGGGTTTAGAGTCGTTCTTCAGGGTTATATGGCTTTGGGTTTCGGACTTAATCAGCGGTTTTCAGAGTTGTGGGCTTCAGGGTTTCAGGGTTAAGTGTGTTGGGTTTAGGCTGTATGCCGTTGGGATCTGACTTCGTACGGTTTAGGGCTTCGGGTTTCGAGCTCCGAAATTCGTCTCATGCCCAGAGCATCCAAAACCCCTTAATTAAGAAAGATACCCTAAATTATAACAGGATTCCTTATATGATTTAAGATGTATTCCTTAATTAAGAAAGGTACCCTAAATTATAACAGGATTCCTGATATGATTTAAGATATATTCCTTAATTAAGAAAGGTACCCTAAATTATAACAGGACTCCTTATATGATTTAAGCTATATTCCTTAATTAAGGGGTTTTGGAGGTACTGAGTGCATTAGCGCACCTCGAGACTTGGGTGCAAATTTACATTGTCTTGCGATTCCTGGAAGGCGAGATGCGTTCGCCAACAACACTATGTGTGCGTGCTCATGGACTGGGTGGATGCAAGTTTTCAGCACAAATCCTGTTGTGCATATGTCGCTGCAATAAATGCACCGCGCACTGATTCGAAGTACGTTGAGCACATCACTGTTAAACGCCTATTGGGTGTAGGGTTTATAGGTTTTTTGGTTTAGGACTTACAGGGTGTAGGGTTTAGGATTCCGCTCCAGCCCGAAAGCCCTATACCCGAAATCATTTACCCATATTTACACCGTTGAGGCCTCCCCTCTAAGCCTCTGAGCCATTTGAAGTCCCAACCCCATCAAGGCCTTAGCCGGAAAGCTTGGGTTCAAGATCTAACACCCGAACTGTAGAAAACTATGGTCGGCTGTGGTTGAAAGCTAACGGCTTTGTGTTCACGTACTTGGAGGTTCATGGGACTTAGTAACTTAGTATTTACGGTTATAAGAATCTTAACTGGCGTTACCAGTAAGTATAACTATAGTTACCTCATTTATAGCCTTCTAATACCTAAGTCCCATGAACCTTTAAGTACCTGAACAAACGGATGTCCGAATCGTATAAAACCTTTCAGTGCCGGGAATTGAATGCTATCAGCCGGTCGACGAAGCAAACACAACAAACACCCTAAACCCTTCAACCCCAAACCGTACCTTTTGGGGTTTAGGGCTCCAGAGTGTGTGATCCGAGGAATCGAAGTTACTCGGGGCTGTTCGCGGTCGAAAGGCATGTCGCAAATCTTGTCCCAGGCCTTGAAAGACCGTCAAAACCTCATGCGGGAGTTTCCGAAAAAGGAGGACCCTAATTTAGTACCCTCAATAGTAGGATCCTTCTTATATGGTGCCCCTAATTCTCAGAAACCCCCATGCATCCTATCACAACCCTAGTCTTTCAACCTCGGACCCTAACAGCAACACACAATTCGCCACAAGATGCCGGTCGTACGTCTTCCTCATACCGACGGAGATGGCCAAGGCGCTGTCGGTTCAGGGGCTTTCGGGCACGACATCGTGACGGATGGTAATCGGGTTTAAGTAGTCCTCCTGATTGAAGTAGAGCTTCAAACCCTCAACCCTAAACCCTAAAAGGATTGAAAAAGGTTGGGAGAGGTCTGGTGGTCAGATTGGTTGAGGTGCAATTAAACGAGTCTTGGGGGTTAGCGTTGACCTAAGGGGTTTCAACCATGAGGATGATTAGGTGATACTGTTGATGATATAAATCTTGGGGTTCCTTTAAATTAAGCGGAGCTATAAGGTACCTTTAAGGGGCTCCTTTAAGGGATCTATTATGGTTTTAGGGTTTGGGGATATAAATCCTGCATTACTTTAAGGACCCTAAACTATGGGAATTTTGGTATATTCCTTATTATGGGCAATGCAGGATTTATTATCAACCGTAGAAGCAGTCTCGCAGTCTAGCTCCTACTATACCTATCGCATAACGAATACCCACAGGCATGCTCGAATTCAACACCCCTACGGAGCCCTGGTAGCACTTAAGGAAACCTGTTCTAAAACATCGATGGAACATCCAGCCGGCTCGCAGGAACGTCGGTCTCATTCAACTTTCTTCGTTAGAACCAGTGCTTTGCCAAGCGCTGGGCGACATGACTTTTGTCTGCGAGCCTCGCCGAGCGAGGTTGACTCACAGAGCATCAACAAGTGTCAGTCTTGCACGTGCACGACCAGGCTGGCAGCCCAATGCTGCCTGTTGTGTGACCAGCGCCTACAGATTGTTTACATTGGTTTTGGCTTCAGTTACATTGAGAATCCCTAAACCCTAAACTTATAGACCCTAAAACCTAAATTGAGATTACGAGCTCCGAAAACTTTCCGTGAGCCCGGCGGTGTCACGGCATTTGACATATGGGAGTTTCCGACAATAAGGGACCCTAATATAGTACCCTAAATAGTAGGATCCTTATTATAAGGACCCCAAAATAAGGTACCCCCCTAAATTTCGGAAACTCTAAACCCTAAACCCTTTATAGAACCCTTATCGGAGCCCCTTTAAGGAACCCCTTATGGATCCCTTTAAAGGTATCCCCTAATTTTCGGAAACTCCCATAGTCGTATCGGACACGCAGGATGACTCGCCTGCAGTGAGATTGGGAGAGGGCGTCCACTATGGGTTTAGGGTTTAGGGTTTAGAAGCTGCCCCCACCCTGCAATAGTGGTATAACAGGAATATAATAGGGCCCTAATATAATATCCTTTATAATCCTTATGGTCACTATTACAGGGTGGGGGCAGCTTCTAAAATAGGGTTATGAATAATGTAACTGTACTTATAACAACTTACAACCCAATTAAGGTACTTATAGCCTTGCTTACTAAGTCTCATTCCGGTCATGACAATCACAGCTTCGAGGCCCGGATTGCAGTCGAGCTCGAGGAACCTCATGACTGGGAGTACACTTCTAGGTTGGATTTTGGGACATTTGTTTTTCCTTATTTGGGTTTTTCAAGAGACCCTATATATAAATATTTTCAGGGTGTTTAAAGGCCAACCCAGAAGATGGGCCCCAAAAAGGCAATGTCTAAACCGAAGCCTCCTGGCTAGGACATGCAAAAAAGAAGCTGCAGACGTATCGCAAACTTCTGACAACCTCGTGCCTTGCAATAGAGACTGTAGTGTTTACCGAGTAATGACATTAGACTTTAGGGCTCAGGGCTTGAGGTTGTGGCCGATTTGTTATCTTGAAGACTTTCCTAAACCCTACCAAACTTGCAATTCTTACAGGTTCCTTGCCATGATTTCCCTAACCAGTCCTGGGAAAGATAGCTTTTGGGGCGGTTAAAGTAGGGTCTATGTCCCATTGGTGTCTCGCAAAATTGGTGCTTTGCGTACATATATATATATATATATATATACTTATATGTATAGTGCACAGACTACATCGTCGCGCTTGCAAAAATGTTGGTTCTGGGTTTGTAGATATTGAGGATTAATAGTTCGGGGCTTAGGTTTAGGATGTTGATAAGATGATCACAGGAACCCTACTGCATTCGAAAACACCTCAAGTCTGAGAATCCTAAAGTGCGAGCGGACCTGACTTCGTTGAATAGGGAGGGTTTAGGCAGGTTCGGTGTTGGTTGACGTGCTCTTGATTCAGGAAATCGGGCCGGTAAGATAAAGGGGCTAAGCAGATTTACCATAGGGCTTAGCAAGCCTCAGCTTGCCTCACACTCTACGTCAAAAAACTTGTTCTAACCCTACATCAAGGGTTTATACGGTTGAGGGTTTGGGTTCAAGGTAATCCTAATACCAAGCCAAGCCCTAAATGTTAACCTTGCGTTTGCCTTAGACCTCTAATCGATTCAGGCCATTCATCTGCTCACTGACCAGTGGCTGGCCAAGTGCCCAGATGTGGGTGCCCCATAAACCCGAAACTTGAAACGAAACCCCAAACCCCAAAATCTAAACCCAAAGCTCGCGAAACTGTGACTTTAAAGCCAAAATCATCAACCCGGAGCACAGTGAAATAGATTGTGCTTACTAGTAGCGCATTTACTGCCAAAGGGCGTAGCCCAGCGTAGCTTCGACCCCTGTCTGCGGAGTTCTTGCTTGCCTTCTTCGTGCCATGTCATGGCTTTAGGGTTTACAGGCGCTTATAATTCAGTTAGTTGGAGGCCCAGTAGACATTATTTTAGTGTATGATTCGGGGAGAAGTAGACCTAGACCCTCCATCTACCCTCTATTAAATTAGACCCTAAATGCCCCTTATTTGGGACCATATAACCCCTATTTGAGGGTACAAGGAGGGTCCTGGGAATTATGGGCGCCGTCATGGATGCAGAGCCACATGAGACTCTGCTCGCAGGACTCCGTGATCACAAGTTTGAGCCGAGTCCAGACACGAAGAGACTCCATGTACCCCTATAGTAGATACTTAGGCCTTAAAGGGATCCCTATATAGGTACTTTAAGGCCTAAGTATCTACTATAAGGGTACATGGAGCCTTAGGGGACACGAAGAGACTCCAAAACCCGATAAGTAATTGACCTTGCAATTCCATTTACCCGCCCGTGTGGAATGTACTTTGGCCTTAAAGTATTCATATACGGAACTATACTTTAAGGCCAACGTTTACACTATATTAGTATATAGCACAGGGAGCCTAAGGGCTAGGAATGTGCTCTGCATTTCGAAAGGGTGGGGGTTCATTTTGCTCCTTGGCGTTCTGGGGTGTAGGGCTTAAGGTTTTAAGATGTGGGGTTTAGGGAGGTTTTCGTGGTATTTTCTGTCGGCAGGCCAGGGAACGGAGATTGCCCACCTTCAAAAGCCAGCCAGGCCTCAAAACCCACACCGCGAAGGTGCTCCAGACCCTATCGCTACAGATTAGGCTCTAGGATGGCAAGGTGTATTCACAGAGTAGCGACCACTTAAGGTTTAGTTTATTCGGTTTAGGGTTTAGGGTAGGCTTCGGGTCCACGGTGATCTTAAACCCTTCACCCTGACTTGCACTCCAAAGGCTGTGCAGCCGGCGAACCTCGAAACTACACCTCCAAGACAGGTGCGGTTTTCGGGCTTAGGAGCTCAGTGCTCTCTACTTGGAGGATCATGGGACTTAGTAAGTAAGGTTATAAGTACCCTAATTGGAGTTATAAGTATAGTTACCTTATATCCCTCGTTACTAAGTCCCATGATCCTCCAAGTACCCTAAGGCCCCAAAGTAGTTCCTTTTGGGGCTTCATGTTTAGAACCTTATGAGGTAATCCCAAAAAGGAACTACTATAGGGCATCTGGGTAAACCTAAACCCTATAAACCCTAAGTAACCCTTAAACCTTAAACCCTAAGCCCTATAAACCCTAGACCTTCGGATGCCTGCACATTGAAGGTCCAGTTCTCAAATGGGTCCCTCCTTGTACCCTCAAATAGGGGTATATGGTCCTAAATAAGGGGCATTTAGGGTCTAATAGAGTGTAGATGGAGGGTCTAGGTACATAGCTACTATACCCTAAACCCTAAACCTGATTATTGGGTCCTTTGGACCCGTAAGGATTAGGGGCCAGGTAGAGTTTTACTCGACCCTAAACCCCTCTCTGGGCCTCCTTACACCCTAAACCTTTACGGCAACAGTTGCCGTAGGGGTTACCCTAAGGCCCCAAAGTAGTTCTTTTTTGGGGCTCATATATAGAATCCCAAAAGGTAATCCCAAAAAGGAACTACTTTGGGGCCTTAGGGTACCTGGACCCGAAGAAACCTACGTTTGGGGGTTCTTTATGACGATTTCCTTATCTAAAACCATAGCAAGGTAGGTTGTTTGGGGTTATTTTTAAGGTAGGAATTAGAGTTTAAGGGGGAGGGTACCCTAAACACTTTACCCTAAACATTTACAGCAGTAGCAATTTCAATTCTTAGGCTTCGAGTTTGGATGTTAGGTTGCTTGGTTTCTTTAGCGTTGAGGATTTAGGGTTCGGGTGCAGTGCAAGTTATGTGTGTCTCTCGTTCGGGATTGGCTCCCTTTCGCCGCCTCTTCGTGATCCCACCCGACCAGGTGAACGGACTTTCTGTTCTGAGTCTTTGTCTAGGAACAAATACCTGGACCCTGAACCATGTAAGACGTTCTTTCCTCTAGGTCTGGGGGTTTAGGTCTTTTCGGGTTTAGGCGTGAGACGGTATAGGTTTGTTATGGTTGGGATTCACGGCTCAGGTTGTCTATGAATAGGAATAGGGAACTGCTCAGCTCGTGTGAAGCACTCTCGTGAAACAAAGGACGCATTCTCGAGATTCCCCCTGGAGTCCCCTAAACCCTAAACCGAGGAGAGTCCCAAACACCCCACAATCTACAAAGCGGTGCTTTTATGTTGATCAGAGTCGCTGTTGTAGCTTAAGTCATGTTCGGGTATTGTCTCTTGTAACTTCCCGGATGCTGCATGGTGCAAAAAATGTAATGTGTGCGCTCGCCGTAGCCAGGATCGTCAAGGGTCGTCCTGGCACGCGGTTGCGCCCCCCCTCCCCCCTCAGCCACAAAAGGTCCCTCACCCCTAAGCCCCGGATCGAGCTGCATGCACTTGCACCTAAACTCAACACCATGCTGCTACGCGAACTATCTTTAGGGTTTAGGGTTTGGGGTCTCTAAGTAGATATCATAAGCTAGGGTTGGGCGGTGCCATGGTAGCCGACAGGGCACGGATCTTTTGTTTCAATCTCCAATGCTGAACCTGCACGGCAGCGCCTCCGCCCCCGTGTTGAGGGTCAACCCAGAGCCCGAACCCCTTAACCCTTACCCGAAGGGTCAAAGGACCCAATAATTAGGTACTCGGTTTTAGGATAGTGGTTATGCAGATTAGGATTTTGAAGAGTATATTATATGATTATTAGGTACTTGGACCCTTAGGGTTAGTCCTCACACCCAGACCCCACCCCTAAACATCAAACCACATACCCTTGCCGCCAAAGCACAGGCACCTTAAACCCCTAGCGCGTCGAAATTTCGCCATGACTTCGAGAGTTATCGCCGCCCAGATGCGAGCGCGAAGCCGCAGCAGTCGCCTGCCCCACTCTGTCAACAGCATTTTGGGTAGGCCCTACAGTCTTCTATTTGCCCTATGAAGCCCCTACCAGGAAATCCCAACCAGTTTTTGGCGATCAAGCCCTGGGTTTCGGAATTGGCAATACGCGTACATGCAGTCCCTGGCCTAGAGATTTGGTTCCTAAACCCCGAAACCTGAAACCCAAAAAGCCCCAAGCCCTAAACTCTAAAGTAAGAAGGAGGACCGGTTCCACAAGGACCTCGAATATACCCACATTTGCTTTTAAGAAACCGTTCAATGCAGCTTATTGGGCTCCGCGGGCTTGGCCAGGATTTCGGGTTCAGGGTTTGGCCAGGATTTAGGTTCCTTTAGCGGCTTCTATAAGGGCTCCTTTAAGGGATCTATAATAGGGTTTAGGGTTTAGGATTTAGGGTTTGAGCTTTCCGTGGGTAAGGGCTTTCAGGTTTAGACGGCTTAAGACTTGGATTTCAGGCTCTGCGTGTTGGGTTTGCTGGGCCAATAATGAGGGCTTAGTTTTGCAGCCTGAACTTAAAACCCTATATAAACTTCTGCAGCAGACCCGAAGCCACGAAACCCTCAATGCCTACACTCCTTTGAACTCTGATTGGGCCTTTGAAACACCTTCAGATTGGCCTGGAAACCTCTGCAACGGCTGGGTCCACTTTCCTGCCAAACCCTCCCCTAGTCTAAACCCTAAACCCTCGATGACCTTGACCTTTTCCATCCGCAAACCGTTAAGTTACGTCGCATGTACACATATAAATAAACTTTGGTCCCACGCAATGATGGTGTAAATCAACCTAGAATTTGCAAAAGAATGATGGCCAAGTCTCCAACGGAACCTCTTCAAGGTACCCTCATGAGCACATGGACCCTTAGGGACAGCAACACAGAGATAACATACTGGAGCCTGTTGGGATGTCTTGTACAAAACTAGGTACCCCACAAAAAGGAGGCAGGCTGCGACCCTAACCTAGACCCTATAAACCCCAATCTTGGGTCGCAAGCAAAGCTATACCCTAAACCCTAAACCCTGCTAAACCCTCCCGGTCTCCACAGGAGACTTCCGACTCAGACTCTGCAGCCGGAAAAGGGCCCTCAAAAAAAAAATTAAACCCTAAATTAACCCTAAACCCTAAACCCTAAACCCTAAAATACTGAAACCCCAGGGAGTCGACGGAGACATCGGCACCGCCAGCGCGTCACTTCGTCGTCGTCCGGCCCTCAGAGTTTCGAAGGCCTCAAAAGGTGGGATGAAGGTAGGGTTTAGGGTTTAGGGTTTAGGGTTTAGGGTTTAGGGTTTAGGTAAGGATCCCTTATATAAGGACTCTTATTTGGGAATATCCCACCTACCTTCATCCCACCTCTTGAGGCCTCCGAGAGTTTCAGGTCCAGGTGCAACATAAAGGGAACTCCAGAAAGTTGGAATATGGTTTCAGGGTAGGATACCCTATAACATACAATAAAGGGTTTAGGATAATTATCTTCCAACTTTCTGGCTTTTACTATACATATGTGTACGCATGTGTATATACGATTGTGTATATACAGTGTATACGTGTATACGTACATATACATATACATACTCATCAGGCCGAAAACCCTAAGCCCGAAGGGAGCCCGAAACCCTCGTCAGAGTCGCATAGTGTCATCCAAACCCGTCATTGTTTAGGGTTTAGGGTTTAGGGGCTCATCGACTCCTTTTCTGGAGCTTCCTCCAAGCATTGAATTCATTGGACAGATCGTGCTGAACCAGATGTTGAACATCAAGCTTGGCTGGCTCTTCCCGAGCAGCAGCTGCTTCTGTTCTTTACATATGCTGGAAGACTGGAGGACTGAGTCCAAGCGATTCAAGGACACACTTCACTCGAAGTTTCATCAGAAAACTGCGGTTCATGTTGTAGTGTTATAATCCTTTCCACAGGGTTCCGTTCGGTATTATGGGCATACTCCAATATACCTGCAAGCCCCCTTCTTTCTCCTAAGGCCACTATAGTTGGAATGTTTTGACTTTAAAGGTCCAGGGTTTAGCCGTTCTCAAATGATTGGTGTTTAGAGGTTCAGAGTTGTGCGGCTTAAGTCATTCTTGATTGGAAAGGATCCAAACACCAAACTCCAAACCCTACACCCGAAGAAGCAAACCCTAAACCCTAAACCAGTGTACAAACCCTAAACCCTGAAGTCTTAGCAATGTCTCCCTGCATGCGACGGAGCCCAGAAGTTCCTCGAATGCCTGCGCCACTCCAACAGGCTGCACAAGAAACTCTGCCCTAGAGGGTTTATCTGGTTTAAAGGTTTTTGAGGCTTTAACGGTTTAGGGTATAATTACAGGGTTTAAGGGTTTAGGGTTTAAGCTTTAGGATTCAGGGTTTAAGCTTTAGGATTCAGGGTTCATAGAGAAGCCGCCAGTTATCAGTGTTGTAGGTTGTCGTTGACTCTCTTGCTCCCAAAATATCTGTGCTGCCCAAACATGTAAGCCCCTACAGGCCCGAAAGCACCACAGCAACTCTGTCTTTGGTAGGGTCGCTGGGCCTCCCCGTTAAACCCAAAGCCTAAACCCTAAGCCCCAAGCATGCAAGGCCCTGAGCACATGCTTGCAGGGTCGGGGGACTTAGTAACTGGTCTCTTTAGGGACTTATAAGTACCATAACCCCAATTAGGGTCCCTTTTCGGGTGCTTATAAGCCTGCTTACTACCTACTTACTAAGCCCCTAAAGACCCTCCAAGTGCAGGTCCTCCTACTATTCGAGGAGTCCCAGCAGACCCTTGGCATCCTTGGGTCTTTGGCATAACGGGAACTCCAGAAAGTTGGAATATGGTTTCAGGGTAGGATACCCTATAATGTACCATAAAGGGTTTCGGATAATCATATTCCAACTTTCTGGCTTTTACTTTAGGCCAGAAGCCTTTGAAACCTAGACCCCAAAGCCTGATTCCTTGACCGAGCTACATCCCGAACCTTCTGAAATATTTCGTTTTGCCTTTCATGCCTGCACACTTCGGGTTTTATGATGGGGAGACATGGAAAAACCTACATCATTTAGTCGCATAGTTCCTGCATAGCCCGCAAGGTTTGTCATACTCCAAGACCTTATTGAAGACTTGCTAGGCTTCATCCTTCGTTCATCTCGGGGACTAACCGTCCCAAGCCCTTGGGTGCAGACTCTTGTGTAGTGCTTGGGGCGACAGCAATGACGACGATGATGGCTGTGCTAGATGCTGTGGTGATCATACCGATGGCATGCGATGAGTGTCATTTTGGCAGTAGTGGTAGTGCTGGTGGTGAACGTGGTAACCGAGCCCGACAACCATGAACGTGATCATTGCGGCACTGCTGGTGCTGATGACGTTGTTGATGATGTGATGGTGTTGCGGATGTTAGTACCCACATCAGTAGCAAAGGCATCAGTCCAGTTGCAGCACTTTGGATGGACGGTGTTGTTGTGGTTCGTGCCAAGTTCGTCTCAGAGTCGGCACTGAAACAGTCACCGTCGCGCTTGTTCGCCCGTCCGGCTTCGTCATGTCTCGCTGTTCCCGGGCAAACATGCTAAACCCTGCTTGAAGCCTCAACCCTCAACGCTGATCTGCAAGCCCCGTTAACCTTAAGCATTGAACTCTATACTCCCAAACCTGAACCTTGAACGTTTTACCTCAAACAGTGAGCCTTAAACGCGAAATACGAAACCCCAGGCTTTGAAGCCTAAGCTGTAATCCTTGAACCCTATGAGTCTATGCTTGAACCCTATAAACCCTAAACAACAATCACAGAACCTACACTCTAATCCTAAACCCTCAAAAACCCACAAAAACCCTAAGCCTTAAGCCTTAAGAAGTAGGAAGAGCACTAAACCCTAAACCCTAACCCTGAACCTAAACCCTAAGAAGGGCACTAAACCCTGAGCCCTGAACCCTAACCCGAAACCCTAAGAAGAGCACTGATCCCTAAACCCCTAAGCCCTGAACCCTACTCCTAAACCTTAAGAGGAGCCCTAAACCCTACGCCAAGGAAGTCGGCGAAGGGGTCGGCATCGCCGCCATCGCTCGTCGTCCACGCCGCCAGGGCCCCAAGTTCTCGGCTTGGTGGTTGTCTAACCATCGATACTATTCCCTAAGGGTCCATGTGCCCAAATAGTGCCTTTAAGGTTTCTGTAAAGGTGACCATAAGGGTACCATAAGGGCTTTAGGGTTTATGGTATAACGTCAACTAACCTCATTGATATTGGAGGAGCTAAGGAGCCTGGGCTGGTGATAATCCCTACTTGATAAGGAGCTAAAGAGCCAAGGGAACCCCAACACCACTGGTTAGTTGTTCGGAGCTTTTGAGGGATCAGGGTTTAGGGGCCCCGTCCTTAAGGGCCGTTTTAAAGGTACCATAAGGGTTCTATGAGGGTTTAGGCGGTTTAGGGTTCAGGGTGGACGGGTAGGGTGTAGGGCAGGGAGCCTAGGGTTCAGGTGTTTTGAGGGTTTTGCAACGGCTCCTTGAGGGGATTCATAAGGATTCCCTTCGGGGATTTAAAAGCTTGTTGAGATGGCATGAGAGTATAAGGGCTTAAGGCATCTAAGCCATAACCCTGGGCATCTAAGGACTCATATATTAAGGCTTAGGGCCCAAAGACCATACTATATAAGGCTTTTGGGCTATTTTGATGCCCAGGGTAAGGAATCGGGGTCTAGGGTTTGTAGCCCCGAAGCTTACAAAATTATACATTGCCGTCGCTATCGGAGCCGGCCGTGCAACCCTTGAATCGATCCATAGTGGAGTTGCTTTTTGGGGCGGGCAGGTTGTTGAAGGATTTTAACGACTCCGACAGAACAATTCAGGGTCTTGGTAGGGTTTATGACTACAGTTCACGGTCTTCCTAGTAGTAGAGTAGGTAGCCTGTCACCTCTTTTGGGGTAGTATAGTCCCTAATATAATCCCTATACAACCAAAAGGTTAACCTTGAGTTCCCCATGATACCCGACAAGTAGGAATGGGAGTTTCCGAAAATTAGGGGTACCTTATTTTGGTGCCCTTATTCATATAGGATCCTATTGTTTATTTAGGGTGCTATATTTCTTGGTAGGGTTGAAGGCTTCAGTTCTGCAGTTCAGGCTCTCGGGTTTCATCAGGTCGTGGGGGTGTGTTGACAGGGAACTTCAGTAGATGGGAGTTTCTGAAAACTAGGAGGGTACCTTATTTTGGAATCCAGAAAATGAAGATTCTAGTATTTAGGGTACTATGCTAGGGTCCCCCATGATCGGAAACTTCCATATCGTGCGTAGGGTGTGTATTGGCCCTCCAGGGTCTCCAGTATAGGTTGAAGCTGAACCGGAGTCCGGCTTCTTAAGGGCTCACGGCTTAGGGCTTCTTAAGGGCTCAGGGGCTTAGGGCTTCTTAAGGGTTTAGGGCTTAGGGCTTCTTAAGGGTTTAGGGCTTAGGGCTTCTTAAGGGTTTAGGGCTTAGAGCTTCTTAAGGGTTTAGGGCTTGGGGCTTCTTAAGGGTTTAGGGCTTGGGGCTTCTTAAGGGTTTAGAGTGTTAGGGCTTCTTAAGGGTTTAGAGTGTTAGGGCTTCTTAAGGGTTTAGGGTTTAGGACTTAAGGGTTTAGGGTTTAGGGTTTAATTTGCACCTTCTTAAGGGTTTGGGGTGTAGTGCGTCTTAAGGGCTTAGGGTGTAGAGTCCTGGGCTTGGGGTTTAGGTTGCAGGTCTCGCTGCATGGAGTAAGGCAGGCTCGGGATTGTTGAGTCATGTCATGTTGAATCCGAAACCCTCCAAACCTTAATTTACGAACCTTGACAACTTTGGGGGGATATTGTGTACTGTGTATTTAAGCATTTGTAAATAGTAGCGATAGTATTCCCTTGTAGTCTGTAGTATATTCTTGGCG
Source organism: Symbiodinium sp. CCMP2592 (assembly GCA_905221615.1). Lineage (NCBI taxonomy): Eukaryota > Dinophyceae > Suessiales > Symbiodiniaceae > Symbiodinium > Symbiodinium sp. CCMP2592. The sequence continues at coordinate 637,964 of CAJNDT010005557.1, read as the reverse complement.
TTCTTCTGGTTGGCTCTTAGGACTTTAACTTTTTGGGTTTCTATGTTTACTATAGTAATGAAGCTAAAAGCTTAACTTTAGGTATTTGTAACATATTAGACCCCGAGACCGATCAGAGGTCGTACTCGTCACGGTCTTCTTCAGCACATTCTCACTACAAGAAGAAGGCTGGCAAATTGGGGTTACTGCATTTAAAGGACCCAAAGCAGGTACCATTTGTGGACGTTAGTGGCCCAAAGTAGGTACTTTTTTTACGTGGAGTTTTAGGGTTTTGGTAGTGCACTGGAAAACAAGTTCCAGAACAACCTAGCCCCTAGATTGTGGCACCTTCTCCTGACTACCCTAGTACTTAGCTTCCTTGATCCGGACCAAAAGCATGTGGGTAGTTCTCCAAGTTTGGGTTCGGTTTTAGACACCGTGCAGACATGCCAGCTTTATCAAATCTCTTTTCTTCTCTTCGACGATGGTGGGCAGAATTTCACAAATTTGGCTAGCGGCCTGCCAGACAGTGAAGGTTTCACATCCTAGCATGAGGCTCCTGGGCCATTTGCAATACCTAGTAGTAGAGTAGGGCATCTACAACCTTTTTCGGGTAGTATAGTCCCTATATAGTCCCTCTATAACCAAAAAGGTTAGCCTTTAGCTCCCCATGATACCCGACAAGTAGGATTGAAACACAACATGTGGCACCTTCCAGTGCCTGAGTCTCATTCCTTTGTTGCATGGCAGCTTAGACGTTTCGCCAGCCCGTATTGAGGTTAAGTATGCCGCAAGGCCCTGGTAGCCTTACTACCTAGGCTCTAGCATCACGAGTATGTAACATGCAGTGGGGTTTTCCGAAGTTGCAAGCTTACCAACACCGTTCAGCGATGTTCGGACAAGCCCTCACGTCGTCGCGGAGATCGTATGACAAAACTCACACTGCATGAAATCCGCTGGCTCCTTCAATAAGGTTCAGAAGAAGGTGAAAATCGAACCCAAGGGCGACAAGAGCAAGGACGCCAAGGGTGGGAGGAAGTTTCGAGGTTTAGGTCGTTCAGGGTTGAATATGGTTCTGTATGGTTGTGCAATAAATTGCAAGGGATTTCCGAAAGAAGTTCAGGGTTTGGAGTAACGCGGTTGAGGATGATATCACGTTCAGGGCTTAGCAAGGTATAGAACCGGAGAAGTAGGGCCCGCCCTTTACATTAGAGACCTTGACGCCGGCTTCAATATAGAACCCCCAGCATCGAAGGACTGCTTGTTAGGAAGCCCCAGGCCCAGCGAGGCTCATCAAGTCATGAACAAAGCCGTTTAATATCGGAGCTGACATTTCTTCGGGTTCCGCATCATCACGATGCTGTAAAGATGGCAAAAACTAAACCCTATTCTAAGTACGAAGGCCATCTGAAACATGTCTTCGAGCCACGACGTTCACAAGACCCCCCAAGCAAGGCCGTAAATTGAGGTTAAGGGCCGAGGGTTTGCAGTTCACGGTTTTGGGGTCTTGAGTTTAGGGTTGAGGGTTTAGGGTTTTGCATTTTAGGGTTGAGGGCTTAAGGTTGAAAGTTTAGGGCCGAAAGCCGGACACCCAAAGCCCCATATGAGCTCTAAACCTTGAACCTATCAACCTTGAATCCAGATAGTTGCTGTAGGGGGTACTTACATGTCTGAACAACCGAAGCAGAAACCTCAACCCTCAAACCCCCCAAACCATATCCTTTGGGGCAGTTTATCGTTCAGGTCTGCAGCCACTTAGCCCCTGAACCTACAACCCTATCAGAGGAACCGCTCTCCAAATAGCACCCGCCACGAACCAACAACAACTCAACCATACGCCCTAAACCCCTGAACCCTAACCTGAAATTCACTCCTCTCCCGCTCACCCTCCCCAAAGTTTTAAAGAAAGCGCAGGACGGGGAGCAGAACCCCAAACCCTGAAATTCACTCCTCTCCCCCTTACCCTCCCCAAAGTTTTAACGAAAGCGAAGGACGGGGAACAGAAGGTCGAGACAAAGGCCGTTGGTCTTCGGTTGAAGCAGAGGGTTCGAGTTGCTTACCCCAAGGCTCAACATGGCCCAAACGCCTTATACATATATATATATATATATATATATCTATGTATATATGTATAGTGGTCTTCAGGGCCAAAGGCCTCAAAATCTGAGTCCTTAGAGCCTTAGGGTTAGACTTGATGCTAGCTGTTTTCGTCTGGGGGCATTGCAGGCTTCATGGGCTTAAGGTAGGCCGACATGCAATGTAAAGTTTTTGATGCTTACTTGGAGGGTCGGGGGACTTAGTAACTGGTTATTTTAGGGACTTATAAGTACCATAACCCCAATTAGGGTCCCTTTTAAGGTACTTATAAGTCTACTTACTACCTACTTACTAAGTCCCCCGACCCTCCAAGTAGTGTAGCATAGCACGAGAAGTTGCATGTGATGTAGGGCAATGTGACATGTAACCTAACAAAGTACCCTGCAACGCTAGTAATTTACATGTTCGTAGTTCTCTGAATGAAGGCCCCTTTGGGGTACCCTAAAAGATTAGGTGCCGTATATTATTTAAGGAGCCAAAAAGGGACCCTAGTTTTGACAACCGCCCATGCGTTCCGCGATGTATCTTAGCATAGCATGTACATGCACGTTGTGACATCGGATGTACATATAGTTACGTATGCATTGTAGCGTAAATGCACATGTAGATGTAAGTGTAAAGTAAGGCAAGGCGAGGCAAGGCAGTGTAGTGTAATGTAATGTAAGTTAGCGTAGTTTACTGCATTTTTTATTGTAGTTGTAGCGTCATGTAAGTGTAACTGTAATGTGTAAGGTAGTGTATTGTCGTGTCTGAATGGATGGATGGACGGATGGATGGATGGATGGATGCACGGATGCCTCGTTGCGTGCACCTGCACACCTGAATTCCGGTCCTCTTTCTCCATTCCCCACGAACTTTCGACCTTGCACTTACCTTGCCCAACCATCGCCGCAAGTGCACTTTTTTCAGTTCTCGTCTAAGTTTCAAGGCTTCAGGTCGGGTCGACGTTGTAGATCATAGAGCTGAAGCTCATTCCTGAACCCAAGTTGTCTTCCTGCCGGGAGCTATAGTTGCTTTATGCGATCATCACTCACGGATCAGGTGAAGACGGTGGAGACGAAGATGAAAAAGGTTGAGAAGAAAGTGGAGAAGGGCGTGGAGATCAAGGTGCAGACAAAGGCCCTGGTGGGTGGAAGCGGGGTGCGTGATTTCAGAGGCATGCGCCTAAGCCCTACTTGGAGGATCATGGGACTTGGTACGCAAGGTTGTCAGTACCTTAATTGCAGCTTTCAGTATTTATATCGTTAGCTACCTTAATTATATATAGCCGTGGTTACTAAGTCGCACTTTCAGTAAGTCCTAACCTAAACAGTCCTCTTAAAGACACTCAACAGAGCCCTTAAAGAACCCTTCAGGTGGAGAAGACTGTGGAGAAGAAGGTCGAGACCAAAGTCGGGAAGAAGCCGGAGAAGAAGGGCGAGAAGGCCAGGGAACGCCAGTCCTTGTTCAAACCCAACCCTAAGGGTCCAAGTAGTCCTTATGTATGGATCTTGATACCTAAAAGCCCTAAAGTCCTATACTAGGGAGTACTTGGACCCTCTGGGTAACCCTAAGACTCCAAATCGCCCCAAAGTAGGTACCGTTTATAGATCTTAGAGGCCAAAGTAGGTACTGTTTGTACACTTGGGGTCTCAGGGTTACCTGAACCTTACAAGTAGGCAGAGCAATAGCCGTTTATAGGTGCCGGGCCAGTGTTTTACCTAGGCCAGGGTCAGTCCTTTTCTATTCTGATGGTCTGAGTCCTAGCCCTGAACCCTGAACCCTTCTAGCCCTTCTAAACCCTAACCCTAAGGCTCCAAGACTCAGAACTTTTGAGGTTAGGGGCGCAAGAAACCAAACTATATAAGGCTTTTGTGTTTAGGATGGTTTAGCGTTTCCCAATCGTGTGAATAAGTTAACCCCAAAAGGGAAAGGGCGCCACAATGGAGACTATAGGTAAGCCTTAGACACGCAACCCCGATGACCAGCAGAAGGGCCGGTGGGAAAGGGTGTTTTTCACCGTAGACAGAAGGCCCTACAGCCCAATCTCTGCATCCTGAAGGAGAAGAGGATAGAAAACAAGGCAGAGAAGAAGCTCGACAAGAAGGCGGCGCGGCGCGTGGAGTAGTGTCGTCCCCACCTTACAAAACCTACTTCAGCCTTGCCAGGGTTGTTTATGCTGATATTCTTGTATTTGTAGATGTCCTTGAGACAGACTTTCGGGGTTGAGGAAAACCCTGCACTTAGCAGAGCATTGGACCTACTGAGTCTACCTCTACTCACACCTGTTTGCTATGTCCCCGGTTCACCTGACCTTCCAAACCCGGCTGAAACCCTGACCGTCGGCGCACATAGACTTGAAAATCGGTACAGAACCCTATAAATCCTGTAAAACAACTTGAAAGCACTAAAACCCCTAATGCCTTGCATAACCCTGGAATACCCACAGAGCTCCATGAACAAAACTTTCAGACCTTATTCCTTTCAAAGCCTCATACATACCCTACTGCCTCGTCTGCAGGTCGAAAGCAAAGCCGACAAGAAAGTAGACAATAAGCAGGAGAAGTCACCCTGTGGGGTTGTAGCCTGGTCAGTAGGAGTTGGGGCTTAAGGTTTTAGGATCCAGGGTTAGGGGTTCTCGGTGTGGTCTTCATGCAGGGATAAGGCCTATAGCCGGTATATTGCAGGGTTGCTTTTGCTTTTGTCGGGTGCGGTTCTGTCATATATACAGATACGAATGTCTTTTGGTTTGATAGCCATTGATATCCGTATTCGCAGCTTCGGCAGGTTGGATGTTATGGCATGACCTACAGTCAAGGCCTCCGTGGATTCATTTGCGAACACCTATAATTGCTAATACTGTTGATGATAAAATTCCTGCATTACCTCAAGGATCCCAAACTATGGGAATTATGGTATAGTCCTTACTATGAGTAATGCACGGTTTATATCATCAACCGTATCCCTAAGCCCTGAACCCTCAGGCAGGTGGCTTGATGCATTGTCCAGGAGAAGAAGCCCGACAAGAAAGCCCCTGAGAAAAAGCTCGAGAACAAAGGGGACAAGAAAAAGGAGAAACAAGCTGATACTGGGCACCGATTTGGGGATTATGTTTGATTTGATTCTTGGCGGAATATCGTTTAATTCCGACGGCTGTGGAAATCCACTCCTAGGATAAAGCTGATGGCGCTGCAGAGACGGCAATTGACAAGAAGGCTGAGCAGGCAGAACTGCACCGCACAGGGTTCTTGAAGGGGGTGGAGAAGGCCCTCAACCACAATCCTAAACCCCTGAACCCCAAAACCGAGAGCCAACCCCTTCTAAACCCTTACACCCTACCCTGAGGCTCCTGGACCGTCATTGTGAGATCCCAAACCTTAGCCCCCAAAGCCCAGACCCTTCCCCCAGAAATCCCATGACCCTTTTCGGAGCCTTAGGGTAATCGCAAGTTGTTGCCTAATGGGTCAGGAGCCGAATCTCGGCAGTGACCTGTTTTTATCCAAGCATCTAGCAAGCCCTAAACCCCAAACCCTAAACTCCAAACCTCAAAACACTAAGCCGTTTCCGATGCTTCTCCGCAGCAGGCTTCGAAGGTCGAACTGGACTGGTCTGCCGATGCCCCAGCGGGCGAGGCGCATTCCGGATTGGCCCGGGGTTGACCGAAGATTCCAAAACCGCCTAGTTAAGCAATATGCCTTAAACTAGAGAGGGATCCTTGAAGTGATGGGAATGAAGGGGCTTGCGGTTGGAGGCTGAGGGGTGAATCGTTTAGTGTAGCCTTGCAATCCCGGCGCCTGTCTTGAAAAGTTTATGTTAACCCGGTGAAATCTACCTGCGCAGGGCTCCTGATGTTGTTTTCGTCGCTATGTCCATGAAGTACTAGAAGTAGGGGCGCCGCGTTGGGATGAGTTGTTTTGAGGTTTAGGACACCATCGTTAGCAGCATGACAGGTCAAGGATCCTGCATCACCGGCCGCCACCCGGCATGCATGTGGATTTCGCGTGACCCAAACCACTTTCCCCACTAGGGCCCATATATCACCCATCCAAAGCCGGTCCGTTTCATGAGGGCCTGACTATTTAGTTGGGGTCTATGAATATAGGGGCCTTAATAATTAGATTCTGGGTTTTATTGTATAATAAGTAACCCCCAAAATAGTTTAGGTAATTATTAAGGCCCCTGTTTTAGTCTAACCAGTCTATCCTGGCGCCCTTTGCCTGACATTCCCAAATATGTTGTAGGTTAGCCATCCGGGCCCGAGCCGCCAAATACTCGCCGACATGAGTCCTAAGCTTAAAGTATCTGCAGAGCCTGTGATCACCGTAGCTTTTGTGGTCTGGTATTCAGGGTTTGCGACCACTGAAGTACGGTACACCCCGGCGGTGCTCAAACCCCTATAGATCCTTTATAGAACCCTTTAAGGAAGCTTTTGAAGGAACCCTTCAAGTACAGGTCAAAGATCCGGGATCACCGGCCGTCGCTGGGCATGCAAGCGGGCCCGATTGCTTAGGGTTTAGGGTTTTAGGGTTTAGGGGTCTAGGGCCTAGGGTTTAGGGTTTTGGGCCAGGGTGTAGGTTTCAAGGTTTAAAGGTAGGGTCTGCCTACCAGGACCCCCCCAAGTGCCCTTTGGTCCTCAATAGAAGGTGTTTGGGTGTAGCAGTGTGTCGCAGAGGTAGTTGAGGGGTCCAGGATTGGACCCTTGATTTTCTGGAAGGTAGGGGTAGCGCACCATCTGGGTCGACGTACCTCATGGTATATCATAATCATGGAGGTTACGAAGAGACCCTTCTTCCCTGAGGGACCGAATAGTTTAGGGTCCGCCCTTCTTCCCCGAGTGCCCGAAGGTTTTGGGGTTTGGGGTCTCTTCGGCCTCTAGTCTACAAGTGGTACCTACTCCAGCTTGTCTTAGGGTTGGGGCGAGTTTATGATGATTAGGTAAGTGGAAGTTTGTGGTTCTTTCCTGGAATGCAGGTTAAGAACACCTGAATCCCAAACCTGTGTCTAAATACCCCACACTGAGGTCAACGGCGCAGACTCTCCGACGGCAACTTGCCGCGCAAGGAAGAGCAACGTTTTGGGCAACCTGGGGTTGGACATCCGAAATCAGGAACCCCTATACACCTTAACCCCCAAAACCCTTGTCGAATCACTAGCGCTCGTACAGAAGATATGCCAAGATTTGGGGCCCAGCGTCTTTGAGCGAGGTTTACAAGTCTTTGGTACAGGGTACATGTGTTTAGGGGATTTAACTGGACCCCCAAAGTGGGAAAACGATTGCCCAACACCTGTAGAGGACTACTAGTCTACATTCTTTCGGGGTCCAGGTATGGTTTATGCCGCCTGGATTCACCGGGATTCCAACGGCACGGCTTCCCTCAAAGAACAAACAGACCTCTAAACTTATCCAGAAGCCTAACCCTCGTTTTCAGGGTCCTACCCTGTAATTAATGGGTCATAACCTCCTATGTTGTAGGGTTTGGAGCTACAGTTTGGCCCAAACCTGTGAACTTCGCACCCAAAGCATAAACTATCTCAGAGGGCCATATATAGTACCATTATGGAATTAGATAAAAACCATCCCCATTATAGTTTTTGGGACCTAATTCCATAACAGTACTGTAATGGACCCCTATCTTTGAGATCGGTGTGGGGGGGGGGGGGGGGGGGGGGGGGGGGTGTGGGGGGGGTGTGGGGGTGTGGGGGTGTGGGGGTGTGGAGAAGCCGAGGCACAGTTGCTGCCTTCTGTCAAAGATCTTGTGCAGGACCTTTGGGTTTTTGTTAGCTTAGGGCTTGATGGGCCCTTAATAATAGATGGCTTTTGACCATGTTAGGCTACATTTCGGACTTTTATGGCGCCTTCATTATAATGGAATAGGGTTTTGGGCCATGGTAGGCTATATATCTACGTGAGCGAGCCCTTCGGGCTGTAATTATTCAGGCCCTCATATTAGGGTTCATGGTCAGGGGTGGGGATTTGAAGAATACTGGTTTACGTACACCCTAGTGGTAGACTGTCACTAGTACCTTTTACAACCTTAGTTTCTTATGGTAACAAAACCATAAGTTGCGCCAGACTGTCGTCTCCTCCATGCTCTGCACTCCATTCTGTGGGTTACCTTGTTATAGGATCCCAAATCAGAAATTTTGAACTGCTTAACTGAACCACGTTAACCAAAACATGCACTACAGGGCGGACGATAGGTGCACCGAAACATGGGGAGCCCAAAGTCCTGTGTACGCCATCCTAAACCCGAGCCCTAGACCCCACCCCAAGTGGTATTTTAGTCAAGGTAGCGTGGCTAGCAACGCTTGAACACGTGGGAGAGCTGGGTGTAGGATTTCGGGTTTAGGTTTAGGATGCAAGACGAAAGATAAGACGACCCTTGACGGTACTCTGCAGGCTCTGAATCATCAACCCCCATGGCAACCTCTAAATCTACTATACCCCGAGCATCCACTATTGAGGGCCAAAAGGGCCCTCTTGGGGACCGGGTGACAGCACACCCTACACTTTCTAACCCCTGACAAGCCAGGACAGCGGCAACCTGCAGCTCCTGATTCGGCAGGCGAGTGCTCTTCAAGTGTCATCAGGGCATGAAGTTTCAGGGGTTTGGGTTCAGGGTTAGGGTTTAGGGTTTAGGGTTTAGGGGTTTAGGGTTTAGGGTTTGGGGTTACTTGGGTTTAGGGATTGAAGGGTTTAGAGGTTTAGAATTTCAGGGTTCGCGGTTGCTTGCGTAGTCTACGCTAGGGAGGCAAGTGTTTGCGGTCTTGTCGGGCAACGGGCAGCTGGAGGACAAAACCCTGGACCGTAAGCCATAAACGCCTAAGCCTGAAAGCCCTGAAGCTTTAAAGCGCCTACACCCGAATCTGGCTCTGAGCAAGGCCGCGTGGAAGTCGCCCATACCACAGCCGGGGCTCGGGAGTAACCGGAAAGACCGAGCCGGCATCTTGGCTGCCCAGATCAAGGAGTGGCGCGAAGCTTGCGCTGACGATTCCTTCATCCAAGCCTCCGAAGTTGTCCTTACGGAAGTCACGGAGGAGGCCGGGGGCAACGCCGCAGTAGACGAGTGCCTCGCGGAAGAGGGCCGAATCGAGGAGCTGGGGACGGTCCAGGCAGGACTCGTCCGCAAGGATGCGATGCTGGAGTGAAGCGTATCAGTTTGCCTCTGTTTGAAGCAGCGAACCACCACTTGCCGATCATACTCAAGTCGCTCCTTCGACGGCAATGTCCGATATCGTGGCGTGGCGGCCTCGCCACCGCCATACCTAAGCCGATGAAGCCGGCATTCTGGACATCCCCACTGCATCTCCCAAACTTTAAGTGCCGGGAAGCTAGCCCCTCAGGTGAAGCGGACGGGGACAGCCACCCAACAGCAGGGTGAGCAGAGTGCAGTGCTTATGGAATGTTAGGCTTTGCCGGCTTTACCGCTTCTGTGGAGCAGAGTACTTTTACAGTTTACCGGGCTTTTGATTTAGGATTCATGGTTACATGGTTAGGGCACTGTGTTCTTTTAGGTCTTAGAGGGCTCAGTGTTGAGGTCGCGGAACCCAAGGAAGGTAAATCTGAAACCTCCAGCACCGTGATTCAGCCTTGACCCATAAGCCAAAACACCGAAACAGAAACAAACCGTAAACCCCAATCCCACACAACCTCTAATCCTTGAAGCCCTAAGCAGGAAAACCTGAAACCTCACTTGACAACTAGTTGCAACCACTGAAGCCACTGATTCCCTGACCTCACGTTTAGACTTAAGCTCAAACCAGAGTTCTTGTAATCCAAAAGTTCAAAGCCCTAAGCACCCAAAGCTAATGAATAGCTCCCAAAATCCGACGTAGATGCTTAGACTCCTAAAATCCTAGGGCCCTAAAGCAAACGCCCTACACCATAAACTCCGCCATAACCCTACATGCACTAAGCTAGCCCTAAACCCTAAACCGTGCTAAAGAGCTTTGATTGGTCTGTTGCGAATCGCGGGGAGGCCAAACTCGATTTGGCGGACCGACGGGAGACGCAGCAGAGACAGGCAAGGTTCTATATCAGGGATTTATGGGTTTAGTGTTCACGGGTTTCCTGCTGCTTAGGTTGAGGTTTAGGTCTTGGGTTTAAGCGTTTTAGGGTTTGGGAATCCAGATGTACTGGTTTGCAGTTGAAATGTAATTGCAAACCTGCGTGCTAACTCAGCACGTACTATTAGCCGAGGTTTTGGCCCCAGGGGTCCAAGTAGATAGTAGTCATATCCTCTCCTACTATTTGCTTAAGAAACCCCCAAAAAATAAAAATAATAATCCCTATATTACCCCCCATAAGGAATATATTTTTTATTTTTGGGGGTCCTTATTAAGCAAATAGTAGTCTCCAAAATCCTATCCTACATGACTAGCAACTACGATCCTGAACCCGAAGTACCTTATTATTGGGTCCTTTGGACCGTTGAGGCTTCGAACCCGAAAACAGCATCGCATGCGTCGGCAGTTTGATGCCCGTTTGAAATCCCCCGGCACTGTGACCATGCAGAGTCATCCAGGGTTGTAGGATATGTTACTTTCCGTGACGGAGGGATCCGTGATCTAGACCTGACGTCGGAAGATCTCTTGTGGATCACCTCCACCCCTAACCCTTGCTTAACCCTTAAAGCCCTAATGCTAACTTCCCCCCTGTACCTTAGAATAGCCCTGAAGACAGGGACCGGCAAATCAGCCCGAAACCCACCGAAACCCCTAAACCCTTCAACCTCGAAACCCCCAAACCCTGAGAACAACTCAATAGATTTCATTAAAACCTCATCAAAAAGCTTCATAATAGTCACCAAACCTTCTTAGGACCGTGAAAACCTCGCAAAAATAACTCTTGCGGCTCCGATTTCCCGACTCCCAAACCCTTTGGCTGGCAGGAGCGTCGGGAGAAGGAGCTGACTTGAGGTTTCATGAGGGCCCTAAACCCTAAACCCTAAACCCTAAACCCCTAAACCCTAAACCCTAAACCCTAAACCCTAAACCCTAAACCCCTAAACCCTAAACCCTAAACCCTAAACCCTAAACCAGTTGAGGGTCTCAGGTTTAGGCTTTCGGGCAGGTTTATGGCTCAGGCGCAGGCTCAGGATTTAGGGCTGTTACCGGTTTAGGGTTTAGGGTTTAGGGTTTAGGGGCACTGCTTGTGTATTGTTGTTTTGTTGCTGCAAACATCGCCACTACCCCTAGTTGCTACAGAATCTGTCTGGTGGTCTGTTCATCTTGGCTACTTGTGAGGATTTTGGCACTGTCGGAGTTGTTCTTTTCTTGGACCTGGTACTATTGTCTCACCGTTGTCAAGATGTGTACTGCTATTGTAATGTCTAGTACGACGAGTCTCATAATACAACTGCCATGTGGGAGTTGCAGGAAATGCTATACCCAAGTATACACAAACCCTAAACCCCTAAACCCTAAACCCTAAACCAAACTATGGTAAAGGCACGTACTAGCCCGGATCGCCCTAAGCCCTTAACCCCAAACGCTCAACCCTAAGCTCTATAACCCTAAACCCCCATTGACCGGATTATTTCCCGTATGGTACCCATGAAGGAACCCTTCAAGGAACCTATATTAATATGGGAGTTTCGAAAATAGGGGACCCGAATACAATGCCCTAGATAGTAGGATCCTTATGATAAGGGACCCCCCAGGATGAGGTACTCCCTCTGTTTTTCGGAATCTCCCATAGAGGTACTTAGGACCACTTGGGGTTGACAGGAGTATTTTCGTCCATCCTTTGGTGACCCCCTCAAACCCTAAAGCCCTAAACCCTCTATTTAAGGGCACCTGGGGTGGTTCCGGTTACGTCCCTATGGGCTGACAGGAGTGCTTTCGGCCATCCTTCCCTACTATGGTACCCTAGTTAGTAGGATCCTTATTATAAGGTCCCCAAAGTAAGGTACCCCTAAGTTTCGGAAACTCCCACTTCGGGCTGACAGGAGTATTTCGGCCATCCTTCGGTGATCCTAAACCCTAAGCCCCCAATACCTTAAAACCCTAAACCCTAAAACCCTAAGCCCTCTTAAAGGGTCCCTATGGGCTGGCAGGAGTACTTCCGGCCATCCTTTGGTGACCCCGTTGGCCCGAACAACAGGCTCCTTCTCGAAGAGGACCGGGGAAAAAAAGCAGCTTCTCCAGAAATTTCTTAAAGGGCTCCTAAGGAACCCTTCAAGAAGCCCTCTGACAGCGGAGCCCTTATAGATGCCGTTACGGCCTCCTGAAACGGATCTATAATAATAAGGGCTCCGGTTTCAGAGGGTTTCTTAGAGGGTTCCTTAAAGGGATCTATAAGGGCTCTGTAAGCAATATATACTAGATCATATTAGGGATCCTATGATGATTTACGATAAAGTCCATAGTCAGGGGTTTTGGAGTTTCTGGGGCTAGGGTTAAGGGTTTAGAAACAACAGAGAATTTACAGGAATTTCGAGCTTCCTGGTTTCGAGGGCTCCATTATATATAAGGGTTCAGGTCTTTAGAGTTTAGGGTCTATTGGTGTACCCTGCATACCCAATGTTCGGGATCATTAAGCGGCTCCTGTACAGCTGTTGACGCAGAGGAATTGGGGCTTGGGGTTTGCCCTAGACCCCGAACTCTGAACCCTAAACCCTAAACCATCCTAAACCCTTCGTTTCAGGCTCACAGTTAAGACTAAAGCCCCAAAGCTCATGGTCCATGCGACTGCACTGCAAAAGGGGCCTAGGGAGTGGTTTTTAAACACAGGGGTCGTTGTTATCAGGATCTTTATATTTTGCGAATATCACAGTCCCTATTTGAATGAATCTCCCCTACACCCTAAACCTTGAACCCAAAAACCCGAATCCTAAGAGTCTACGGTTGCTCTTTATATTCTATTTCCTGAACCTCAAAATCCTAAACCCTGCACGGTCTTACACCTGAGCCCCCAGCCCCTCAAGCCCTAAACCCCCTGAGCCCTGAACCCCACATCCTCAACCTAAGGCTTTAAACCCTAAACTCTACATCCTCTGACCCCAAAATCCTCCAGCGCAGGGACCCCACATCCAAAACCCTAAACCCTAAATCCCAGACCTTAGGCCGTAAACCCTAACCCCTAAATCCTCCAGACCCTAGCCCTAGACCCCAAACCCTAAACTCAAAATCCCCTGATCCCTGCACGCAGACACCAAAAGCCCCTCAAAAACAGACCTGAACCCTACCCCTTTTCGGGGTTCAGATATAGAATCCTATAAAGTAATCCCCAAAAGGAACTACTATGGAGCCTGTTAACCCCTAAACCCAAATTCCTCCCGCATAGGGACGGCCAGGAGCTTGGTCAGGGTGCCTTCTCCACAGTTTTCCGAGCCAGAGATCTGCAGGCGCTGTCTGCTACGGGTTCTAGGGTTTAGGGATAGGGCCTAAAATTTAGGATTCAATGTTAAGTTAAGGGTTTAGGGTTAGAGTTTAGGGGTCTACTACATTATGTGGCTTCCCGAACTTGGAGTAGCTAACAATGGGGGTTTAGGGTTTAGGTTCTACTACATTGGGGCTTCTTGCAATTAGAGTGGCTACCAATAGAGGTTTAGGGCTTAGGGTTCTACTATATTGGGGCTTCTTGAAGTTTAAGTAACTGCCAGCGGGGCCAGCAGCTGGAGGTTTACCTCTGCGGCAACATATTTCTGAGACTCCTATGTGATGAAAGGATGGTCGTGCCTCAAGAACCACGTTACTGTCTCAGCTTCCGATACCCACAACCCTCAAGATAGGGGTTCACGGCTCTGTAAGGTTTCGGGGCTTCAGGTCTGGGACTAGACGTCATAGTCCGTGACGCTTCGCCCCGATTGACAAAGAATCACCTCTTACAGAGGTCAGAATGGTTGAGCAACATTTACCCAAACCATGAGCAGCAAGGACAATCCGGAGGTCCCACTGCGTTGGGTCAACAAATAGGTTTTACGGAACAAGAGATACAGCGAGCCGATACCTTAAATGTACGTTTTTATGCACGTATGTATGTATGTATGTATGTATGTATGCGTGTTTGTGTATGTATGTACGTGTGCGTGTATATGTATATAAAAATATGTACAGATACACACATATATTTGTGTTTTGGCGTGTCTGTATGCATGTGTGTAAACAGATGTACATGCATACATAGGCAGGCACTCTTCAGGTTCAGTGGCCAATGCCCTAACAAGAAAGTTCCTCTGCGGCCTTTTTGCCCAATGGTCTTATATGTGGGCCCTTTTGGACGTTTGGTAGTCTGAACTCAGACATGCTATGCTCCCGAAGGTATTGACAGGTTAGCTAACCCTAAACCGAAGGTGTAGGCGCTAAAGGTCCAAAAGTACAGGGCGTGCCCTTCGGGTTTGGGGGTTTACTGTCGGGTCTTTGTCTTTGTGGTTGCGGGTCAGAAGTAATCGCGAAGCAATGAACTGAAAAGTCGCCTCCGGCTTCTGCAGGCGAAGCAGGAAGATCGTCATTATGCAGCCGCCCGGCTTCATTCAGCTATTTACAAGCACCTCTCATCAACGAGGAGGAACATAAGCACGAGAATTTTCGTCTTGAGGCCAGAGGCAATGCACAGGTTGTTTGTCTGCACTGCTGGCCCCCTTCCCCCACTCTGCGGTGCCCTCCGCACACCGTCTGGAGAGCCACCGCACCTTGATCCCCAAACCCTAAACCCTGAACACTCCCTATAGCTTTGTACTACATTGTCACAGCTACAGGTAGCCGCTAGCCAGACCTCGACTCGGTCGCTAAGCATGCCCACTCCAAATCAACCTATACTCTGCATGGTAGTTCCTGTAGGGTTTAGGTTTTAGGTTTTTTGGTTTAACTTGATCAGTCAGTTTTATAAGTAGGATCCTAAACAGTAATCCCCGAAAGAGACTACAATGGAGACTGTAGGCAATCCTTACACGCTCTGCATACGGAGAAGCAAGGACAGCTTACTCGCATTGAACCCCACAGGTCCAAATGCCTGTTAGGGTTTAGTTTAGGGTTAATCATCGTGGGGTTCCCTGGTTGAATTTGCAGGATAATATACCCCAAAACCCTATTTTAACTCTTGATGCGTCTATAATTTAGGGTATACGTTAGGCTATATTCCTTAGTCAAGGTGTTTTGGAGTTTCTGGGCTCAAAGGGTCCTTTGTACTGTTATCGGGGATACTTCCCTAAGGCATACTAGTAATTCCTAATATGGAAACCCTACATTCTACTATATCGGTACATAGGACCCTTTGGGTACCATGTATCTTTATAAATTATAGTAGATACTTAGGCCTTAAAGGGGTCCCTATATAGGTACTTTAAGGCCTAAGTATCTACTATAAGGGTACATGGAGCCTTATAGTAGTAGCCAGAAAGTTGGAACATCATTATCCTCATGCCCTTAAGGTAACTTATAAGGGATCCTAGCACTAATCCTCCTAAAGTAATGTTCCAACTTTCTGGCTTCTACTATAGGGTCTGGGGTCAACTGAGGTGAAGCTCCTTGGCGCAGACTTTGGCCCGACCTGTGTGGTGGCTTCGAGCTGGTCTTCTTAGGGGTACTTAGAAATAATTGTTAGTTTTGGGTTATTATTATCCCTAAGAACCAGCTAAGATTATAATTTTTAGTTTTGGGTTATATAATCCCTCAGCTAAAATTGTGTTTGTTGCTAGGGTTCTAAGTTCAGTATAGTCTTGAGGGCCTATGGTGTACTTGGAGGATCATGGGACGTAGTAAGGGTTCCTTAAAGGGCTCCTTAAAGGGGTCTATATAGGGTTCCTTCAAGGGATCTATAGTGTTTAGCGTTTAGAGTCTACTTGGAGGATCATGGGACTTAGTAAGGAAGGTTATAAGTTCCCTAATTGGAGTTATAAGTAATTACAACTTTAGCTGACCTATATATACTTCGTTGCTAAGTCCCATGACCCTCCAAGTAGGGTGTAGGGCGGGCTATGGAGTTTTGGTGTTTACCTGGACCCTGAGTAATCTGCCGCTTCAACGAAATCATAAAAGGAAAAAGTGCAAAGGTAGGTTCTTTGGGCTTCAGGGGTTTAGGTTGCAGAATTGGCACCAAAACGAGCGCCAGTAGCCCTCGACCCTAAACCCTAAACCGTGCCAGGAGTCCATGATACGGTTGATGATATAAGTCCTGCACTACCCATAATAAGGAATACACAACAATTCCCATAGTTTAGGGTCCTTAAGGTAATGCAGGATATATATATATATATATATATATATATATCATCAACAGTCTGATTCTCCCGAAGGGTCGAAAATGCCCCGAAGCCTCGAAGAGCATGTTTGCTGCGGCTCAGAGGCGTTAAAAACTGAAAGCATGAGCCCTTCAAGCAAACTCCAACCCTAAACGGACCTAATTTGGGGAACCCTAAGCGCCCTAAGCCCTGGACCCTAAACCCTAAACCAAAACCCGTGCACACTCGGCTAGAGTGAGTCCTCTGCAGGAGAAAGGGTGCTAGTGCATCTAAAAGAAAACCTTAGTGCCAAAAAACCGATTTGGGGAGTTGGACAGTCAAACCTAGAACCCTAAAACCCTAAGCCCCCAAGGTTCATACGAAAGAACCCTACACTGCGGACAGCAATGGAGCGGGAGGTCGCCTCTGTCAAGGGTGTCCTGTAAGGGTTCCTGTAAGGGTTTCTTTAAGGGCTCCTGTAAGGGTTCCGTAGGATTCAGGAGTTTAGGGTTTAGGGGTTTAGGGTTTAGGGTTCCTCATGGATTTTTGTGTTTAGGGATTCTATAATACGCGTGCTCTGGGGTTGTAGTGTTTAAGTGTTCGACAAGGTCTTCATGAAGGCTGGCTTACAAGGTTCCGTTAGGTAAGGCTTCATTGGAGGGTTCTGCAATTTGAGGAGGATGCTATAGGATTCAAAACCTTAAGGGTTCCCGAAAGGTTGCGAAAAAAGCGGGTTTCAAAGAGTTCCTGTAAAGACTTCAGGTCTCGGGAGGGGAGTTGACGGCTTCAAGAGGTTCAGGTTTGAGAAGGCTTCATGGCTTATAGGAATTTACCGTGTTCCCGAAAAGGCTGCGAAGGGCCGTGGATTTCAGGGTTTATATCACGGTTGTGTGAACTCAAGTGTGAACTCAATAAGGGGATTCTGTGTGGCTCGTAAGGGCTAAACCCTACAACCTCAACCCTACGCCTTTTCCGCAAGAAACATCCACTGCCCAAATTGAAGCTGATGCTATACTATACATCCCTCTCGGAATCCTACAAGAATCCCTAAAACTACAAGCAGCGTTTCCAGGGTTTCGGATGGCTAGGGAAAACAACCGAAGTTCACAAGACCACGTAAAAACAAAGCACAGCCCAAACCCTTAAACCCTAAAGCCTTAAACCCTAAACCCCCCAATCCCTTAACCCTTAACCACTAAATCCTTAAACCCTAAACCCTGAAACCAAAACCCTAAGTGGAAACTCCAGAAAGTTGGAATATGGTTTCATGGCAGGATACCCTATAATTTACCATAGAAGGGCTTAGGATAATCATATTCCAACTTTCTGGCTTTTACCTTAGAGATAATGGCCCCAAAGCCCTATTCTAGTTATTAAGGTCCCTACATATGTTAAAGAACCCTTTCTGGCTTTTGCCATAAGTGGAAAGCTACCTTTTTTTTAGGGTTCCTTATTATGGTTTCTATAAACCCTAAATCCGTAAACCCTAAACTTTCCTAAACCCAGAAACCAAAACCATAAGTGGAAAGATCAGGTGAAGCTCATGCGCCGACTGCGGCTCGAAGCTTCCGAGAATCTTGGGCTCGGCTTAACCGAGGCGAGCTTCAAGGGTTCCTATAGTTCCTTTAAAGGGTTACTTTAAAGGGTTCCTATAGTTCCTTTAAAGGGTTACTACAAGGGCTCTGTACCTTGTTTAGGTCCCGATATTCAGGGTTGCGATAGGGGCTAGTATAGGGTTCCTATAGTTCCCTTAAACACCCTAGGGATCTAAGGACTCATATATTAAGGCTTTTGGGCCCCAAGACCATACTATAAGGGAAAGGGTTACTACAAGGGCTCTATACCTTGTTCTATTTGTTAAGGTCCCGATCTTAAGGGTTCCGATAGGGGCTACCATAGGGCTACTATAGGGCATCCGTCGGGTTTTAGGGTGTTGGTGGTTTGGGGTTTAAGGGTTAGGTTTTAGGCTTTGGAGCTTCAGGGTTCAGGGGTGTAGTGCTTTTGGGTTTCAGTTTTAGGGATTTAGGGGGTTTAGGGTTTAGGGGTTTAGGGGTTTAGGGTTTAGGGGTTTAGGGTTTATGGTTTAGGGTTTAGGGCTTTAGGGTTTATGGTTCGAGGGTTTACTGCCTAAGGGTTACATTGAAGATTGTTAAAGGGCCACTTGGGGTTTAATAGTGTTGTTGTGGGCAAGGGTGTTTAATTGAGTGGGAAAGCTCTATGATGTAGCAACCTGGTTAAGAAACCTTGGGTCATTATCAGGGTTATTAATCCTACTATTTTGGGGTTCTAGGCCCAGGGTTTCTTAATCAGGTTCCTACATTACCCTACAAACTCCAAAGCCCCAAAACGTAAAATCCCAAACCCCAGAATTCCACGAAGGATGCCACGTTTTCCCAATCCGATAAGTTGGGTCACACCGTGCAAATCTCGTATGGAGTCAATCTATATAAGAACAGCAGGCCGTGAAGTGTCCTATAAAAGTCTGTTAAAACTGTAGCACTGCAGCCGCTCGTACTGAAGCCCTGCAAAGCCCCTATTGACACCACCGCTCAAAAGCCTTAAGGAGCCACATGAATCCCTCGCAACCACTCGTTTTGTGTACCTACGGAGCCCCCTGTACATAAACAGCCATTATGCACTGCTTACACACGCAACGAAGCCACTGCTTTCTCTTCCAAACACGGCATCCTCAAAATCCTAAACTCTCCACCCTGAACCTTCAAAGCCTAAACCCTTAATTAGACTTAATAAAACAAAAGAGTCAAGTCTCATAAACTGGCCCGAAACCCTACCTCTTGCTTTGAAGAAAGCCTTCAAAGGAATCCATAAAGGAGCGTGTGACGCAGAAGGGAGAGCTCTTCCTTGCAAGATGCGCTCAGGAAAGATCCCGAGGGCGCCAGCTGTTTTCTGGGCCTTGCCGGCCCTGAGGCGCTTGGGACACCGAACCCAAAACTCTACTTGGAGGGTCATAGGGCTTAGTAACTAGGGTTATAAACAAGGTAACTATACTATAGCTCCAATTCGGGTACTTATAACCTTACTTACTGAGTCCCATGATCCTCCAAGTACGTAAACCCCAAACACTATGGACCAGGTTTAGGGTTCAGATGTGTCTAGGGGTTTTGGGCCCGGGTTTAGGCTTTTGGGTTTAGGGTTTAGGGTTTGGCCTTCAGGGTCTGTGTCCTGCATAGCATATACTTTGGCCTTCAGAAGGGGTGCGCATGCAGGCACCTTAGTGTCAAAGTAAATGTGCACATTGACCCTAAGGGTTATGCCGGGGCTTGTCAAACAAACGAGGAGAAAGGGTACCCATTGTTGGCAGGGGCATGCCGGAGAACCTACTTACATAGAAGTCTTGTAGGCATATCTATGGGCCCTTGCTGTTGACCCAACGGTTTCATACAGCTTCATGCTTATGTTTAACATGTGTCGTGCAACCTTGGGTTTAGATTTCGACGTTACGTTGCTCTGTTTGGAACCCGAAGCTGAGCTGTTGAAGCTGGGAGCTCTGAAATCCCGACCCTGCCTAAACCCCTAAATCCCAAATCCTAAGCCCCAAACCCTAACCCCTAAATCCCAAGTCCTAAACCATATACCCCAAACCCTAAATCCTAAACCCTTTAAGCCCTAAATCCTGAACCCTAAAACTCCAAAGGGCCTAGGGGGTTTGGAGACCTCGGAGCATTTAGGGCTAGCCTGGCACCCTATAGCCGGGCACCCTAAGTCAAGAAAGCCTTCAGCCCTACCACGGGGGCCTGAATCATGAATGATACTTTTCCTCAGCATACCGTACCTATAGTCTCCATTGTAGTTCCTTTTGGGGGTTACCTTATAGGATCCTAGTTACATATTTGGTTAAACCAAAAAAAGGAACTACAATGGAGACTATAGGTAATGCACCTATCCTGGAATAATTACACCTCAAAACCTGTTCCCATCGACAAGGCCCCTCTTCCAAGCACGAGTAGAGAGAGACCCTTGGGCCGAAACCTTGAACTGCTCATGTGGGATTTAAGGCTTAGGGTTCAGGGTTTAGGGTTTAAGGGTTTAGGGTTTAAGGTTTAGGGGTTTTGGGTTTTTCGTCCCTGTTTTCCGACCCATACGTAGCTCAAAGCCGCAGGCAATTGAGCACCTAAGTAGCTGGCTTCCTAGAGTTCTACGCAGGGCAGCCATACATAGGGCCGAGGGTACCTGCAAACCGCCCTACGCATTTATTACGTCCCTCTTGCAAACCCGTATAATACGTTGTAGAAGCCCAAACAGCATAGCGTCGTGGTGAGAACTGAACCCGACGACCCGGATTGCAGAGAGGCTTCAAACCCGCCTTGGATCTATGTCGGTTCTTCAACGGGGTCTTTCGGGTTTCCATTTAGGGTTTTGTCAAAATTATGGCCCAATCTTGGGTACCCTAAATAGTAGGTGCCGTATTATAATAGGGACCCAAAAAGGGACCCTAATTTTGACAACCACCCATTTAAAGGCTCTGGGTGTGTAGGACAACACGAGACGAAGCTGGCTCTCACCGCAGGTTTTCGACCACGAGGGCCACTTAGCTCTCTGTTTCCAGCTGCAGACTCTTGGATTCGAGTCCCAAGCCCCAAGCGCTTAATTAAACCCTTATAGTTACCCTTACTACGGTAGCCCTTAAAGTCAAAAGAACCCCTGGATCCCAAGCCCTTTCAACTCCAGTAACCCTCAGCGGGTTTTAGGGTCTTGGTGTCATGGTCGTACATAAACCCTCCACTTCAAACCCTGATCCCTGATCTCAAGATCCGGAGCCTGGGTCCTACGGTTGATGATTCAAAATCCTGCATTACCCCATTACCAACAATATACCATAATTCCGAATTCCCATAGTCTAGGGTCATTAGGGTAATGCAGGATGTATATCATCAACAGTAGCACTCCCCCACTTCCAAGTCCCCTATGAGCCCTTGTTTTTTTCTTGTATTCGTAGATTTCCCGTTGTTTGGGATCCTAGCACGCTTCAACACCACCGAGACCCGAATCACACTTTCAGGGCGGAGGGTCCTTTGGGCCTTCATTCCTAGCACAGTAAGCACTTGGTTGTACAGGCGTCGTGTCTAGGCCTAGGTCTCAGCAATGCCAATGTTCCATGCACCGAATAAGTCGATAGTTTGGCCACCACGGGAATCCCACCTCGGTTCAGTGCTTAGGGTTGAGGGTTTAGGGTTCAGGCATGGCGATACCTGGACTTGGCAGCATGACGAAGGGTTTAGAGTTGAGGCTTTCTGAGAGAAACGGCGGTGTGCCCTTATTGTATTCGTGTTGTATATATTTTTCACTATGCCATAGTACAATACACTATGTTATGTAGCATTGAAATTTAGGAACACGCTGGTTGCTCGCAGTTTGCCACATCGGAATCAGTGGCTCCTTGTGGAGACAGATGCAAGAAACAACCCGGATCTCTCGCACGGGTACTTATCGGACCAGGGGACTTGTATGGTAAGTTATAGTCTCCATCACAGTTCGTTTTTTGGTTTAATAAACTTTATTCAGAATCCTATAAGGTAACTAAGGTAACCCCCAAAAGGAACTACAATCGAGCATACAGGTATTTCCACACGTATCCTGCCTGAAGTCATCCTAGAACCTAATCCCTATGCCCTAAACCGGTCGTCCTTACAATAACCTGCAATTCACCTGCATGCTGAGTCGCCTGAGCCTCCGAGCACAGGGCATCGGATGGTGGGTTAAGAGTTTGGGGTTTCGGATTCATCCTAAACCCTGAATGATCCTTTAGCCCCAAACCCTAAAGCGAGCCCCACCGCAAGACTCTTGGAGTGCACATGCCTAGGCCCTATAGATGCTGATCTGCAATCATCGGCTGCAAAGTGACCATGATGGGTCCACAGAGCCAACAATTGAATAAGCTATGGATAGTAAGGTGGTTTAGTACTTGGGTGAGTGTGATGTCGACGTACTTGGACCTGTAGGGGTCAGAGGTCACCTTGTTCCGCATAGCCTACTCAAGCTTGAACCTTCAACCTGAAGCACAACTTAAACCCTAACCCCTAAACTCTAACCAAAACTCTAAACCCTAAACCCTAAACCCTAAACTCTAAGCCCTCTAAGTTCTACACCCTAGTAAATCCGCAAGCCCCGGAGCTCACAAGGAAATGCGACCTCCGATGCGGCCTGAAGCGCTATGGCCAAGGACAGCATGGTCTCGGGCTTAAGAAGGAACACAAGGTCTGGGGCTTTGGGCCACGTAAGAATGGGCCCTGATACCTATAATCATAACAGAGGATTCTTCTTATGAGGGGTTTAGAGTGTGCTGCAGGGTTTGTGCAAAATTTGTGTGGTGAAATTGTGCTAAATGGCATATTATCTTATACTTAGAATAGGATTTGGGGCGCTATCACTATCAGAGACTACTGAAAGACTGCATTCAGTTCCCAATGTTTTACTGGGCTGCACTTTTTTGGGGTGTGGGCTTGGAGTTGCGGGTGGAGGCTGAGGGCTCAAGGTTTAGGGTCCAGTCTTTAGATTCTAAAGGTGGTTGTCAAAATAAGGGCCCCCTTTTTGGATCCCCAATATAGTACGGCCCCTAATTTTTAGGGCACCACAAAAGGGAACATAATTGACAACCATTCAGATAGGGTTTCAGTTCTGGTTTTGGGGCTCAGAGTATATAGATCTGAGCATCTACGGTGACGGGCTGTTAAACAGTAAACAGTAACAAGATGCCCTTTGGATCCCATTCCACAAATAAGCATAAGCGTTTTGTGGTGATATCCCTGCCTTATTGGGCTGCTTTGGGGTTTAGATGGGATATCCCTATCCTTATTTTGGCTTATGTGCTTTTTGGGGGAACAATAGTCGACAACCTCGATCGAGAGTCTTTCATCATGGCGTCGGGCGGCGGGTCGGGCGGCTCGTGGCGTTGGTCCCAGTGGGACTCCTACAGACCGCGGCAAAGGTGGGACGGAGAATGGCACACCAACGCTGAAGAAAATCAGCGGAAGAGAAACACCCACTCGCATGCTGATGCTTCCTTGAAGCCATCCTTCGCGAGGTACGGCTCGAGCTGGTTTTCAGTCTCCACTTCTTTCGGGAAGCCAGAGGCCCAATTACGGTGTCCCCATCGGCCCAGGCTGCGCCGTCTGCGAAATATGAGTCTGTTGAGCAAGGCGCTGTTTGCTCGGTGGACATTCTGGCCGGTGCCGCTCAACGAGCTCGCTGATGCCATGCCTGAACCGGGTTCAGAGTGTCGAGTTTGCTTTTAGAAGATTAATTAGCATCTGCAGTCTAGGCTTAGTTTTGCACATGTGATCATAGACCTTTATAAACTTATGGAACTCTACCAGACAAGCCCTAAACCCTAAGCCCGAAACCTTAAAACCCCAAGATCCGCAACAGACCTGGTTAGGTTAGGCTCACGACAGCCGAGAAGCCTGACGGTATTGGGAGGGTCGTTGCAGTAGATTCAAAGCTGCAGGGTTCCAGATTTCAGGGTGTTGATGAGGGTCTTCTTGGAAGTTATAGGGGCTTGCTTCAGGCTTGCGCGAGTCCAAATGCGACACCATATAGCTCGTCGGACCTTTTGATCGAGGGCTTGGGACCTTCAGCCCTGAACCGTGAGCCATTCAAGGCCTCAACCCTTAAATTCACTAGCCGAGGCTTCCGAAGTTCCTCAAAACTCGGTGCTTCTACAATGCAGAACCTCCCAGAGGGTCCGAAAATAGTACAATCATGGAATTCGGTCCCAAAAGACCGTCTCCATTGTTTATGGACCCTCTTGGTTTAGTACACCAGAGATGTCGAGGAGGAGGGTTGCCGCTGCCCACCGTGCGGAGCTACGAGACTCGGCAATCAAAACGATGAAGCTCTCCAAACCCCCAAACGTAATGTAGGCGCTATAAGAACTTGAGCCGGTTTTGGGGGTATACTATATTTTACACCTACAACCCCAAACCCCCCAAAACGAAGGGGTTTAGGGTTTAGGGTAAACCACGACAGTGATCTAAAACATCCCCAAACCTTCAACCTTGGACCATTATGCAGGAAGCACTCAGGTGATAAGTCCTACGTAAACTGCCACCCCGAAGCAAATCAATTGACGTCCCCGATACCGCAAACCCCACAAACCCCAGCAGCATCGAAGATGTTATATAGATGAGACTCCATATTAACCTTAGTAGCTGAGTAGGTAAGCTTTAAACTTTTGGGGTTTAGATATGATCCTACCATAATGGATAAGGTTCACTCTGCTTGGGCTAGGATACTCCGCCACAGTCCTCATGAAAACCTATGCAAACATTCGCAGAACCCTACGGGATGGCAGAACCGCGAGTAGCAAACCTGTGCCCTAAACCCTACCTGGAGGGTTACCTATTCTGATTTCCTTATTCACATCATTAAAAGGTAGGTTTTTTTGTGTATAGCCTAGACCATTCTAAAGCCCCCTCCCCCCCAAAACAAAAACAGCCCATCATAATTCTCTCTATGAGGAATGTGAGACCCCTTAACCTGGCAAACCCTGAAGGCGCGAAACATCTTCATGGCGCTCCGCGCCTTGAAGGCGGCTTTGTTGCCCTAAGGCTCTACGTACCCATATAGTAGGTACTTAGGCCTTAAAGGGGTCCCTATATGGCTACTTTCCGGCCTAAGTACCTACTATATGGGTACATGGAGCCTTTGGGTTGTTTTTTTGATTTTACTCGTTACCCTGGGCATCAGAATAGCCCAAAAGCCTTATGTAGTATGGTCTTTGGGCCCAAAAGCCTGCATATATGAGTCCTTAGATGCCTAGGGTTAGGGTTTAGTTTAGGGCTTAGGGCAACCCTCATCCTTCCGTTAGTTGAGGCTCAAGGGTCGATGGTTTCGGGTTGATGAGTTTAGGGTTTGGGTTTAGGGTTTAGGGTTTAGGGTTGATGAGTTTAGGGTTTAGGGTTCTTAGAATAGTTTAGGAGTTGTTCAGCTGCACTGACACGGGAGCTTGAAGATGGCTGCTTCGTGGAGTGCCTGAGGGATTGATCAAGCTAAGGTGGTTTCGGGGGATAGTCTTAAGCTGCTGAGACAGATATGAAAGCTGCTATATAGCGACGGAATAGCAACTAACTGATGCTACTGGTGATTCGTGGGCCACTTGCAGTTTATTCCCATGTTACAAGCACGACATACCGCAGAAGAAGGGATGGTTTGGGCCACATGCTTTCAGGCTGCGAAGTGCAGGGTCTTCGGAAGTTCAGATGGCAGGGTTTACCGGGCTTCCAAGCCCCAGCGAGAACTGCAAGCCTCCCTGAACCCATTAAGGTAAAAGCCAGAAAGTTGGAATATGATTATCCTAAGCCCTTTATGGTGAATTATAAGGTATCCTACCCTGAAACCATATTCCAACTTTCTGGAGTTCCTTTTAAAGCCCCTGAACAAAGTAAGCCATCTCTGAAGCTTCGGCAGTTTGCAGTGCAACACCCACCGCATCCCAGGGATGAAAGCCGATCGTTTCGAAGCTCTTCGTTGGACTTCTCTTTGGTTGATTTTAGGTGACTAGGAGATCTGGGCTCAGGGTTTAGCTACGGTAGTAAGTAGTAGCCTTTAAGAAAGGGGATATGACCCAGAAATGGTACATGGACTGGTTTTTCAGGTACCTTGGTTGTTCTGGGTAGGGCTTTGGGTAGAAGGCCATGTGAGAGTTGAGGGCTCGTCCGCCGTCTCGTGTCGGTGGGTAATATATGTAGTACACAAGTCTGAAAACACGAAGACTACTCCTTAGGGTTGCTTCAACATAAACAGTATACCCCAACCCGAATTCTACTAAAGTTATGAGGGCGCCCATGCTTGAGGCAGTTGATGTCATCCATTCTGACGTCAAGCCAGATAACCTCCTGATGAGCTTGGCTGCTCGTAATCCGAAGAGGATTTAGGATTAGGGCTTTTGTGGCTTGAGGTCTAGCCCAACGGGTCCTAAACACCCACAAACTGCTGCAAAGTAAGATTTCGGTAACAGGACTTGCCATCATGGTTTGGGTAAGCATCCCCTGTATAAGGACTGAGGATTAGGGGTGCAGGGTGGGCCATCGATTGACAGAGCAACGTCACATTGCACAACAGGTGTCCCAGACCTGCACAGGCTAACATGTTTAGAGTTTAGGGTTTAAGGCGTGGGGTTTAGGGGTTTAGAGGGTGTAGGGATTCAGGGCATGGGTTTTCGGGGTGTAGGGAAGTCCCGAAACTTGAGATGGATCGAAAAGCTCTTGTTCGGAGGTTTTTCAGGTCCTCGAGCTAATCTGTTCCAATTAAAAAGGAGGTAGAAGTTGCTACATTAACACAGAACAGCCGGTAAAAATCATCCTTATTATTAAGGTTCCTACTGGCAAACCTAGACGCCAGCTCCAAGAAGAGGTTTGAGTAAGGTTCGTTCCTTTTCTGATATAAACCTCTAAACCCGAAACTGGAAGCTCCCCGACCGAAACGGTATGGGCTAGTCTGCTGGTGTTCATAAAGGGCTTAGCTTTTCTTTCGGATCCGAATACGTTTACATGTTCTTCACAAGGGGCCCATGTGCTGGTATAGTATGTACCGTGGTGGGCCCAGACAACCATGAAGTAATACTGCATTTGTACTGTACCGGACTCCTTGGGATTTAGGCTTTCTTGACAGAAGCTTCGCAAGCCTTGCTCCCATTGTGTGGTCTTATCACTGAGATTTCTGCATACTGGGCTTTCGGGGTTTGAGGGTTTAGGGTTTCTGCTTTCAGGGATTCCGGGTTCAGGATTCGGGTTCAAGGGTTCTGAGTTTAGGATTTAGGGCTATTGGGTGAAAGGCGTCGGGCTCACCGAAACGGGACCAAAGCCAACACCCTACAACTCTCGATTGCTCCCAACCCTAAACCTGTGAACCTTCAATCCTTCAAGCCTGTAAAGCTGATCCCATGAGTCTAAATTCACACCTTAAACCCCAACACCCGAACACTCCGAAGTGTGACATACGATCCGAAACCCGAACACCCCAGCAAACCGAAGCAGACACACACGCACACAGATTCCAAAAGCAGCCCCCATGAAAGCCTCCAAAGCCACGCCTGCGTAATACACGAAATCTGGAATAATATGTAGACAGAGCCCGATGAACCCTGGCCCAAAACCCTCCATCACCGCTGAGGACAAAGTGTCTGTGAAGTTGTCCGACTTCGGCTGTGCCATGAACAGCTCTGATGCTTGGTCTTCTTTGCAGGGTGTAGGGTTTAGGATCAACTTGGAGGGCCGGGGAACTTAGCAAGCAGTTGTCAAAGGGGTTGACAGAGTTCCTTCAAGGGTTCCAGTTCCAGTTCCGGCTCCTGAAAATGAGTTCCCTGAGGTGCTACAGGGCGTAGGCTTTAGGATCAATCCAGATGTGTTTTTTATGGACCCCAGAGTATCAGAGAATGTCGACACCTGATGAACACAAAGGCCCTTTCAGGACACTTAGAATCCGTATTGCAATCCCCTACATCCTAACCACTCGAATCCTCATCAGGCCCGTAAGGCCCGTAAAGCAACCTTGAACTTCAACCCTGGGAGGCCCCATAAGAATCAAGCCCTCGCCATCTTATGCCTTCAGTCAACGGCAAGCCCTATATGTCCCCAAACAGCCTAATTAATTATAGCCTTAGGCCCTCAAATCCCACGCAAACCCTGAAGCCCATCCAGGCCCAAAGCCCTATAAAAAGCCCAAGCTCTGTTATAGACAACCGAAATCCCGAATGCCCCAAATCTACAGCCCAGCCCGAAGTACCTCCCAAAAAACACAAGCCCAACTCCTAAAGGCTTAAAGTGTCCTACATGCAGGATCCTATAAAGCCCTGCCGCGGCGGAAGTCTCGAAGTCTCAGTTTTCATTGGCCCTACACCCAGCCCCAAAACAAGTCTAAGACTCTGAATTAATACCCTTGGGCTCCAAACCCTAGACTAAAAGAAAGCCATCTATGTTTGGGCCAGGGCACTAAGCACTACTTGGAGGGTCGGGGGGCTTAGTAACTGGTTATTTTAGGGACTTATAAGTACCATAACCACAATTAGGGTCCCTTTTAGGGTACTTATTTATAAGTCTACTTGCTACCTACTTGCTAAGTCCCCCGACCCTCCAAGTAAGCAGTAGAGCCCAAGGAGCTCATCAAGCCGGAGAAGGCTGCAGAAACCGTGCAGCCTCGGTTCTTTGGCTGCCTTGGGAGTGAGGGTTTAGGGGTGTAGGGGCTTTAGGGTTTTTGGGTTTAGGGTTTAGGGGTTTAGGGCTTCAGGTTTTTAGGGTTTAGGGTTTATATACGGTTTTAGGATTTAGGGTTTTGGGGCTAAGGGTTTTTGGTTGAGGATTTAGGGTTGGGGATTAAAGGTGCTGTTATGGAGCTCTCACAGGTAATTCGTGAGCTCGAACGTTGAAGAAGGTTTGTATCGGCCTCGTCTCAGTTGGAACAGCAGGTAATAGCATGCCGCGGGGTTATACTAAATTCTACGTATAGGACCCTCCCCACACTCTGGTCTAGGTGTTCAGGCTTCTGCTTGAGGGGCTTCGGGCTGACTGAGGTTGTTGGGTTGTAGTGTTCCCGCTGATTCCGGACTGTAGGATAGCCCTAGATTAAAACCCGAAACCGTAATCCCCAAACAAAACCTAAACCCCTTGAACCCTCACACCCTAAGCCCACCTGTTACCCCAATGCCATGCAGTTCACAGAACAGGAGCCCCTATAAACTCCTCGACGATCTGAGTTTGGAGCCATCCCTTGTAAACAGCTCCCTTCAAAGTCAAGAGCCAGCGAAGACATGCAAATCAGCTAGCCTTCAAACCCAACGCCCTGTAAACAAAAGCCAGAAGGTGCTCAAGCAACTCCGGGATCAAACGCAAAAGAGCATGCATGAAACCCTGCAAAAGGCCCTTACAGAAAACGCGATGCTCCCCAAAGCACCTCAAACCCTAAACCCTACGCCCAATTACGAGCTCTACAGCGTAGGTCGGGCTTAGGCGGGTTTTGGGTTCAGAGTCTACGGTTTAGGCTAGGGTTTCGGGATTTAGGAAGCTCTGCAAGCCCCAAGCAGCTCAGGTATTATAGAGCACCAGAGGTGATTCTCGGGCAGGAGTACAGCACGCAGGTTGATGCTTTTCGCCTGCAAGAGGATCCAAGGCTAAAAGGTTTAGAGTAGAAGCCCAGAAGTTGGAAACCCATTAGCCTCAATCCTTAAGAATAATGTATAGGGAATCCTAGCACTATTTGGCCTTAATCGGGTTTCCAACTTTATGGGGTTTACTGTAGGGCCCTTTGTTCTCTGGCTTTAGGGTTTGGCGCCTTGGGTTTACGGTTTCGCGATTTAGGGTTCCAGGGTCTAGTGGTTCAGGATTTCATGGTTTACGAGTTTAGGGTTTAAGGGTAAGGTCTCGAAGGCCTAGCATTACAGAGAAGCATACTTAGAGGATCATGGGACTTAGTAAGTACGGTTATAAGTACCCTATTTGGAGTCATAAGTACAGTTACCTTATTTGTGACCCTAGTTACTAAGTCCCATGATCCTCCAAGTCTAGTTAGGCATGTCATTGTCTTTGGGCTCGACAGTGGAATGCACAGATAAATTTGCAGGATGGTATTCCTGTCTACCCAATTACCTACCTATCTGTCTATGTACCTACCTACCTTGCCTACCTACTTCGTCCATCCATCCACCCACCCATCCATCCATCGATCTATCGATCCGTCTATCTATCTATCTATCTATCGATCTGTCTATTTGCCTCTCTGACTATCTGTCTGTCGCTCGCTTTCTCTCTATCTCTCTATCCTTCTATCTATCTGTCTATCTATCTATCTGTAAGCTATCTATCTACCTCTCTAAATACTTACCTAACTCTCTATCTATCTAAGTACCTACGCGCTCTAGAGATCGTGTTCCGGGTTCACCTCGCCAGACTTTACCCTCCGGTCTCAAGCCGAAGGCTTCACATAGCCTCCTCTTAGTACGACTTAGGAGTTTACGTTCTGGGCGTTTGGGCTTTTGGGTTCAGGGTATGGTTGTATACGATTTGGGGTTTAGGGTCCGTTTGATGATGCGCAAGAGGTTTAGGGTATAAAGCATGTTGAGTTTGATGGTTAACGATATTGGGTAATGCCCCCTGCTAGAAAATCTATACTGTAACATACCCCCGCAAACCTTTGTCCAATTACTAATAAGGTGAACTAATATGCTAAGCCTCAGGGTAAAGCGCACTAAACTTGAACCCCTGGCTTTGACTCTGGCGCCTCCCAGCCCCCAAAGACTAAAACAAGTTGCAAATTACTTGGAGGATCATGGGACTTACTAACTGGGGTTATAAATAATGTAACTATACTTATAACTCCAGTTAGGGTACTTATAACCTTACTTACTAAGTCCCATGATCCTCCTAGTAGTCCTCAACCCTAAACCCCCGACCCCCAGACCCTAAACACAACCTGATGAAACCGTTTCAACCCCACATCCTTTAGCCAAAGCCTCAGGTTTGGGGTGCTGGGTGCACTGTCTTTGAACTTGCCTCCGGTGTGTTCCTTTTCACCGGCCGCAACAACTCAGAGATGCTTCATGACATGATGAAGCGCCTTGACTTAGATAGCCAGGCAGAACTTTAAGCTTTCTTGACCTTATATCTATATATATATATATATGTATGTATGTATATATATGGTCTATTTTGTACAGTTTCAACATTTGTGGGCCCGGTGATTGACGAAGAGAGTTGACTGGTGCTTTGTTCACGGCGTATTGGCTCAGGTGTAGCATTTATGGCTTCAGAGTTCTGGGCTTGAAGGTTTACTGCCACTGACTAAACAATAGGGCTATTATGAGGAAATCACATGAAGGAGCCCTCTTATACCTAAAAGGTAGGTTCTTCAGGTCCAGGTACGGCTTACTTGGAGGATCATGGGACTTACTAACTGGGGTTATAAATAAGGTAACTATACTTATAACTCCATTTAGGGTACTTATTATAACTTTACTTACTAAGTCCCATGATCCTCCAAGTAGGGAAGGTTTCTTGTGTTGTTGATGACATCCCCAAGGCAGGCCTGGGTTGATTTATCTGCAAGTTTAGGGTTTAGGGTTCAGGGTTTAGGGTTTAGGGTGTGGTTTCCCTTCAGGGGTCGAGGTACATTGGCCTTAAGGGTATTCTGTGTTGGAATAAGAGCTATGTTTAAGGTCCGAGTTTTGAGGTTCAGGACGTTTGCACTTGGGACCTAGGCGAGGGTATTCGAAAATCTCACTTACGAGTCTGCAACTGGATTATGTCTGTTTCGTTGAATCATAATAGACTTTGCTCGAGCTTATGCTTTACCGGTGTTGTTTTCTGCGTGGCCAGGCTAATGATGCTAGTGTCTCTACTTGTATCCTAGTAGAAGAAGGGGGATGGTTAGTCAGAGGTCTACAGCCTTATAACATATGTGTATATATATATATATAACAGCCCATAAAGAGTCGTTTAAAGCCGTGCAAAACCTGTGGATTGGGCGGCATTTCTCATAACTTCCATTGAATCGATTCCTGAAGCATCGTGCTTTCATCAGCAGTACGGTAATTATTCGTAGACGGACAGGGTGTAGGGTTCAGGGTAGATGCACTGAAGTATACCCCAAGCCGTAATTTTCATTGGATGAAGGCCTCTTCTTTACTTCGCGCAGAAAATAGAGGCACCTTGGCGCGTTTTCACGGCGCTTTTGCGGAGCCGGACTGCTATCGAGCAAGCATTTCCGACGGGAGGACCGCACGGGTGTTTCGAGGTTTAGGAATCCCGGGTTTGCAGATGTGAGATACCGGCTTAAATTGTCCGCTGCAGTATGACGGGATAACTCGTTTAGATATTGTGGATCAGTGAGTTAATTATGAACCCATGATGTTGAAATGCCTGTCCTAGCTTCACGAAGGCTCATAATATCTGCGAGGCCAGGAAGATCCAGTGCGACTGCACGAGGCTCAAAACCCCATATTAAGATACCTGTACACAGGGATGCCGGGCGAATAA
This sequence comes from Symbiodinium sp. CCMP2592, assembly GCA_905221615.1. Lineage (NCBI taxonomy): Eukaryota > Dinophyceae > Suessiales > Symbiodiniaceae > Symbiodinium > Symbiodinium sp. CCMP2592. Next base: position 605,764 of record CAJNDT010005557.1, on the reverse strand, counting down.
AACAAAATCTTGTAAAACCGTATCAATATATGATTCAAGGATGGTTCGTCTCTTCGGGAAGTTGGGGGAGGATGTATGGTATCATACTATGTCCCACAACTATATGATTTACACTGTATATACTATACACCTTGAGCCCTACACCCTAAACCTGAACCCTATATCCTTACACCCTGAAGAGGATGGCGCCTTCTGCATGGGCGGTGAGCTCTTCGTCGGCCGGGAAAACTTCCCGCGCCCCGCGAGGCCAAAGTGGATTTTGAGGACCTTCAGCGCTTCAGGGTTAAGGGTTACGCGGCTTTCGGGTTTAGGATCTAATGCTGAGGGTTCAGAGTTTCTGACACACATCCTTGAAAAGGTAGGTTTTGTAGGGGGTTAAGGTATACATGTGGACTCACCAGGGGTCGGTTCTATTCGAATTCAACGGGTTGAAGAGGAAGGGTGTTTGGGATTTAGGCGTTTTGGGGGATTTCGAGTTTTTGAAAAAGGGATATCAATTTCAAGTTTTGGGTCCTTCATGGTCTTTCGATGGGGCTTATATGGGCTAAAGTGTGTGGGATTTAGTCGTTCTTTTGGGGGCTTGCTTTTATAAGCACTGCTTTTATAAAACAAATTAAAAAAAGCTTTTTCCAAAAGCTGCTTTACAAAAGCCATTTCTAGGCCGAGGGGGGATTTTTGGGGCTTGGACGTCGGGTCTTCAAGGATCTTGCGAGCTCCTGAGTACGTGATAGAAGGGTTTGGGGTTTAGGGGTTTAGGGGTTTTGGTCTTTTGGGGTTTAGGGGTGTAGGCTTTAGTATAGGGGTTTAGGGCTTTTAGGGGTGCTGGGGTTTAGGGGTTTAGGGCTTTTAGGGGTTTTGGGTTTAGGTGTTTAGGGCTTTTAGGGGTTTTGGGTTTAGGGGTTAAGGCTGGGCTTTTACGGGTGTTGGGTTTGGGGGTTTAGGGCTTTCAGGGGTTTTGGGTTTAGGCGTTTAGGGCTTTCAGGGGTGTTGGGTTTAGGGGTTTAGGGCTTTTAGGGGTTTTGGGTTTAGGGGTTTAGGGCTTTTAGGGGTTTTGGGTTTAGGGGTTTAGGGCTTTTAGGGGTGTTGGGTTTGGGGGTTTAGGGCTTTTAGGGGATTTTGGGTTTAGGGGTTTAGGGCTTCTAGGGTTTAGGGGTTTAGGGGTTTGGGTTTAGGGGTTTAGGGGTTTAGGGTTTGGGGCTTAGTGCAGGCGAGCTCCAAAGTACGTGATATAAGGGCCTACCCGACTGCATTGGATCTGGATGACCAGAACACGAAGCTTCGGATCGTCTGCGTGGCCCAGATGGACGAATAGCTTCCCCACCGGCAGGTGGTGTTGTTAGTGTTTAAAGTCCTTTAACCCCTCAATGCTTACGTTTCAGGGTGTTGGGTTACGGTTTAAGCTCTAAACCTAAACACTGAAGCTCTTTACACCCCTGTGGCTTAGTAAGGATTCATATGTTTATCCAAATATCAAGGCATTTAAATTAAAAGGAAGGCTGGGTCTAGGCAATCTTTTGTTTGGACCTTAAACCTTAAAGCTGCGATTTCCAACAAAATCCCAAGACCTTCGACAACGGCCCTATTTTGCAGCGCCAGGCCGCTCTGTGACAGGCTCCAGGACACCTTTGATCTTGAGATGCCTTAGGGCTTTAGTGGTGCAGGGTTCAGGGGAAGGGTTGAGGATTTAAGGGTTTTTAGGGGGTTTAGAGGGAAGATTATCCGTGAGACGCGTGCTTCAGAGCTTCAGCGTTTGTGCTACTGCGGTCTGAATTTTTACTAAGATGATGTTCAGTGGTATCAAGCTTTAGAGATTATACATTTGGGTCAGGATAATTCATAACAAGGTTTCTTAGGGCCGCAGTGCTTTAGAGGTTATACTTTGGTGGTCGGAATGATTTGTAAGTTTATCTTCGTAGAACACTCCCTAAACTGTAGAGGTTGTTAAGAGTTCAAGATTTTAGGTTTGGTGGTTGGGCTTCGGGTTTTCCGTGTTGGTTTTTACCTAGAGAGCCTAGCTTGGTGTGCTTTTTTCTGATCCGCTTAGTTCGCGGTTAGGATCTTATACTAAGTGAACGAGGGAAGCAAGACAACTACTACAGTTCAGGGTCTAGGTAGAGCTTTGGAGGTTGTAAGTTTGGGCGCTGGGGGTTTCTGTCTACCGGTTCGGGTGTGGGGGTTCGGGTTATGGGCGTTTAGAGCTTCAGAGTCCAAAGTCCTTGGGTTTACGGGTTCAGGGGTTTAGGTTTTGCATGCACGGACGTCAGGGTTAAGTCCTTTTGGGGTTTGTTTGTCGTCGTGAAAGTGGCATGCTGCAGCTGTAGGTCCTGCAGGTGCAAGCACGTAGGCTACAAATTTCTTGGGCCCGTTGTAGCCAAATTCGGCAAAGGTGGTTTCAGAAGGAAAATCCCTAGACCCCAACGTTTTTCAAAATCCTGCATAAGCCCCAAGAACCTAAAGACTCTCAGCCCCAAGCGAGCCTCCCAAGGCCTGTTTGTCTTCTCTTTGGGGGGCCTGCTTGTTATTAATGTAGGGGCCTTAATAATTAGAATATGGTTTTGGGGGTTCCTTATTACAAGTATAGCATAATGTATCCCCAAACCCTATTCACATTTCTAAGGCCCCTACATCAGAGTATTCAGGACACCTAAACCCTATTCCAATAATCAAGGCCCCCATAAAACCGTAACCCAAACCGGCCCAACACCCAATACACAGCAGCCTATAGAAACACTTGGAGCATACATGGGTAGTTCTCTAAATAAGGGTCCCGTTTTATTAAACCCAAAGTGGTACGACACCCTTAAAAAGAACCTTAAAAGCCCAACAAGGGTGCTAGGTATTTACGGTCCTGGGGGACACTTCCTCAAAGCATCATGGTAGTTCCTACTATAGAAACCCTACGTTCACAGGAGACTCTGACGGATGCGAGCCCCGCGGCACTGAAAGCCTTTGCGGACCTGCCTCTAGGCTTAGAAAGGGGCCTCAGAATTACTAATGTTTAGGGGTTTAGAGTTTAGGGGTTTAGGGTTTAGGAAATGGTAAGAAGTTTTTTTCGTTTATATTCTGGTATAACTGCAAGGAGCCCTAAAGAACAGAAATGTTGGCAATGTTGCAGCAGGTCCCTGCAGCAAAACCGTTGTTGGTCCCCTGCATGGCGTTTAGGTGTTGGGGTTTTGAGGCAGTGGCGTAGGATTTGGGGCGTAGCTGTTTGATATGCTGCTAATGGCAAGCCTATGCTACTACTATTTGCTTAAGAACCCCCAAAAAATTAAAAAATATTCCTTATGGGGGTAATATAGGGATTATTATTTTTATTTTTTGGGTGTTTCTTAAGCAAATAGTAGGCTAGGAGACAAGGCTCTGTGTCCTTGCACCTACATCGTATTAGTTTGCCTTAGGGAAACGCCAATAAGAAGGCCCAAGTATGTAGCCTTCAGGCACATAATCGATCCTGTTACCCTCATGTTAAACAATGAAAAATACGACGACCACAAACTCACGCCGCGCCGGCATACCATACTGAAATCTGATGGTACCCTATAATGGAACCCTACCCTTCTTATAGTACCCTTATCGAGCCCCTTCAGGAGCCCGTAATAAGACAAAGACCCCACGACCCGCGACAGAGTAGCAATGAGGGTGCGTGTTCGTTTTGCTCTCGGGGTGTAGGTTCTGAAAAACTTCGCTGGCATTATACCTGATGCCATAGAGACGAGTTATGTAAAACCCTGGTAGTCGAGTAGGTAACCTTTGGCCTTTAACCTTTTTTGGGTAGTATAGTCCCTATATAATCCCCATACAACCAAAACGGTTAACCTTTAGTTCCCCATGATACCCGACAAGTAAGAAACGTTGCTGCCACACCCTAAACCGATCCCGGCATGCCGTCATGCCTTCGCCATACTGTAGCCTGACCGTAAATCCCAGCTCCGACCTCGGTCTGCATGGCTCTGTGTATGTACGCGCACTAAATAGAGCTTGCATGTGTATGCCGGTATATATATATATATATATGTGGCACATATACAGGTACTGTACCTGTAGTTTCTCATGCCCAATACCCATATGAGGTGTGAGTGTTTACAGACATAAGCGTAGGTATAGCATCATATTTACATGCGCGAGTATATACATGTGTATATATATATATATATATATGTGTACACATGCGTACATACATAGATACATACACATATGCACATCCACACATGCATAAACACATGCATGCATGCATACAAACATACACGCATACAAACATACACACATACATATCTGAATGTATATAATGTGCGTGTGTACTGACTGGTGCACGTATTAAATGAAAATCTACACAAATAGTGGAATGTGTCAGCATGTCTGTCGTTGATCCATGTAACCACCCGTATTTAATTTGCAGCAATTCAGAGTAGTCCAGCCGGCAAGAATGCCAGTAATACATTGGCATGATACTGTCCTGTGGCACAAAGCAGTAAACTCGATACCCCTACACCCCTAAACTTTAACAACTTAACCCCAAAACCATAGCCACTAAATCACAAAAAGTCAGCCCCCCCTGTGCCTTAAACTACCGAACCGTCAACCCACGTAAGCCCGACGCCCTTAAACCCTAACCCAGACCCAGCCCATTGCTCGAGACCCGAGGATCGTGTCTTGCGTGACACCTGCTGCTTAACTCAAAGGGATGGGGGTGGGCTTTAAGTTTGGTGCTCCTTGTCAATGACCCCATAAACGGAAAAGCCCTAAACCCTACAGCCCTAAAACCTACACCCTAAACCTTAAACCCTTCAAACCCTAAACCCTACAAGCCCGAAAGCCTAAACCCTAACCACAAGCTAGCAGAAGAATTCTTTGTTGGTGTTTGCTGTGTTTCTGCTGCTTTCTGAAGCGGGGTCTCTAAGGCATGGGGTTGTTGCTCTGTTGCTTACCTGCTCAAAGGGTGTGGTGTTAAGATTCCAGACGAAGGGCTTAGGGTTGAGGGTTTAGGATAGACTTATCCATTTCCGGATTTTGGATATGATCTTACATGTCACTGCGGAGCAGGAGACTCTCCCCATCGGCATTGCCATGGACGGTGGAACCGTCAACAAGATCACACAAGACTTCCTATTGGGCGAAGCTGTTCCCCAGATCTGCCTGTCAGGCACCCTTTTCTGGGAGAATTGCGAAGCACGGCAGTTGGACTTCTTGATGTTCATGACGTTCGGATACTTGACCGTGTGGGTCCGAGTGTTGCGACACACTGCACACTTTGAAACGCTACAGTGTGCACCACAACAGCTGTCAACAGCCCAGCCCCGGCCGAGCTGACAAACAAGGACGCTGGCCTGGAGGTCGGGGCGAGCAACGCATGCGGAACAAGGAGCATAAATCCGCAGTCCAAGCTGCGTTCCAACAAAGAGGTTGGACCAAGCCGGACCATATGACCTGGCGTGAAGCCGAGAGATGGCTATACCCCCCGGGACAACGGAGCACCGTCACCCCCGCCTCCGGGGACACAGACCGAACGGTGCTGTTGGGGGCGTTTTATACCGACCTCTCTTGCATGCTTCGGGAAGGCCTCGCTGTGAAAGCCTATGCACTCGCAGATGAACAATCCGATGCACACTCCTTTCAACGCCTGAACCCACGGTACCTCTCGGACAACTGGTCCGATGTGGGCGCCCACATGTTTTGAAGATTGCGGTTTTAGAGCGTCTGCCTTGATAGGTGTTCCATGAGGGCTTGCATTTGTTCTTCGGGCGTAGGGTATAGGGAGTTTGGGGGCAAGGGTGCAGTGCTTGAGGATCAGGCTTAAGGCTTATAAGGTTTTGGGGTTCGGTTTCTCGGCCGGGGTTGAAGGGTCACGGGCAAAGCTAGATTTCAGATTTTGGGCTTGATTCATATCCGGCCCTGTGGTACCTTATAGTTACGCTCGAATGTGCTACTTAACCTGACTACTATCCTTCTAAGTAGTGTTCTAGGATTCTAGGACCTAGAGTAGGCCCTTATTCCCGGTTTTTAGGGTTCAGGTTCCCTTGTAATTGCCCATGGGTCTAGTGTTCGGGAAACCCCTAAAAAAGAGCCCTTCTTAACCCTACTTCTAACTCTCTTAAGCGGGACCTTATTGACAGGGTCTGTATGTATCGAGGGTCCCCCGCATCGTAACTTGTAGCCTTGAGTTTCTACATATTATATTATTTAAGTGTTCCTGGGGTTAGTGTCCCAGAAGGGTTGCCAAAAGGGCTACTATAGGGGTTACCATACTTGGAGGATCATGGGAGTTAGTAACTCGGGTTATATATAATAAGGTAACTATGCTTATAACTCCAGTTAGGGTACTTACAACCTTACTTACTAAGTCCCATGATCCTCCGAGTACGGGATTATACAAGGGTTCCTATAAGGGTTACTTCGGCTCTTTCGGGTTAGGCCTCGGGACAAAGATCGCCATTCAACATTTCAAGGCCAAGAGGTAAACCCCAAAAGCCCTCAACAGAATCTCACCTAAAACCCTGAAGCCCGCAGTTAGAACAACAAAAACGACCAAAGTCCTCAACCAAATATCACTTAAAGCCCCAAAGCGATCCACGCAACGACAAAATCAAGGACCCAGCGGTCAGACTTGATCCGGCAGCAGCACTGGCTTCGACCTTCTTGCGGCCCAACACCAAGTGAGGGTTGTTCCCAAGGTCCTTTTTAAGGGAGGATCTTGAACAATTGAGGAACCCTCCGGGGCCTAAATCCTAAACCCCCAAACACCAAAGCCGCTAAACAGTAACACTCAAGCCTGAGGTTGGTTTAGGCAGGGTTTTCGGTTAAGGTTAACGGCAAGGGCTTGCTTACGTTTAGGAATACGGGTTTATGCGCCTACATCTGCCACTACAGGGTTTAGGTGTCCAGCTTTCCATAGAGAGCACAGCAACCTTAATCTGCTATCAAATCGATTTGCTCGTATAGTTGCAACCCCTACCAACGTTTGTCAGTGCCCCTCCTCTCCCCGTCACCGCCCTAGTTTCGAAGGATATGCTAAGAGCCACAACAGCTGAAACCAAAATCCTCAACCCGAAACCCAGAGGCCAAGCCTGGCCCTCAACACCAAAGTCTAAAACGAATCTTGCGGGTCCCACCGGGGACTGCATGTTTGGGTGCATGCGGGGCGGCTGAGATCTGGCGGTCAATAAGGACCAGGTTGACGAGGCCTCCCAGTGGGTTCTTTTTCCGTTTTTGTAGTCCTAGGTTCCTTATAAAGTTTCCCAAGACCATTTCAGTCCTAGGTTACTGGGCATCCTGGTTGAAAGATTCCGAAAGTGCGGTGAGGCATCGGGGTTTGAGCCCCAAGCCCTAAAGCCCGGAGCCATGAACCCTGAACTCAAAACACATGTACAGTGATAGTTACCCAAGAGGCCCCATGTGTAGTACCATTGTGGAATTAACTAGGTAACTAGGTCCCAAAAGATCACCTCCATTATCGTTATGGGATCCTAGTCTAGTTCCACAAGTAGTAGTATATATGGACGCTCTTGGCAAGCTATGGAGAACTGCATGCCATGGGGGCCACGAGTAGGGTATACCTAGAGCTTGGCCTAGGATTCAGGGTTTTGGGGTGTGAGGTCTGCAGTTGCTGGCTTGAATTTCAATGAAGCCATGGTTTGATCAACCTTTCGCTGGCTTTGGGGAGCCGGGTTTAGTATCTAGTCGTCTTAATTTCGGGATTTGGGTGGAGTTTGTTCTAGGATGAAGAGTCTAAAGTCTAGAAGTCTAGGTTGGCCGAAGTTTGTGGTATGCCGAGAGCTATGTCCCATACAGACACCTCAACAGCGAACGCCTGCCCGAGTGTCTGAAGCAACAATTCATTTGCCAGACGGAGCTTTACTGCCCACCTCGTACCATCCGATAACTCCCGGCCCAAACAACCAACAACACACCGGATGCAGAAATTTAGGGTCTTTGGTGAGGGACCACTTTAGCAATCAGGGACCTGAAACCAGAATGTTGAACCATGAGCCCTTCGCCCCGAACCCCAAGCCTTAAGCCTTAAATCCTAAACCCTGCTCAACCCTAAACCCCGAACGCCAGTCTCATCAAGTGTTTGCCAAGAGCCGACAACTGAAGCCGTGACACATCTAAGTCTTTAGGGTTCTTTTCTTGCTATGATTGCTTTTGTGGCTTGTGTTATTTCGTACTTTGCATAGTTGCTACGCGCAAGCCACTTGCATTTCGTGCCGTCACGCCTGTACCTTGGACAGCAAGTTATGTCACGAGAGCCCGCCAGTTTCACTGCTTCAGGCTTAGGCTAAGTGATCGCAAGGCTTCACGGTTTAGAGCTCACCAAATGCCGATGTAATGAGAGCATGGAGGGGGAACTGGTAGGTTACGACCGCTTAGTTCCCACAAAATAGTAGGTTATGACCACTTAGTAATCAGAAGGTCTACCCCTACAATAGACCCCGGAAAGTTGGAAACCGGATCAATTAAGGAGAAATTGTGCTGGGATTCCCTCTACATGACGCTTAAAGATTGAGGCGACTGGGTTTCCAACTTTTAGGCTTCTACTATAAAAATCGTAGTTTCTTGGACTCCGCTGTGGTTTACATTAGGGATCCCCAAAAGACCGTAAGCAGAAGCACTTTACAGGAGATACCCCGACCTGATTGGGCTTCACTGCAATGGGATTTATATGGGATAGCCCTATCCCTATGTTCGCTTATGTGCGTTTTTGGGGCCCCGTTTTCTGGTGTCTAAGGTATAAAGTGAACCCTCAGCCCATTGAATCCTAAGCTCTACACCCACCGAGCCCGCAAAATCCGGTAACCCACTTGACCCGACCCCTAAGGGTCCAAGTACCTTCCCTAAGGGTCCAAGCAGTCCTTATGTATGGCTTTTGATACCTAAAAAGGCCCTAAAGTCCTATAATAGGGAGTACTTGGACCCTCTGGGCTTGTTATCATGTACTCTCCTATCCCAAACCCGAATACCTAATTATTGGGTCCTTTGGATCCTTGTGGCGCTGTACCCTAAACCCTGAACCCTGGACTTGGGTAGTTGTCCAAATGCGGGTGTTGTGTATTAGGTCCTCTTTGTAAGGTGTCGTATTATTTTGGGAACCTCAAAAAGGACCCTAGTTTAGAGAACGTAACCACTGTACACGCTTACTCTAACCCCCCCATCAGAACACAAAAGATTCCTTAATTAAGGGGTTTTGGAGTCTCTGGGGTCTCGTCAGGGAAGCTGGAGGGCCAAGACGCGTTTCTCAGAAACTCCGACAGCCCGGTTCGGGTTCCGGGCAAGGGTTTAGGCTCTGGGGTTTAGGGTTTGGGATTCCGGGTCAGGGTGTAGGGTTTGGGGTTTAGGGTTCAGGGCTTTGGGTTAAGGGCTCGGGGTGTACTTCAACCCCTCAAGGTAGGTAAACATGTGGGTCCAACGCCTACGCAAGGCTATGCTTCTACATGCTGTTGGGGCCTATGTAGGGCTGAACGGCAAACCAAGCTCTGGAGTTACTTACCTTTCTGGCCTTATCCTTATACGGTTCTTGTATTATGGGTTCAATGCGGTTTCTCTAGGGTTTTGAGGAGTTGTAAAGCAGGTTTAGAGCATTGAATAATGGAAGCCAAAACACTAAACCTAAACGGACCTAAACCTTAGAAGGGGGCCCCCTCCCTGTAATAGTGGTATAATAGGAATATAATAGGGCCCTAATTTAATCCTTATAGTCACTATTGCAGGGTGGGGGCAGCGTCTAACCTAAACGCTTCAATCGTTGAACTAACTCCGACAGCCTTCGAGCAGCCTGAACCTTGGCATGGGAGTTTCCGAGCATTAGGGGTACTTTAGGGTTCCTTTAAAGGGATCCTCTAAGGGTTCCTATAATGGATCTATAGGGTTTAGGGTTTAGGGAGTTTCCGAAAATAGGGGTACTTTATTCTAGGGTCCTTATAATAAGGATCCTACTACTTAGGGTCCTATACTAGAGTCCCCTATTTTCGGAAACTCCCGTATGGATCCTGCAACCGCAAGCCAGACATCCTACACAGCAACTGTGCGCGACTTTCCAATGCATCATCGCCTAAACCAAATGCCTGCAACACACTCTTCAACCATAAACCCCAAACCACTACACCCTACGTAAATCGAATGCCGTTTGTAGCCCGTTTAGAATCAAACATCGAAAAGTTAATCTTGACAAACGCTCGTCGAACCTTGAAACACTGTCACTCCCTTGTGTAACCTTGAAGCTCGTGCAAGTTTGAGGCATCGGGTTTCACTTCGAGGGCCGCATGGGTAAAACAACACGCTGCACATAGCCTTACATACAAGTAGCCCAACTAGAGTTGTTGTAAGTATAAATGTCCTATATACAGGTAACCTACTGACTTAGTCCCTGGACCATTTATGAGCAGTTTAGGCCCTGGCCTTAGGTATGATGTAGGTATGACAGATGACAAAGCCCTAAACATAAGCGCCAGCCTCCAACATCATTGGGATGCTGGAGTTTCTGGCAAAGAAGGCCTCCAAAATCGGAGGTGTCTTTCTAGACGATCGGAATGCCACGCTACAATCGATCGTAAGGTTGGGTTTAGGGTTTAGGGTTGGCATGCCTCCAGAATCCTGCGGCCATTTCTCAAAGAAGGAGCCTACATTGGAATCGGGCACAGAGGCCAAACAGTGAAAATGATTCACCTGTGGAAAGAACCCCAAAATTTATCACTTTGTGCCCGTAGCCGTTACAGTTATAAACGACTAAAGTAGCCGAGCTCTGAGTGAAGCTAAGGAGTCCCCAACAGTTCGTTGACAAGTTGTACTTCGGCTCAGACTCGTGGCCTAGTGCTGAAGCCTTAAGCTCAAAGGCTCAGTTAAGGGTTTAGGGTTTAAGGGTCCATGTGCCCAAATAGGGGTTCCTTTAAGGGTTCTATAAGGGTTCCCTATAAGGCTTAGGGTTTAGGGTTTTCAGTTTGAAGCTTGACGTTTGGTAACAAGGGTTCTTATTCATTCCGCCCACCGATTGCCCAGCTGCTCCCACTCGCGAAGCAAAAGACAGAGCCTGGCCCGGGGTGTTGCACTGGGGCTTAAGGTTTACCCTAAGGCCCCAAAGTAGTTCCTTTTTGGGGTTCATATTTCGAATCCTATAAGGTAATCCCAAAAGGAACTGCTATGGGGCTTAAGGTTTCAGTTAAAGTTCAGACGAAGGAACTCAAGACCATTGCTAGAAGCATCTTCCACGACCACCGCTCCAACGGTTGGCGCCAGTAATAGTAGTAGTAGTAGTAGTAGTAGTAGTAGTAGTAGTAGTAGTAGTAGTAGTAGTAGTAGTGGTAGTGGTAGTGGTAGTGGTAGTGGTAGTGGTAGTGGTAGTGGTAGTGGTAGTGGTAGTGGTAGTGGTGGTAGTGGTAGTGGTAGTGGTAGTGGTAGTGGTAGTAGTAGTAGTAGTAGTAGTAGTAGTAGTAGTAGTAGTAGTAGTAGTAGTAGTAGTAGTGGCAGTAGTGGTTGTAGTAGTAGTAGTAGTAGTAGTAGTAGTAGTAGTGGTAGTAGTCGTCGTCGTAATCAGTAGCAGCAGTAGTACTACCGCCCTCAACCTTAAAGCTTAGACACCGAAGCTTGGTAGTTGTCAAGATTCAGGTCCCTTTTTGGGGTACCCTAAATAATAGGCGCCGTATTATAACAGGGACCCAAAAAAAGGGACCATAGATTTGACAACCACCCATATCCATCCGGTTTAGGGTTTAGGTTACAAGCTGCCCCCCACCCTGTAATAGTGATATAATAGGAATATAATAGGACCCTAATATAATCCTTAGAGTCACTATTACAGGGTGGGGGCAGCTTCTAAGGTTTAGGGCCAGACCTGCAGCCCATCTTATGGAGGTGATCTCGCTGTCAGTTTCGCTGGCGAGTGCACCATTGCTCGTCCGCAACCAGCTCAGGACCGGTGTAGGGTTTAGGGTTTAGAGTTTAGGGTTTAGGGTTTACGGAGTTGCGCACTGAGCTGTGTACTTCTACCACTAGCATGGACATCAGGCAACAGAGTGTAATTGCAAGGGTCTGATTGGTGTGGGGTTCCGCTTTTTTCGAAGCTTGACAGGTTTATTGCGACCCCTAAACGCTTTTTGCGTCTTCAAACAATGAGGTTTGCAGTTTTTTGGTGTTGGAACCCCAAACAACACAAGGGCTTCAAGCGCCCAATTGCAAGGCTTTTGGACGAGGCCCAGGTGTCTGGATAACCCTACAATTCTAAACCAGGAAGAGACAAACAAGGAAGCAACTTGTTCAATCGCTTGCAGAATTCCGAAGAACACCGTTGTTCTTGTCAGTGCTGCAATCCGAGCATGTGCGGGCTTCGGAAACGGGGAAATGTTGCCAACTTGCTGCAATGGCAGGGTCCCGACGCGCACAGGTGCTGCCACTTTCGCCATGTGCAGGCTTTGAAAGTACAGGCTGCTGAATAGCTTGTAGCATTTGCCACAACTGTTGTTCCGGAAACCAGATTTTGGACTCAACTACCCAACAGCCATCGGCAGCCCGAAAGTTTTACACCGCAATTACAGGTATGGATTTGGGATAGAGTTTAACTGCCCGTTCTGTTTAACATAGAGCCCTAAGTGTAAACATGCGTGGACTGTTGAAATCCACAGGTAGGTAAGGGTCCGGGGTTTAGGGAACTCAGCCTCATCATCGAAATCACAAAATGCACAGATCCCGACACCCTCTGGTTCGGGGCCAAGTTTCACAAGCTACCCATAGTCTCCATAATAGTTCCTTTTTGGGATCACCTTATAGGATTCAAAAAATGAACCACAAAAAGGAACCACTATGGAGCCTCTAGCTAATATAAGTAGCTAAAGGGTTCCCGAAATGGAACTGCCACTGTGCTTCCCGGTTTGGGGTTTAACGGTTAGGGTTTAGGGTTTGGGGGTTTAGGGTTCTACATGAGACTAGATATGGTAGTTTTCTGTTGCCACGTATGCTTGCACAAGTGTGTTCGATGGTTGTTTGAACTGCACGCTTGAATTACTTGCTGATCTCGCCTGTAAGCCCGGAACCGGAGAACTTGTGCGAGAGGGGTGTGCCTCGAGAGACGGGCGCTGAATCCTAAACCAAAGACCTCAGATGGAAGTATATCCAGCAAGTCAAGGAACCTCGTCATTCCTACCCTCAACCCTGAACTGTTGAACCCCAAACTCTACTCCCGTAACCATCGAACCCCAGACCAGACCCCAAACCCTTAAGAAACCTATCTCTGCCATTTCGAGGATGGAAAACTTCTTGGCAGTTGTTCCGCGCTGGGTCCTCGTTACATACCACTTTTGGGTCCTATGGCTTGGGGGCTTTGAGGTTCAGCGGTAACAAGCATGTTGTAGGCATATCCCTACAGTGATGCGCTTCATTATAAGGGGGTGTATATGGGATATCCCTATTCCAATGTTTGCTTATGTACTCTTTTGGGGCGCATTGTAACATATCATAGTACAGTATATGATTATGTATTTTACGAACGCAATACGACATACTCTAATATGATGTGGCATCATAGAATACAAGTATGCATTATACTACGAACTAGTATCAGACTAAAAGATATGCTACAATATGAAACAGCACAGCAAAATATAGGTTAATATACAGAACGAGTAGCACATAACACAGTAGAACAAGACACAATGTCGTATAGTATAGTTCATTAAAGTATAGTTTTGTTCAACCAAGCACAATATAACATAACATACTGCAATTAAGATATGATACAACTTTAGCATGTTACAGTGCAGTGAAATCTGATGTAATACAGCAAGACATGAGACAATACAACACACGATAGTAGGATATGATATAGGGCATGTTAATACAACTATCACATCTACAACACATGTGTGTACATGTATATATATATATGCACACAAAAGTCTCTCTCTCTCTCTCTCTATATATATATATATATGTGTGTACAAATGAAAGTACATGAAATCCCTCACACACACACCTACATACCTACATACATACCTACATACATACATACATACACATGCATAGGTGTATATGTATATCTATTTATGCACGCATGTATGTTTATACATCTTTAGACCTACACCGATGTGTGCGTGCTTGAAACCGCCCCTTCCCAAGACCCCCACGAGATCCAAATTGGGTTCCCGCTTGAACGGATGGATCTTCGAAAACCTCTGCAGAGATCTGACAATTTTGGTAAGAACGAAAAATCTGAAGCGGGAAATCTGAAAACCTCCACTCTGAGCATATCCCCAAGCTGGGCAACCATGGCCTTGATGATGTCGGGATTGTGTCTGTGTGTTTTCATTCAGGCTTTAGAAGCGTGATACATGCACACTGAGGCACTCAAGCACACGACATGCGAAAACTTGCAACAATATCGAAGTTTGTTCACTTTGTTATGGGGTTCTGGTTCGAGGGCAGGGTTGTTTCATCCAGTGTTTTGTGGCATCTTAGGTAATCAGTGGGTTACGTTGCGTAGGATGCTACATGACTCACAGAATGCACGAATGCACGAAGTCACTGCTAGTAGAAAAGTCTCGTAGTATCGTCAATGCTCGCTGTTTGTCAGTCAGGAGACCCGGGCGCCACAAAAGAAACTACTGGATTTAGGGTTTAACAGAGTTCATATATAGTTTAGGGGTATGTACGCTTGTCCAGAGGCAGGAGACGGTTCAGAACTAGTAAAAGCTGAAGACACGGACGAGCAACGTCTTTGCTTTCCTCAGGTTGGGCGCACCAGATTGCTGTGCCTTCGGGCGCCGTGACCGCAGAGGCACTTTGTAGAGCAAGGCTATTAAAGTAGCCCCCTGATTAAGAAACTCCTCTATCGGACGTGGTGTTTGTGGGGTCTAACAATCACAGGTCCGCATGAGAGCCGTTGTTGGTGTTGTTGTTGCAATGGCTTGTGCTGCTGCACTATTTCCCCGGGCGACGTCTAGTAAACATCACTTAGGCCCCTATCTTAGTTCCCGAAGTTCTACGGTAATGCCCGCAGCTTTGTGTTCCGTACGTAGTGTGTCAGGGAACTTTGCAATCAGTCAGATAACCCAGTGCTTGGAGGATCATGGGACTTAGTAACTAGGGTTATAAATAAGGTAACTATACTTATAACATCTTATAACTCCAATTAGCGTACGGGTACTTATAACCTTACTTACTAAGTCCCATGATCCTCCAAGTGGTGTCATTGTGCGTGCAACCTCCTTTCTGGATCCCTGAAATCTCCGAGCTTACTGGGCTTAGGGGCTGTAGCTTTCGTGTGTATCTCACAGGTATATTCGTGCTTACATACATACATGAGCTCCTACATACATACATACGTACATACATACTATACATACATACCTACATACATACTATACACACATACATACATACATCCAGACATACGTACAGGCATACATACAATATGTACATACTTACATACAAACATGTACGCATACATACACGGATGCATATGCCTGGAAAGCGTATAGTTCATCGCCATTGTCGCTATAGAGTGTGGGGATGTGGGGGGCTCAGGCCCTGCATCATATATACTAATTATACCCTTAAAGTAGCCCCAATAGAACCTAGGAACCCGTACAGGAATTCGAAAATTTCAGTTTCCGAAAATTAGGGGTACCTTTTTTTGGAGTCCTTATAATAAGGATCCGACTATTTAGAGATATTAGGGTCCCCTATTTTCGCAAACTCCTATACCCCAAAACCCTAAACCCTTAATAGAAGCCTATAGATCCCTTAAGGGAACCCTTCTGGTACCCTTTAAAGGAACCCTAAAGGGCCCCCTATTTTCGGAAATGTTCGGAAACTCCCAAGTCTCGGAAATTTTCGGACACTCCCAAGTCTCGGAAATTTTCGGAAACCTCCGAGTCTCTTGGAAGGAAGGAATGGTCCTCCTTTGGGCTTTCAAGGAGCTGGCGGAGCTCGGGCTCGGACACCAAGAGCTTACTTGGAGGATCATGGGACTTAGTAACTAGGGTTGTAAATAAGGGGTGGTTTACCAAGAGCTTACCTGTAGCCGAAAAGACCTACCTTTTTAAAAGGGTTCCTTATTACATATGGTTTCTATACAAAGTTCCTTGAAAAGGTAGGTCTTTTCGGCTGCAGGTAGGGGTTTAGGGTGGTTTAGGGTTTGGTGCGTTTTGGGTTTAGGGGCATTGCAATATCGTAAGGGTTCCGCAGAGGATTCCACAAGGTTTAAGGGGGTAATAGATTTTGGCTGTGTCGGGAATTTCAGGGGTTTAGGGTTTAGGGCCATTTTGAGTTTAGGGTTTCGGTCCGCGCAGGCCTTAGTGTGTTTCTGTGGTTTAGGGTTGACGGTTTAGGATTTGGTGGGGTTGTACCGGTTTTCATAGCACTGTGGGGTTTAGGACCAGGGGTGGCAAAAGCACCCTAAACCCTAAACCCTAAACCCCAAGACTTGAGTCAGACGATGGGGGGTACAGCCCCAAGGGTCCCAAAAACCAATAATTAGGTATTCGGTTTTGGAATAGTAGTTATGTATGGAGAGTATTCTAGAAGCCTATAATAGATCCCTTGTAGAGCCCTTTAAACGGAGCCCTATTCGATAATAAGTTTGGTATTTTTGAGAGTATATGATAAAAAGGTCCTTCACCCTAAGGGTACAACCTCCAGGCACCCTGCGTCAAGCATATGGCCTCAGCTAGAAATAGACCCTAAGGGTCCATGTACCTATATGGTATATACATGGGCCTTAAAGTAGTCCCTATAGAGCTACTTTAGGGCCAAAGTAACTAGTTTATGGGTACATGGACCCTTAAACCCTAAACCCCTATAGAGCCCCTATAGAACCCTTATAGCAACCCTTAAAGGAACCCTTAAAGGAACCCCTTCATGGGCACATGGACCCTTAGGGAGAGCTCCTCCTTCATAAAGGATCCGTGGTTGAGGCCTCTTGAAGTCGAGACTAGGGTTTCGACCTGGAGTGATGTTGTGTTTTTGTTTTTGCCTTAGGGTCCAAAGTACCTATATAGTAGAATGTAGGGTTTCTATATTAGGAACTACTGTTCTGATTTGGGGAAGTATCCCCCGTAACAGTACCTAGGACCCTTTGGGTTTGCCTAGGTTAGTGGACTAAGGGTTTGGGGCTGGATACCCTGAGTAAACCCTGAAATCCTAAACCCGGGTTTGGGGTTTCGCTGTGCCGATGTGGTCTCACTTCAGGCGCTGAGGCTGTTCCAGAGAGAAAGGGCTGCAGGACCGAAACCGTAAACTCTGTTAGAGTCGATAGTGCTCTGGGCATCTGGCACTTCAGAGTCGTTGTTGTTTGATGCCTTTGTGTGTTTTCGGGGTCTGGTTTTTAGATTAATCTGAACGAGTGTGGGTGTGTGTGCGGAAATATAGGTGGTTGAACAAAGTTGCAACTTACGCAGCTCCTTTGTCTCTGTGCATGTGTGTGCATGTGCATGTGCATGTGCATGTTCATGTGTGTGTATATGTGTATGTGTGCGTGTGTGGGTATGGTTATGTGTGTGTGTGTGTGTGTGTGTGTGTGCGTGTATGGGTATGTGTATGTTTATGTGTATGTATGTTATGTATGTGTCTGTGTATGTGTATGTGTAGGCGCATGCGCATGCGCATGCGCATGCGCATGTGTATTTGTATGTGTATGTGTATGTGTATGTGTATGTGTATGTGTATGTGTGTGTATGTGTATGTGTATGTGTATGTGTATGTAGGTGTGCATATGTGTATATTATAGTATATATATATATATATATATATATACTTGCTTTTGTTTACGTGCATGTCTATGTCTTATAGTGACCGAAAGCCCTGGGTCTAGTGCAGGATCTAATTTGGGTGGGCGATCATGGAGATATGTAGTCCGTAAGTCCTTAAATATATCCTCCTCATTGTGATACAGCAGGAACGGGCTGCATGATGGTCCCATGCGACAAGCAGGTGTATCAAATCCGCAGATTTGGCTTCCCTTACAAACGGGAGGCAGACGCCTGCGAGAAGGATGCGGAAACCAGCGGGAGATGGAGTTCTACAAGTTCGCGTGCGCAGTTGCGGAGCTTTGCATGAAAAACGCTCACCGAGTACGTTGCCAAGTGCTCAGGCAAAGGTTCACTGTTTAAAGTTTCGGGTTTAGGGAAAAAAGCTCGCTTCAACTGGGTGCTGTATATGAGGCAAGTAAAGCCTCAAGGACAGAGTTCCCAAATCCTACACCTGCTTACCCTTACTGTCTAAGCCCGCTGATATTTCAACCCTAAACCCTTAAGCCCAAAAGCTCGTCAGGATGGAAACAAGCCTTGAAGCCTTGAAACGCTGAACCCTGAAACCCTAAATCAGCAAAGCCCTTAGTTTCCCTGTCAGGATCCCGTGTAGTATCCCTCTTCGCAACCCTGTCGTAATCCTAAACCCTAAGCTTATAGGATCCTTAAGGGAGGGTGGTTCAAGGGGGGAGGGTATAAGGAATCCTTAGGGGACTGTAAGGGAAACTTAGGGAGTACTAGGGAGGATTAGGGATCACTAGGCTATATACCCCCCTTGGACCCCCCTCCCTTAAGGATACTACAATAAGCCCTATAGCCCTTCACCCTGAACTCTGAAACCGCAGGATCCTAACCCCTAAACCTTAAAACCCTAAACCCTAAACCTTAAAACCCTAAACCCTAAACCTTAAACCCTAAACCCTAAACCTTAAACCCTAAACACTAAACCCTAAACCTTAAACCCTCAACCCTAAACAGAGCCATGTAAGCCCTGAAGCTAAGTAGCCTTAAAATTGAAGCGCAAGCCCTAAAGCATCCTAAGCCTTGATCCGTAGCCGTAAACCCTGAGCCCTACCTGAGCCCTGAAGAACTTACCCTTTTAGGATTCCTTAAATGGATGTCCGCATATGAATCCTTGAAAAAGGGTAGGCTTTTGGGTGGTTGAGGGTTCAACCTAGTGGTAGAGTAGGCAACCTTTAGCCTTTTTCGGGTAGTAGAGTCCCTATATAGCCAAAAGTTTAAGCTGTAGTTCCCCATGATACCCGACAAGTGGGTCAACTCTCTAAGCCCTGAGACTGGGCTACTGTCCCCAAAGGTTATCCCGTCTCCCGGAGCCAGATCCTCAGAGGAAGCTTTGAGCATGGTGCTTACCCTAAGGGTCCAAAGTACCTATACAGTAGAATGTAGGAGTTTTATTCGGAATTACTATTTTGATTTGGGGCATGGTGCTTACCTCGAGGCTCCATAGAAGTGCCTTTTTGTGGTTGTATATAGAATCTTATAAGGTAATCTCATTAAGGAACTACTCTTACTGTGGAGCCTATGGGTAGGGTTTATAAGGCTCAGGGGTCTGCGAGAACCCCCCCCCCCCGCATCGCTTAAAGGGCCTCATATTCCTCGTTAAGACGTAACAAAAGGGGTACGCCGCGGTGGGGATTTAGGGCTTAAGTGTCTCGGGTTTGGCGAACCAACCTAATTGCCTCTGTGTCGCGGTAGTCCCCCCGAATCCACATCAGCAGACAGCGACCCCACTCAAACATGCATGCATCCGCGCGTTGTATACGTGGCAGGAATCGGCTAAGTCGAAGGCATGATGTGTGAATTGTGGTTTGTGCTGGTCTATAGGTGTTTAGGCTTAAGGGCTTCATGGTGTCCCTGTGCAGGATTTGAGGCTTCAGGCTTTCCATTCTTGGGAGTACGTTTCGAGTTTCGGATATCGCCCTAACGGTCCATGTGCCCATATACTAGATACTTTGGCCCTAAAATTACCTATATAGGGACTACTTTAAGGCCCATGTATATAGTATATAGGCACATGGACCCTTAGGGTAGCACATCCCCGAAGCCCGAAACCTAAGTGTGAGGACCTTGCATGGCTTAGGGCTTCCGGTGAGTCATCTGTTTGTTGCTTGCAGTTCTTGTGTCCACAACCATTTTCAGCAGCCGGAATCTTCATAGCAGAGGCTCCAAACTGAGCCTAGGTTTCCAATCGGGTTGAGTACGGGGTGTTCAGGGCTTACAGTAGCAGCTTAAAAGTTGGAAACCCCATAGCCGCGATCCTTAAGAGCAATGTATAGGGAATCCCAGCACTATTTGTGCCTTAATCCGGTTTCCAACTTTTTGGAGTTTACTGTAGGGTTATAGGTTTTAGGCATTTTTAGGCTGTAGGGTTTAGGATTTAGGCAATTTGCCGTGGGCTTTGAACAATGTGATTCGAGCTTGCGGAAGACTGGGCAGTACTGCTATCGCGACTGTTCTATTGAGTAGTGTTATGCCGTACACTGTCAGACGGCAAGACAAGAAGCCTGAATAATTAGCAATGCTGTTCCTGAAGGTTCCCGATTGTAATTATGCCTTAACTAACATACCCCCAACTCCATTCCAACTATTAAGGCCGCTGTAGCGTATAATCCTAGCGCTGTAGCCTTTAGATCCGAACCCAAACGAAATCACAGCCAAGGTTGGTCCAATTGGTGATAGGACGGCTGGAGAAGGAGGCGAATTTCCAGGCAAGCTCTCCGGGACTACAGAATAAAATTCTGTAGGGATGTAAGCAAGAGCCCCCAAGCGTTTAGGGATCAGAGTCCAGGACTCACTCTCGTAATTACAGGGCTTAGCAACCTGCGAACTCAACGCCCTCAACCTCAAGCCCTAAGCCCTGAAGGGTTTGAACCGTGAAGTTGGTGAGACTCTCGCCAAGACGCTGATATCACCAAGCGCCAAAACAGTACCCTACCTTTCGTAAGCACAACTCGGAACCAGGCCTTCAGAGTTTTTTGGGAGCGCTAGGCTTTGCCCTAAGGCCCTAAAGTAGTTCCTTTTTGGGGTTCATGTTTAGAATCCTATTAGGTCATCCCAAAAAGGAACTACTTTGGGCCCAAGGGTAGGGCTTCATGTTCCGGGTTTCGGGGCTTTATGCCAAAGGGTCTCCATTAGATTCAGACCTACGTATACTGCCTATATACTCTAAAGCCTCAAGAACCGTACCCTAAACCCTAACTAAGGGTTCAGGGTTCAAGGCTTAAGGCCCGGATTGTTTTATGTACAACAACAGAGCCTAGACCCTCCATCTACCCTCTACTAGACCCTAAATGCCCCTTATTTGGTACCATATACCCCCTATTTGAGGGTACAAGGAGGGTCCTTCAGGGTTTCGGGTTCAGGGCCCCAAGGCCTAAACTCCCAAAAACCGTCGATCGAAGGAGTGGAGCAGGATACGCCTTATTCAGGCGCGTGCCCCGGAGGGATCGGGTGCAGCTTTCCGGTGGGTGTTGTACCTAAGTTTAGGGTTCAAGGTCTAGAGGTTACCCTAAGGCTCAACATGGCCCAAAAGCCTTACATAATATGGTCTTTGGGCCCAAAAGCCTTGAAATGTGAGCCCTTGGAGTCTTAGGGTTAGGGATCAAGGTTAAGGGATTTAGGGTTTAGGGTTCAGTGTTCGAGGTCGAATGTCTATAGGGTCTAGGTAAAGGGTTCAGGGACCACGCACCTCTCTGGCAGATGTGTAAGCCTGTGCATGCCAAGTACCTTTGCTGGGTTGAGGATGAGTTGTGTCGGAGTTATGTTTGCTTACCTGTTTGGCAAGCGGAAAACAAAGCTCCAGCTCTTTTAGAGGCGAGGGTAGACCCTTGAAAACTGCTTGATGCTTGAGCAGTTTGCATGAACAATATGATTCTGTAACTTTCCATGGTTATTGCTAGCGCCGGTTCACGCTAAATGCTTCAACGTGAGTTGTAGATGTTCCTTCGTTTCGGTGCAGGAGCGCTCTTGATGTCAAGTTTATGGAATAGAGAACTGTCTGAGCCTCTGGTGCACTCTGGGTCCTTGCTACTCATTTCCAGCCGTTGAGCTTAGTTACGGATGCTACCGGGATGCTCATATCAGGTTGAAGCTTAAGGAACAGCAACCATCTTTGTAGGTAGCTGGTCCGTTCCAGGGCCCTGAACTCCAAATCCCAAACCCCTAGACCCTAGTCCCTCAACCAGACCCTAACCCTAAGGGTTCATGTACCTATATAGTATATACATGGGCCTTAAAGTAGTCCCTATATAGGTACTTTGGGGCCAAAGTATCTAGTATATGGGTACATGGACCCTTAGGGTAAGTGATCCGAGGCCATCGAGGTACTCCTCGACATCCAGTTTTGCGCCCACAGCGCGAACCCCGGAGTATTGAGGTTGAGTCCCCTCCGCCCCCGAGCTTCATACGTTTCATATCAGCGTCGCATAAGGGTACCTTAGTGTTTGACTGAGTTTTACTGGGTCCGACGGGTCCGAGCATTAGTAAACATAGTACATACTTTACCCTACACCCTAAACTCCAAAAAGCCCTCTAAGGCCAACGTATCAAACAGGTACGTGCGCCCTCCTTTTGGCACCCCTGTTCTTACCTGGACAGAACCCCAAAATCCCCCAACTAAGGAATTTGCCTTATAAATTATCATAGGAGCCCTTCTATCCTTTAAGGAATATACCTTAAATTATCATAGGAGCCCCTAATATCCTCAATTAAGGGGTTTTTGAGGCTCTGGGTAAGTTCTGCAGGAAGAACAAGGGCCCACTTGACCACCACCACCCTTCCTCACACTCGGTGCTGTTGGCGAGGTTCTACAGAGGAGCCGTTGCTCAAGGTGGAGTTCCGCATGCGTTGTGTATGTGATGATATAGGTCATGTTGCACAGACAAATGGTAAATCTGACAAACCCGAAACCCTAAACCCTAACCCTAAACCCTAAACCCTCAACCGTGGCACCGTCTGCTGCCCGAAAACCCCACAACAGAAGGGAACCCCATCGCTGAACTTGAGATTTACACGAGATTCAGGGTTATAGTCAGAGCCTCCGTACTCCCTTAGTTAGGGAATATACCGGACATCATAATAGGATCCCCTGTTATTACTAAAGGTATATTCCTTAATTAAGGGATTTTGGAGGCTCTGGGTACACGAGATTTAGGGTTTATAGTTTATTTATAGTCCTTAGGGATCTAGAGTAGGCCCTTTTTTTAGGGCTCAGGTTCCCTTATAAGTTCCTTTAAACCAAAAAGGGCACCCAGGTTACTCTTGGGTTTAGTCTTTAGGGGTCTAGGGTTCAGGGCTTCGGGTCTAGGAACAGCTAGCCCTGACGGGGAATTCCTGTGGTTAAGGCATCTGGAATCCAGGTTTCCAGGTTTCATTAAGACATGTGTATATATATATATATATATATATATATATACATATTTTTGTAGATATAGATAGATACATAGATACATAGATAGACGGACAGACGGCCTAAAACCTCATAGCTCCATACTTCGGGTATGGTTTGTGATATAAATACATAAAATAGATAAATAAATATAAATAAATAAATATATATATATATATATATATATATGGTTTACAGTTGCGTGGACGTTTTGAGGTTTATGGTTTTAGTTGTAGTATTTAAGGGTTTAGGACTTTTTAGTTTTGCAAAGATGTGCATGACAGACAACAGTGCTGGAGCACCGCGTAGAGTCAGAGGACATCGAGTTGTATACGCTGCCGAACATATACATGAAAGCCTTGGGAATCCCTTGCCTTACCTAAGGGTCCAAGTGGCCACGTAGCAGTGTGATTATAGTCTTTTATTGGGGTCTACACGGATGTATAGGTGTCGACAAGGATCCAGTTGCCCACAAGTGACCCCTATCTGAGGCTTGAGAATTGAAACTTTTGGTCCCAGAAGCCCTAAACCGTCTAATAGTTACGAACCCTCGGCCACTAATTTGTTGGGCTTAGGGGCCATGTCAGTAACAGTTGAAAAAAATTCTTAATATAGACATATTAGGACTTTAATAGTAGCGCTATTGTAGATTGATTGTTACTGTATGGGGGCAGTACCCAAGCCATATACAACAGCCGGTATACTTGAAGAGTCTCGTCGGACCTTGTAGTTATCCCGACCCTAAACACCAATCCTGTCCCTAATGCCCGAAACCCTAAACCCAGAAATGCTCAAACCCTACACCCTTAACCCCGAAACCCTAAACCCCGATACCCTAGGAATTTGTCCGCAGGCACGGGCTCTGGAGATGGAGCTGCAGGTTGCGGTCCGGGCGCCCAGTTCGTCGCAACACTTCGCGTTCCTGGTTGTTTGGATGCCTGTAAAGGTGTAGGTGCAGAGGGGTTGAGGGTGTAGACTTTAGGTTTAGGGTTCCTGTGAGGATTCATTGAAGGGTTTGGGGGTTAGGGGTTTCGGGTGTAGAGCTTAGGTTGGTGTAGGGTCGAGGGAAAGGGTTTAGACGGTGCGGGATGAGAGTATAGGGTTGCTTTCAACGGGTTCCTAAAAGACTTCCGATGTGGTTTTGGGAATCGTGAGTTGAGGATTGATGTGCAATTATGGGGTTTCGGAGTCTCTGGGTTCAGCAAATCTAGTTGTCATTACATATAACTCAGTTTAAGTCAAGCTAGGTACTTATCACCCTAAAGCCTAAACTCCTAATGCATCCCTATAGAACCCTTTAAAGACCCCTTAAGGAACCTTTCCTACTAAGTCCCATGATCGCCCAAGTAGTTACGAAGCTTGCAGAGGGTTGGGTACTTCAACTTCCCCAAATCCAAAGGCTCCATGTATCCTATATAGTAGATACTTAGGCCTTAAAGGGGTCCCTATTTTGGCACTTTAAGGCCTAAGTATCTACTATATGGGTACATGGAGCCTGAGGGAAATCTATAATAGTAACCGAAACCCGACATTCTACTTAGAAATACGTACTTTGGGGGAAGCTTGGTAATTAATTCCGAATAAAATCCTACATTCTACTTATATAGGTACTTTGGACCTCTCGGTTGGGGAGGCTTGCAGAGGGTTGATAGGTAGTATTATTAGGGAGACCCCTTAAGGGGTACCCCTTCTGAACCCTACTTCTGGCTCTCTTAAAAGGGGCCTTATTGAGAGGGTCTATATCCCCACGGGTCCCCCTAATCCTAACTCCCAGTTGAAGTCATCTGCCACCGAGGCCCAGCTTGCCGAGGAGCTGTCTGGGGCACCAGCCATCGATCTGCAGAAAGTCGGCGGCCTGCAGATTTACTTGGAGGATCATGGGACTTAGTAACTAGGGTTATAAATAAGGTAACTATACTTATAACTCCAATTAGGGTACTTATAACCTTATTTACTAAGTCCCATGATCCTCCAAGTAAGGTTTCAGGATTTAAGGGCCTGTAGGGTTTTAGTGCTTGGGGGCTAAAGGGGCTTTAGGGTTTATAGGGTTTTAAAGGGCCTGTAGGGTTTTAGTGTTTCGAGCTTAAGGGGCTTTAGGGTTTGGGGCTTTAGGGTTTGTAGGGTTTTAGGGCTTTAGGGTTGGGACGGAATAAGACGAACTAAGTAGTAAGTAGTAGCAATATCCCTTTATCGCTGAAATGATTGAGGCCCCAATATTACAGATATAGCTCTTCAGGAAGTGCCATTAAAGGGGTCTCGCCTTCCTCATTAATTAAGAGGCATCAGAACTTGGGGCCAGAGGGGTTGTTGACAGCGGGAGGCATGGCAAAGCTGCGCCTCAAACGTCAACGACGACCCTCCCCGGCCCAGCCAACCACTCCGCAGAACAGCAGATGAGACAATCTGCATGGTTGAAAGATGAGACCTTGTTGTTGTGGCTCATTCCAGGATCTCGATCAGGTTGGCCTCAAAGCTTCGCATGGTTCAGCGAAAGCTTAACCCCAAATTTAACTTTTTGGTTATGTTATTGAATTTCTTTTCTGGGGGTGTGCTCTCATACTTACTGCAAACCCTGAACCCCAAACCCCCAAGCCCTAAACCCCAAACCTCTAACAGCCTCTTCTTTTGTTTAAGATTCCCTTAAAAAGGATTCTAATCGTTTAGGGTGTAGGGCTCCCTAAACCCTAAACCCTAAACACCTCAAACCAAAGCTGCTGCCGGGTCTAGGGTTTGGGGGTTGAGACTGAGGACATCTTGGGAACCTGCTACGGGTTTTACGGCTTTGTGCAAGGGTCACGTACCACTTCGTAGTTACTTTGCTTTCAGGTTTTGTGTACTGTAGCAGGATTTGGGGGGTGAGCAAGAGGATCATGAGTAGATCCACAAGCACCCAGATCTGGGACTCTCGTGAGCATGGCTACCTTCTGTTAGCTTCAACTTTGACTATAAACTCCGACTTTAACTAATAAGATACTTCTCCAAACCTGGTGGAGGGTCTCGTATGGGCTTTGGGTGACCGATGACGGTGCGGGCTAGCAGGTGTTGGTAATTTTGCGGCTCCAGGTTCCAGTGTGCAGGGGTTTATGTTTCAGGTGCTTTCCCAACAAAGGGTCCAGGTATCATTATGGTATATACTATCCTTAACCCCACATGACCTACCTTTTTAGGAACTTATATAAAGAAATCTTATTAGGGGGCCCTAAAAGGGAAGGTTCCGTAGGGTCCAGGTATATACTTAGACCCCCAAAATACTCTATAGTGTAAGCTCAATTTGAGCAGCGCCTGCTTGAGTCAAAGGTGTGGTGCATTACATTTTAAAAGAATGCCCTATAAGTATATACCATAATGATACTTGGACCCTTTGGGTTTTCTTGTCTCGGATGCAGCACTAGTTGGTTGAAGCAAATAAGCCACATCAGCCACATATTCTAAGGTCAGGCTGTCGTAGGAACGATGAGCCAGTGTCTATACACATACATGCATACATACATGCATCATACTTACGTACATATATATATATATAAGTACATATATATATATATATATATATATATATATATATACATATATGTATAGAAATACACATAAGATTCGCATACTACACACGGATGTATCAGGGTGGCTTTTCGGGGTGCTTGCGTGAACGCTCTCCTCTCGACCTGGTTACGCCTTCGCAGAGTTCTATCATGTTATGCGTAAACCTAATCTTAAGCCCCTAAACCCTAAACCCTAAATTGCTTCAGCTTCTTCGGCTGACTAGCGGGAACAGGTTGCATTTTGTGAGAGTGGAAGTCCCGCCAGCCTGAACCCACAAATCCTAAACTAAGGTTTAGGGTTCAGGATTTAGGGTTTATAGGGTTTAGGGCCTTAAGGTTTAGGTTTCGGGGTTTAGGGTTTAGGAAACGCTGAGTCTTTGATTTCCTTAAACCTTGCAAGGTTGTTCTGCGAGGGGATGCTGGTGGCGCAGCCTTTTGGGTGCGCTGTCGGGGCCCGAGCAAGGCATGATTTCCCAGACCTAGTTCCGAACCGCTTTCTGTAAGAGGGACCAGGGGTCAGTGCCGGGGATGTTGCTATGTTGCTTGAGGTGCTTTTGGGCTAGGAGCTGTTTACCTACGTAACTTGGCTCGAAACTCCCTAAAGCTAGGCTGATTTGGACATGCCGGATTGACGGCAACGCAGTTCAGGACTCATGGTTTCAAGTAATAGGCTTGGGAATAATCCTGAAAGAAGCATTAGCCTACCAAATGGACAACCCTACACCCTGGATCCCGAAACCCGAACCCCCAAGCTCTAAATTTCCCCAGACCCACAAACTCCCAGACCCTTACAGTAACCCTTAAAGAACCCTAACCCGAATTGGTCCCTAAACCCTAAACCCCTTAGGGCCTTAAAGATCCCTAACCCAAATTGAACCTTAAGCCCTAAACTCCCAGACCTTTACAGTAACCCTTAAAGGTCCCTAACCCAAATTGAACCTTAAACCCTAAAAGGGCCTTCAAGATCCCTAACCCGAATTGAACCTTAAGCCCTAAACTCCCCAACTGGTCGGATTTGGTGAGGTGCCGGGTTGACGGATGCTGCTGCGGCCTCGGATGGGGGGATCTGAGGATGCCCATGCTTAGACCCAGACCTTCCAAAGTCCCTTAATTAAGGAATATACCTTAAACTATGGTAGGATCCCTGATATGATTTAAGGTATATTCCTTGATTAAAGGATTTTGGAATGTCTGGGGAGTTTAGCCAAGAAGAGTTAAGGGTTCCTATAAAGGGATCCACAACTGGCTCCTTGAAGGGATCTATAAGGTGCAGGGTTTAAGGGTTTGGGGTTTCAGGGCTTCAGGGTTTTTGTTGACGGGATTGTAAGTTTTGGGGGGGAATCTAGGGTTCAGGGTTTTTGGGGTGTTACTGTTTGGGGTTGTAGGGTTCGTAGCGTTGCAGGGAGGCCACAGGAAGACAGGGAACTCCTAGGGGCATAAGTTCGGTTCCAGGATTCGGTAAGGGGGTTCCAAGAGACATCAACAGACCTCAGTTCAAACCCCTAAGCCCTCGACGCAAAGCCCGAGATCCTTGTGTGTTTGCATTTTTTGCTGAAGGACGGTTTTGCTTCCAAGATCGGTTGGGTTTCGGGATTATCAGGTTCTAGTTGTTGCAAGACCTAATTATAGTAGTAGAGTAGGCAACCTTTAACCTTTTTTGGGTAATATAGCCCCTATGTAATCCCTACATACCCAAAAAGGTTAGCCTTTAGTTCCCCCTGATACCCGACAAGTAGGAAAAAGGGTAGTTGGGAAGTTCAGATGGGGTTCTGCGGATGCTTTTCTCTTGTTGGTGGTTTGGGCATTGCAGGTTCAGCCTCAACAAACTGATACTTGAGTTTCCTTGTCATCGCTGTTTCCGTGCAGTCTGGGAGCCTGAGACGCACTGCATCTACCATAGGGGCCTAAATACTTACCACTACTATTTTGGGAGGTTCCTTATTAGAGTTCTAGTATAATATGCCCCCCCCAAACCCTATTTCTATAACTGAGGCCACTATAATACGAGGCATTACCCACGAGAGCCTCCTTATACCCTAACCCGAAACCTAAAACCATGAAACCCTAAATCATGAAACCCAAAACAATGAAACCCAAAACCATGAAACCCAAAACCCGTGAAACCCTAAACCATGAAACCCTAAACCATGAAACCCTACACCAAGAAACCCTAAACCCTAAACCATGAAACCCTAAATCACACCCACAGGGGCCTTGCTACGGCGGAGTGAATACGAACTGGAGCCCCAGGGGGCATCCCCCCTCCCCAGGCCCAACGTACCCATGCCTTCAACCCTTGGGGGGGTTCCTTTAAAGGGTCCCTTGACCGGGTCTATAAGGGATCTGTAGTAGGGTTCTATGGTAAAGGGGGCTTCAATAATTAGCGATTATACTAGTTTGGTGGTTCCTTGTTTATAACTATACTAAAATGGGCCCAAAACCCTATTCTAACTATTAAGGCCCCTATATTTCCCACGCCTTAAACCCACACCTTTCACTTAAACCATACACGCCAAGACAAAATGCCCCGATAACCACCGCCCGAAAAGCTTCAAATCCCTTCAAGAGAGATTGCTGCGTACACTAGGCCCTAGAGCCCCGAAAAGCCCTCGCCGAAGGTTCTAAATCGTGCTG
Source organism: Symbiodinium sp. CCMP2592 (assembly GCA_905221615.1). Taxonomy (NCBI): domain Eukaryota; class Dinophyceae; order Suessiales; family Symbiodiniaceae; genus Symbiodinium; species Symbiodinium sp. CCMP2592. The sequence continues at coordinate 576,464 of CAJNDT010005557.1, read as the reverse complement.
CCGCAATTGCGGCCGATGAGGCCTTGGCTACGGTTTTGGAGCGGTCGTGGTCGTGGTCGTCGCAGTAGTCGTAGTCGTCGTCGTCATAGTCGTAGCATCAGTAGCAGGTGGCCGTCGCAGTCGCAGCCGTCGTCGTCATCGGTGTCGTGGTCATAATAGTCGTCGTGGTAGTGGTAGCGGCGGTGGTGATAGCAGAAGCAGCAGTCGTGGTTGTGGTTGGAGTAGGACTAGGACAGGAGCAGGAGCAGGGTGAGGGGTTGCGGGGAGGGGATGGAGTATTGGAAGTACTAGGAGGTGGGAGTACTACAGGAGTACAGGAGTATTCTGGTAGCAATGAGCAGTACAGTGACTAGAGGAGTGGAGTAGAAGGTGCAGGAGGAGCTGCAGGAGCAGGAATAGGAGTAAGTAGTGGCACATGAGGAAACTTCCGGAGTAGGAAAATGATTGCTACAAGCATGAGCATTAGACATGTTTCAGGGTTTGTGACATGCAGATCTAGATCACGGGACTGCACTCATTCGCTCGGGAGCTTTTGGCTCGATGCTTTGTATGTCCTATCCGCAGGCCTCAGCGGTCATCCTGTACCCCCTTTACTGCACACGTTCGAGTAAATTCCCGACAGTGAATGCTTTGCAGCCCCCTAGACCCCAAACCCTGCAACCCTAAACCCCTAGACCCCTACACCCCAAGCCCCGCATCTAAACCCCAAATCCTGAACCCCTATTCTTTTTTCAGCCATAGGCCAAAGGCTTTGTAGTAGATTATAGAACCCTCATATTACCAGGAAGAACCCTTCTACTACCCTTATGGAGCCCGTTATCGTACCACCTCTCATAAAACCCTAAACCCCAGCAGCCTAAACCCTAGACTCTAAAATCCCTATAGTTGAGTATAGAACCCTCATTAAACTAAGCTGTCAAAGACCTTCCTCATGAGTCGACGCCAACGTTGCTCTGCAGAGTCTCGTAAGTATCCCTTCAAGGTGCTCTTATGTTGCCCGGTTTATGGTGTTGGTGCTTTAGGTTGGGGTTTAAGATATAGTGTTTGAGGTTTTGGGGTTTCGGGATGTTCAGGGTTTAGGCAATTAATGTTAAGCCCATTCAAGCCGGCGCTTACAAACCCTAAGCTCTAATCACATTCACACCCTTAAACATAGCAACAAGGGACACCCTAAAAATCCATAAAGAGGGCTAAGTTAAACCCTAAACCTAAACCCCAAACCATGCAAAAGGACAGCTTTTCGAACCCTAAGCCCTGAGCCGAAAAAACGGCCCCTTTGTAGCCCAAAGCCTTGCACCAAAGCGCCGATACCACGCCACCGTCATGCCACTGCCGGTGAGTACCGTGCGCATTGTCGGCCATGGGATGAACCTCGCCGTCGGCCTTGGGCTAGAAAGTCTAAGTTCACGAGGAGTAATACTACACTGTTCACAGTTTTTTTCCTCTGTGGTTCCCTCACCAAAACCAAATACTAGGGGACAGTGCCGTTTTATTCTGGGGATACTGGGGAACCTAGAAGTGCAAATATTTCGGTCTTACCCAGAGGCTCCATATATACTACCATTATGGAACTAGGTCCCCCAAAAGCATCTTTTGGGGCCTCATTCCACAATGGTGGTCTAGATGGAGGCTCTGGTTCGGGTTTAAGGTTCAGGGTTCGGGGCTGCGGATCCTTTTGTTGGGGTGTTGACAGCTTATAGGTCTCCGCTTCAAGGCCACTAGGGTCTAGGGTTTAGGGTTTAAGGTTTCGAGTATGAGATCTTAGATGAGGGTTTTGTGTTGTGCTTCGTCTAGACGCACACTCGCCCACTAGCCTCTATGCTGGAAGCGCGCTACTTACCAACGGTTTATGGTTGAGCCAGTTAGGGTTTGCCTACAGTATCCATTGCAATTCCTTTAATCAGTTTCATACTGTAGGGTCCTTACCATAGCACTGGTTAACCAAAAGGATTCCAATGCAGACTTTATGTAGGGCTTAACCCCAAGGGTCCAAGTACCTAATAATCATACACTCTCCGAAATCCTAACCTACGTAACTACTATCCTAAAACCGAGTACCTAATTATTGGGTCCTTTGGACCCTTGGGGTTAATGTACGGATCGAAAAAGGCTCGGTGGCCGATTGGGCTCAAGCTCGAGGTAAATGAAAGGGTCTTAGGGTTTAGGGCTTGGGGTTTAGGGTTTAGGGTTCAGCGTTTAGGGTTTGGGGGTGATTCGCTATATGTTGCCACGACCTGCACCCACTCCAATCGCCACTTAGAACCAAAACCGAGCCTAATCCCGATACCCGAAGACCCCCAACCCCTGACACCCACCCCCCAACCCTAGGACAAAGCTCGGAAAGTTGGGCCGGCCAGCCACAGAGTTGATGCAGGAGCGGCGTGGGGTTGAGGGACCAGGGAGGTTTTGTTCGTCGTATTTAGTGTTAAGTTATAAAGATGTTGTGAAGGGTTTAGGGCTTGGGGGGTTGAAGATGTGAAGACGTTGTGAAGGTTGTGGGAGGTATTGCTATATGTATCCTGTCTTTAACCCGTTAACACGCTTACGCCATCGCCTGCCCAAAGACGATTGTGTGTACTACTAAAGTGTATATGGTATAAAGTTAAAGTACATACAAATATTCCGTGGCACTTCATAACCCCCATGTTCCAAGCCTTTGCTCCAATTGCTGAGGCTCTTTGTCCCTTTGTTGCCGGGTGCCGGAAGCAACGTCCGACAGCTGATCCTTCAGCACCCGAATCCTGCACCTTAGAACCCTCAAGCTGCCAAACATTGATTATTGAGGTCCCGCAACAAATCTTAGTGAGTTCTCCTTGTTTCGTCGTTCGTCCATCTACAACCCCTCCCCTCCTCCTATTTTAGCTCTTAAGGGCCCTTATAATCTCACCCTAAACTCTGGTAACGCTTGAAACGAGCCTCTCTGGACCCTGAAACCTTACACTTCTAAGCCCTAAACCCCAAACCCTGAGCCCTAGTCCCTAAACCCTAAACCGTGTAGCCCTAAACCCCAAACCCTGAGCCCTAGTCCCTAAACCCTAAACCGTGTAGCCCAAAACCCAAAACCCTGAACCCTAATCCCTAATCCCTAAACCGTGTTGAATGCAGGAAGCGCTGAAGAAGGCGCTGAAGTCGGCCGGCCTGGTCATGGAGGAGCGGATTTCGGCGTACGCTTTACCCGGACCCAGTATCCCTTAAAGGAGCCCCGAAGCCCTAAATCCTAGACCCTATAACACTTTAACGGGGTCTCATCTTCCTTATGAGAGCGTGGAGCGCGAGCGGAGTATGAGTTATACGTATGCACAGATAGATACGACGTGCATTCTGTCCGTTCTTCTTCCGGCGGCTCCGACTAATACCAAAGTTTCACAAAGGGTTGTCATTTCGTTCTTCCCCACCCTCGTCGGTGTTGCGTTGTTGGATTTTAAACCTTAAACCCTAACTCAGCTACCCTCCGGTCTACTCCTCCCTTGGTCTTCGGTGCACCGTTGTCGCCGCACCCGCATAAAACGCACGGCCTATGAGCACCACAGCCACGAGCGATGTCATGGCTGTCGTACAGTGGCAACAGAATAATGTAGGAGCCTTAGTAATTACGTATACTATTTTGGGGGTTCCTTTTCTATAATGGCTCCACAAAAGACTGGATGCACTTCTGCAGCCGTTCGGCGGCAGTCATTCATTCTGTCTACCTGTCCAATGCGCTCGCTCAGACCGGAACGTCCTCGCTCAGACTGCTCCGTGCTCGCTACTGAGGCTGAGGTTACCCGAAAGAACGGAGCGAGATGTTTGAACAAAACGAACTCTGCATGTGGATGGCTGCTTCCGGAAGCATCAACCTCGGGGGACTCTGGATGCCAAGAAGCCGGTGCTCATGATTCGTCTTGCATACTATTAGCAGAGCCATCACTTGGGGAGCTGGCATAGTCAGCAAGACGACAGCAAGGGCGACGACAGGGGAGAAAAAGAGCAAGTACCCAAGCGCAGTAGAAACACGAAACTTGAGCCATCATAGCTATCGAAAGCCCTGGTTGAAGTGACGAGGCACGAACCTACATGTATGTGTGCACTACACATTTGGAATTGTGGGTAGCCGTATGCTGCATAGGTACATGTACCTTTTGGATTGAACTATAACCTGTAAACCCTAAACCCTAAACCCTTAACCCTACACCCTGAGGAGTTGGACGGTCTCATTGCCGTGCCTTCACTGTCCGATCCGCACTTCATGGAGGCCCATAACTTAGCGACGCCCTTTGTCTGCAGTTGGAGTGTGGGAGTTTCCGAAAATTAGGGGTACCTTATTTAGGGGTCCTTATAATGGGGATCCGATTATTTAAGGTACTATATTGGGGTCCCCTGTTTTCGGAAACTCCCATGTGCCAAAACTCGAGAGCCGGAATTTTAAAAAAAGGACACGGCTCACACAGATTCATTGATGTTTTGGGCAGAACCCTAAGCGCCGCCGGATCTTCATCCTGAATTTGAAACGCGATGTCCAACCTGATTCTTGTTGAGTCAAGAATATCGGAGCATGACCAAGTGGCAATCGTGTTCATGAGGGTCCGTTAAGAAGTTCTTAACTATGAACAAGTTTACCAAGATATACCTCGGAACCGAGTTCTAACCAATAACCCTTAAGCCTAAACCTAAACCTTTAATTACTCGACGCTCCTACAGCAAGCCCCACCGTGACCCTTCAATAGGCCATGCGGAGGGATCCTGTACTTAAATGACGGGTCCTTGTAGTATATGCGTCGGAATCATCACCAGTAGCATCCCTTTGTTGTCCCTCTATACATATATATATATGTGTATATATACTATTGATCTGCGATTGATGCTACAAGTCCTAAAGACAGAGTCAAAGTATGAAGGCCCGTATATGACTTGTAACACGTCGTAAAAACCTAAATAAACCCTCAATGCTATATGCTTCGGCCTTGACGAGAGAAAGTATGCGTGTGTGTGTGTATATATGAACATACATACATACATACATACATACATACATACACATGTATACGATATAGGCACTCGATCCCTTGTATTATAAGTCACATGGGAACACGAGGACTCGGAATTCAGAGTATGAAGATGAGTTGTGTAACCGGGGTAGCTGCGAGCTGCAGTTATGCATCATCTGAAGATCCTCCCAAGAACCTCTTACAACGCTTTCCTGAAGCCGTCATTGAGCCCTTAGAAACCCCGAATCGATGTGTGGAACCCTTAATCCCAAATCTGTGCCCATAAGACCCAAAGCCGTAGACTTATAAACCCGCAGGCCGAAGAAACTCTGGAAATGCTACGTCTTACAGCGCAAGAAGATTACCTAGATTTTTCCGCATGATTCCATCATTCAATAATTCCCAAGAAGCAGGACCCCCGGAAGCACACATTCATGTGCAACCCTGCCCCACCCCCCCCGCCCCCTGAATAAAGATTTAGATTTTTAATCCTATCCCGACCATGAACTAGAAACCCTAAAGCCCTAAATCCTAAAACCCCAAATCCCTAAAGCCCTAGAACCCTAAAACCCGAAACCCTAAAGCCCGCAAGGCAGGTGGGCCTTCTCCCCAGACCTGCTGTGCGCGTGCGCACCATCGACACCGGCGGCGCGGGACCTGCGCCTGGGCTGCTTTGTCATAAAACGGGTACTGTATGGGGATCCCTTCAGGGGATCAGGACCTACCGGTTTAGGATTTAGGATTTAGCGTTTAGGGAGGGGTACTGTACTTGAAGGATCATGGGACTTAAAAACCCTTAAACCCAGGACCTTAAACACCACCGAAAATCCTAAACCCTAAACCCTTGTAAAAGTTCAAGCCCTACTTGAAGGATCATGAGACTCAGTAAGTAAGGTTATAAGTACTTTAATTTGGGGTTATAAGTATAGTTACCCTAGTTATTCCCACGATCCTTTAAGTATGGGGATCCCTTAAGGCTTAAGGGGATCAGGACCTACCGGTTTAGGATGTAGGGTTGAGGGTTTAGTTACTTTAAGGCTTCTTTTCTTGGTAAGGATCCTGAAATGCTTTATTTCGATATAGGGATCCGGTAGTGCTTTATTTCAATATAGGGATGCTGTAGGGCTTTTTGTTTCAATATAGCCGCCTTAGTCATTAGTAGGAGTAAAGTTTTGGGGTTAAGTGTGCCGTAAGTGTATATAGGGAGTATGAGGGAATAGTACTACTAAGTATTACGACCCCTACATTAGCAAAGAAGATCCCCCAAAACGGAACCCGTGATTGCCTTGCCATTAACCTGTGTCGCAAGGTGCATGGTTAAGGGATTTGGATACCAACGGACCCAACAATGAGGTACCCGGGTTCGGGATAGCACTTATGTGGGTTAGCAAGTATGGAAGAGTATATGTATATTCGTTCCTTGGAGCCGAAACCCTAAACCCCCAGACCCTGCACCCGTGAACCCCGGATCCTTTAGCCTTACGGCCTGCGTGGGCTTCGTCCAGACCTCCTTTAAACTTTAGGGAGTGTAGGGGTTCCTTTAAGGGCTCCTTCAGGGTGCCTTTCAGCGTTCCCGTAAGGTTCCTTCGGACTTGCCGTTACGGGTTCCTTTACGGTTGCCTTTCAGGGTTCCTTCAGGGGCTCCTTTTAAGCTTTCTCGCAGGGTTCCTTTTAAAGTTTGCTTTGGGGGCTCCGCTCAAGTTTCCTTTAAGGGCTCCTTTAAAGGCTCGTTTAAGGGTTCCTTTTAGGGTTCCTGTAGGGGCGCCTGTAAGGATCCTTGTAAAGTGTGCTTAAACCCTAAGCCCTAAACCGTAAACTGTAAACCCTATCAGGGCTTGGGGAATTTAGGGCTTATCTTACACCCTGAGCCATAATCAAACTTAAACCTTAAGCCCTAAACCCTGAATCCTTGCTTTTAAGGGCTCCTTTAAGGGTTGCCTTTCAAGGGGCCTGTTATCGCTCAGACTGCCAGGTGAGCGGGCTGCTTGAGGCCGTGCGCATGGTGAAGGAGCTCTCCTCCTCCGGATTAGCACGCAAATTGGCTCCATGTATCTTTATAGTCTAGGATGCCCAGTAGTACCCTTATTCCCTTTTTGTAGTCCTGGGTTCCTTAAAAAGTTACCCAGTACCACAAAGAAAGGCCTTTTTATTCTTAGGTTACTGGGTATCTTAGTTATATACCCATTATATGGTCCATTATAGGGTAGGGCCCGTTTAAGGAACCCCTTAACCCTTGGTATCCTAGTTGTAGTAGATACTTAGGCCTTAAAGGGGTCCCTAGAAACGGATTAGCAAAGTGTGGCCAAGGCTAGCCTCAGGGGTACTTAGAAATATTTGTTTTAATCTTTGGTTCGGTTTAGGGTTTAGGGTTTAGGGTACATTTTTCTAAGAAACAATATAGTAGAGTTCCGGATTAGCGGAGGCCTCAAAAGGTGGCATGAAGGTAGGTAGGGTTAAGGATCCCTTGTATAAGGACTCCTATTTGGGAATATCCCACCTACCTTCATCCCACCTTTTGAGGCCTCCGAGATTAGCATAGTTCGGCCAAGGTTACCCCAAGGGTCCAAGTACCCAATAATCATATACTCTCCAACACCCTAACCTACATAACTACTATCCTGAAACCGAATACTAATTATTGGGTCCTGTGGACCCTTGGGGTTAGAGTTTAAGGATTTGGTTGTAGGGTTTAAGGTTTTTGGGCTTCAGGTTTTGGGTATAGGACGGGGGCAAAAAAAGCTGCATAGCTTCAAGAAGTATTGGGAACAGGTGTAGGGTTTGGGGCCTACCTAGACCCCCCCAAACTAGGTAACACGTTGGGCACGGCCCCCACTCAATAATAGTTGAATAATATTAGTAATATAGATACCTATAGATATAGTAGGACCCTAATAGTAGCCCTATTATCGACTCTTACTGTATGGGGGCCGTACCTAAGCAAAACCCAAAACCCTAAACCCTAAACCCTAAACCCTAAACCCTAAAACCCTAAATCCTAAACCCTAAACCCTAAACCCCTAAACCCTAAAACCCTAAAACCCTAAACCCTTGGTCCGATCTGGAGAAACTCTAATGCCCTCAGGAGCTCCTACGGTTGATGATATAAATCCTTTGGTCTCCGAATGCAACAACAGATGGAAAAACACAACACCTAAACAAAGGTCCGACATGAAGCCTACTACTACTACTACTACTACTACTACTACTACTACTACTACTACTACTACTACTACTACTACTACTACTACTACTACTACTACTACTACGGTTGATGGTATAAATCCTGCATTACCCGTAATAAGGAATATACAATAATTCCCATAGTTTAGGGTCATTAAGGTAATGCAGGGTTTATATCATCAACCGTACTATAGTCTCCTTCGGAATAAGTTCCATTTGGTTCATAAAACAAATAGTATGCTTCTAAGGGGGGTATAGCATACAAACAGTCATGGAATCTGCATAGACCGCCTAAAAACATGTATGAACTCCTGGTGAAACCTTATGCATAGTAGTAGAGCAGGCAGCCTTTAACCATTTCTGGGTACTATACCCCTTTTTTCACCTAAAGGGTTATGTAACTTCTAGTTCGCCTAGGATGCTGGACCAGAAAGTATAGTAACTCGATGAAATCGTTGCAAAACGTTTGACCTCCATCTTGGTTAAGGTTTTATATAAGGTTCGGGGATTAGGGTTCAGGGCTTAGGGTTTAAGGTTGAAGTTTAGGGTTCAGGGATTTGGGTTCAGGTTCTAGGGTTCAGGGCTTAGGGGTTTAGGGTTCAGGGTTTAAGATTATGGCTTGGGGTGTAGGATGAAGCCTTAATTCCACAAGCCCTGTCAGGACGAGCGCTGCCAAGCCGTCGCAGTCGTTGCCGGCGACGCCGTGTCCTCCCTGAACACGGAGGAGCTACCTGTCGTGAATACAGAGGTCTGCATAGTTCGGGTAGAGGGTTTAGATTAGGAGTAATCTTCCCTTAGCCAGCATCCCAAAAGAATGCTCCCGTAAAACACCCCAGAACCCTCTTCTACCTATTCAGACCCATGTGTTATAATGATTCGGGTGTATGATCAATGAGGCGGTTTGAGGGCTGAGTGCGAGGGGTCAGAGAAATCGACAAGTTTTTTTGCGGCAATGAGTGAATGTATGCATACATAAACATAAGCAAAACATAAGATCCAGGAGTAAACAAGTACGTATATGTATATGTATATATATATGCACATGATTGCCGATACCTATGTTTGTGTTTATACAGACAGATAGACAGACAGATGCATAGACAGACACAAGCAGATAAATTTGGATAGACTTCTAGATAAAGGCAATCGAAGAAAAAACGGTATGGACAAGCATCCCACCAACCTGCCTAATTACCTACCTACTATACCTGCATACTATACCTGCCGCCTGCCTACCTGCCCTGCCTACCTACCCTGCCTGCCTGGCTGGCTGCCTACCTACCTATACCTACCCATACCTACTTACTATACCTACCTACCTACCTATCTAGCTACATGCTGGCAAATCGACATGCTACGGTAGGACCACCGTATATACTTTATGGGTACATGCACCCTTAAGTAAGGTAGTTGATTTCCCTTCGCAGTTTCTCACGGACCGTTCTGGACCACAGCACAAACACCCGAAATCCTTGTCAAGCTCCTACAGCTGTTCTGGACCCTAAACCCTACCTTAAGCCGGAATAACCTACCTTTTCAAGGATTTATATAAGGAAATCATAATAAGGAACCCTAAAAAGGTAGGTTATTCCGGCTGAAGGTAAACCTTACGAATTCCAAAACCCCAAACCCGTTCTGGAGCAGAGGTTCCTACGGCGGGCGGATCAAGGATGCCGCGATCCGTGCCTCCTCGAAGCTCTTGTCTAGGGGACAAAAAAGCACATAAGCATAAGCATTTTATAGTTATATCCCTGGGATATCCCTATCCTAATTTTTGCTTATGTGCTTTTTTGGGGCTCTACTTGTTTCTAAGGGTCCGGAAAAGCACCTAATGTAGGGGCGTCAAGAATTAGAGTAGGGTTTGGATTAAGATAAGGGTCCCCCCAAAAAATAGTATAGGTAATTATTCAGGCCCCTAGAGTAGGGTGCAGAGCTCAGGGTTTAGATTCAATCCTACACCTTTTTTGGGATACTGGGCTGATGTTCAAGTTCTCTTTGGGGCACCTTTCTTGGTTCACTTCTTCGAGGTTTATGTTCCCCTAAACCCGAGTAAACCCCAAATCCGATCAGGTGTGCCCTACCCCAAAATTCCAAAGGACCCAATAATCAGGTATTTGGGTTCAGGATAGTAGTTATGTAGGTTAGTATCTGTGAGAGTATATGATTATTAGGTACTTGGACCCTTAGGGCTAGGGTCTCCAAGGGTGTAGGGTTCAGGGTTTGGGGGGGGTTTAGTCTGTAGAGATCCTAAGCTACCTCGACGGACACTGCGCAGTTACTTGCTTAAGCGGAGGAATCCTGAAAGCATCTCTCAAAGGGACCCTCAAAGTAACCCTAATCTACTATTTGCTTAAGAACACCAAAAAAATAAAAAATATATTCCTTATAGGGGTAATATAGGGATTATTATTTTCTATTTTTTGGGGGTTCTTAAGCAAATAGTAGTAATGTAAAAAGGACTCGCAGCCGCTCCTGACCGCTACAGCAGTGGTTTAGGGTTTAGGGTTTAGGGTTTAAACTCCAGGGGTCCGTACATGATTTGATCTTGGGCTTATCTTGGGCTGGGGCCTACAAGCACTTTAAAGTCAACGTGCATACTCAGCGCAGTAGTGCCCATCCTCATTCCAATACTATTACGACCACTAGCGCCAATACTTCTTATGCTATTACTTTATGCTACTACTAAGTTACTGCATAGCTACCTGGAGCTTTAACACCCTCGGCCCGAGCCACAAGGACCGGGATGCTGCCATCTCCCTGCATACCGCACGGTTACGACCAATACGCGAGGTGTGCAACCAGTCGCAGCTTGCAGACACTCGCGTTTTCATGCTTGGGACGGCTTGCTTTGTGTGTCGCTTCCAGCAACCAGGCAAGCCGGTATCCAACCAAACGAACCCTTTTCAAGCCTTAAAGCCGCAAGCTGTAGCTCATACTTACTTACATCCATGTGAATGTCTGTGTTTGTACTGTTCGGGCTTCAGGTTTTGGAGTTCAGGATTGAGGGCTCGCAAAGGTTCCCATACAGTTCCCCAAGGATCCCTTGTAGCCTCCGCCTTGGACCACCTTCCCTTAGGGACTTTATAATTTGTTTTTTCTAGGGTTGAGGACTTACGGGGACTAGAAACTAGTGCTGACTAGGGCTTACAGGGTGCAGGAGTTGAAGAGCCAGTGTTCAGGTATACCGGAGTTGTTCGTCCTGAGCCTTGTAGGTACAAAAAAATTGTATCTACACATGCATACATACATATACACGCATACACATATTCGAAGATATTCGTACAGGCTCGCTGGCATGCTGTAGATCATAATTTGGAGGGTTGTACCTGGTTCTGGTCACTACACGACCACACAAAGAGGACAAGGCTTCAGGGTTTCCATTTAAGGAATCCCAGCCGAACCCTTGACGGAACTGTTATATATATATATAGATCATTAGACTTAAAGTCTTAAAGGACCCCGTACTTACGCGCAGGTGGCAAATTGAACATGGCAGCGTCACGCGAGAGCAGCTGGCAATGGTGTCAGTGCTGATGTCGAGGCCGGAAAACCAGGAAAGTCTTCAACATGCTCCCGAAATCCTAGACACGAATCTTCACCCAGTTGTCTCTGCTGAATGTTCCTCTTCCTATAGATTCTGAAGCATGTGTGAGATGCGAATTTAGCCATACCTTATAAGGGCCGAAAGGCCCTTGAAAGCTGAGACGCGAAACCGTTCTACTATGAACCCCAATGCTGAACCTTAATCAAACCTTCTCAGGATACCTTTCGCCCCTCAGGCTTTCACCCTAAGCCCTAAACCCTAAACCCCTAAACCCTTTTCAAGAATGCCGCCAGCAGAGTCACGGTTGCGAGTCGCCCCCAAAATCCTTCGATCAGACTCTTACTGCAACCTTCTAGGGTTCGGGGTTTGGGGTCCCTTTGAGGGTTCCTTTAAGGGTTCCTGTGCTGATATGGTGTATATAGTTAAAATATGTATAGATATGTGTACTAACGTACCTATATAGGCATATAGGGGCTACTGTGCATGTGCCCGTAGCATATATGTGCAGTTCTCCAAATTCGGACCCCTTTGCGGATCCTTTCTACAGTCGTGCCGTAGTATTCCCGAGACTTGAAAAAGGGACGATTTGGAGAACACTAAACCCTAAACTCTCAACTCATATGTTCCTGCAAGGGCATATGCCTTGACAACTACGAGTCCTTTGATCCTCGCTATTCGACCCGAAACCCTAATCCCACTTCTTCAAGGTTATACGGAGTTATGTATTCCGTAAACCCTAAACTAAGCGTACGATGGGATCGTAGTAGGCCATCCCAGAACCTGTTATTGTGAACAACCATGACCTGTCAGAGGATAGCATTCTGCATCAAGGGTTAGTCAGTAGGGTTGTGAAGTGATCACGGGGCGCCGAAAGATGTTTATAGAGTTTTGGAAGAATCCCGGAGCTTCGCATTTAACTGCTGTTCTCATATGTTCTTGTAATTACATGTGGGTTTTCTTTCTGGGTCTGTATGGGTGTTTGAGTCGAATTCGTGCGGCTTCTTACCTTGACTCAGTTCTACGTATCTCAGAAGGGTTCACCGATGTTTAATTTTTTGTTCGCAGATGTTGCGGAAACCCATCTGTGTACGTGTTGTGTGACTTGCATGTGCAGGAGAGTCGCGAATCTTTAATGGCGGAAAATGTGCCGGCACTTAAACCCAAAGCATTGAAACCTACCCTATCCCACGCCACAAGGATGCCACTCCCAGCAGCTCAGTTCTCCTGATACCGCCTCGATCTCGGAACATGGTTTTCGAGGAAAAGAAAGGTCGGACAGGCCCTGGACAGTCCTCCTCAGCAAACTTACCTTTGCTTAGTAGGGAATGGAGGAATGGGGTACAATTACAACTGCTATTACTGCCATTCTTCCATTCCCTACTAACTAAAGGTAAGCAAAAACAATCATCCAAACCGCCTAAGCGCAAACTGCGCAGAACGCCCAAAGCTCTGGACCCCCCAAGGCCGAAGACCGACAAAAGCAAGGCCTCCCTAACCCTAAACCCTGAACCCGGAACTCCTAAACCCCTAAACCCTAAAGTCCTAAACCCCTAAACCCCTAAACCCGAAACCCCTAAACCCCTAGACCCCTAGACCCCCAAAACCCTAAACTCCTAAACCCCAAACTCCTAAACCCTAAACCCTGAAGGCAAGCTGCCCGTCATCCTCTGGCCTTGCACCTGGGCTGCAGACGCACGGCCGGACGGCCGGAAAGAAAGACGGACAGAGAGACCAAGACTTTGCGTTCTTTTGGTTGGATCTTAGCACTTTGACTTCTTGGGTTTCTATCTGAGCTATAGTAAGGAGGCTAAAAGTATAACTTTTAGGAGGGGTTCAGAAATCAGCGAAGATTGCAGCAAACCAACAAGCAAACAAGCAACTAAACGCACAAAGAGGCCCAGCACTCAGGGACCGCAGATCAAAGACCTCACAAGGTGGGATCGAAGTAGTTAGCATGTAAAAGGGCTCTTATTCGGGAGCTTTCCACCTACTTCATCCCACCAGGCTTTTATTTGCGAGCATGCCACCTAATTCATCCCACCAGGCTATTATTTGCGAGCATTCCACCTACTTCATCCTACCTACCTTCATCCCACCTTTTGAGCCACGTTAGCAGAAGCGCTTGACTCGACTAGGATGCGAAACGTAACGTTGAGTCGTTGTATAGAAGCTCCCAACACCCTAGTCAAACTGATCAGGCTTCTATACTCAGAACGCATCTCTAAGGGTCCACGTACACAAACAGGATACAGTCTGGCCTTAAAGTAGTCCCTGTGTAGGTACTTTGGGGCCAATGTATATACTATTTGGGTACATGGACCCTTCGGGCATGTTTCAACTGAAAGGATGGTCCTGAGCCCTCGAGCAAAGGATGCGGGAGAGACTGGGAGGGGGTGCCCTAAACCCTAGTCCTTAAACCCCACACTCTGGGAACGGTGCTTCTTCAGGGCTCGGGGGGTCGTCGTAGCTATTGCAGGTAGCAGCTACGATGACCCCGCCAAGGCATATAACTTTCGCAACACAAAGGTCCCGAACACCCTGTTTGCCAGGAACCTTGGCCCCTGCACCCTGTAACCCTGAACCCTATTATCAAAGGAAACAGAAAAGCAGTCAAAACCCAGTCAGAGCCAAAAATCGACATACAAAGAGGGATCAAAGCTCAACCCTCCTGCTTAGAAACAGACGATTTTGCAAGACCTAAGCCCGAAAAGCCTCAGCATAGGACGCAGATGCCACGAACCCTGGAGGAGGTGCTCAACTCCAGGCGCAATAGCTCGGCATGTCAGGGATTAGGACTCAGTGGTAGGGTAAATTTTCGGGTTTGGGGTAAAGGACTCATGGAACCCGTGACGGGACATGTTTTCTAGCAGCTTGCAAGAGTAGACTTTGAACAAACCCTAAACCCTAAACCCTGGGCCCAGGGTTTGGGGAAGTCAAGGGCTTCGTGAGGATTGGGGACCGGGCAGTTCACTGTAGACTTACAAATGTCCTTGTTGGGATTATACTTCATGCATCCCTACTGTAGAGGTCTGAGCAATGAGTATCAATCTCCCCCTGCTAGGCCCCGTAGAATCATGCTATAGTTTACGCCAAAATCCCTACTGAAATTACATCGTCAAGCACTTTGCCGTGTAAGCTAACATGAACTAGGACCTAGAGTAGGCCCTTATTCCCTTTTTGAGGGTTCAGGTTCCCTTATAACCCCCTTTAAACCAAAAAGGGCATCCTTTTTGTTCCTAGGTTACTCTTGGGTCTAGACCCACATTTTCCCGATCCGAAGCAGAGGAGCCGGTCACGAAACCCTGATCAGGTCCTAGTCCCTACTTGGAGGATCATGGGACTTAGTGAGTAAGGTTCCTTAAAAGGGGCTCCTTAAAGGGATCTATAGGGTTCCTTAAAGGGATGTATAGGGTTTAGGGTTTAGGGTACTACTTGGAGGATCATGGGACTTAGTGAGTAAGGTTCTAAATACCCTAATTGGAGTTATAAGTATAGTTACCTTATTTATAGCCCTAGTTACTAAGTCCCATGATCCTCCAAGTACGGGTAGGATATCCGGAAACCCCAAGCCCTAGACACGAAACTCCAAGGCACACCCATCGCGGCCGCTTCAAAACAAAAACAAGCAGAAAGCTCCACTCTGGTGCCAGGAAGATCGCCCCAGCGACGAACCTTTTAGAATGTGCCAGGCGAGCAGGGCAAACAGGGTTCTTGACAGGTTTTTGCTTCGAGGATGTAGTGAGCTAGCAGAAACTTGCCGCATGAGGTGTAGTATGCACTTTATGGGGTTACGGAGTTGCAGTGCTCTGAGCCCAACATACACCCGAATAAGGTTTAAAACGAGGCTCAAGCCCTAGCTCCAAACCCTAATCTTTACCGCAAGGATGCAACTGTGGACCTTGGCAACCTGAAACCCCAAGTATTGGGCACAAGGCGAGCTGATGGCGGCGCTGCCATCATCGTCGCCAACAGTACCTGGATTTTACTGAACTCGAAACCCCTATAAGCTTTAAACCGAGTGCAGCCCTCGACTGAGACCCCAAAGAACCAACCTCTTTAAGGACTTATCTTAGTTAGTGAACAGGGGAACTTTAAACTTTTTGGCCTCATATATTAGCTCTACTTTCGAAAGTTTGAACTTGTTGGGGCCCGGTTGCTGAAGAAGGGAGTTATATAAGGAAGGTCTTATAGGGTTCAGGTAGACTTAGACCCAGAGGGTCCATGTATAGTACCAGTATGGAATTAGCCAAAAGACCGCCGGTCCTAATTCCATAATAGTAGTATGCTTGGAGGATCATGCGACCCAGTAAACGGTTGTAATTACCCTAATTGGAGCTATAAGAATAGTTACCTTATTTATAACCGTAGCTACTAAGTCCCTTGATCATAATAGTAGTATAACTACCTATACCATTCTGGGGGTTCCTTATTATATTTATAGTATAACGGGCCCCCAAACCCTATTCTAATTATTAAGGCCTCTCTATGTATGTATATATATATATATATATATAGGTATATATATATATATATATATATATACATTTATTTATTTATAGAGATAGATAGACCCTCTTGGTGATCCCAAGCCGAGGTGCCTTCATGGACGAACACTTGGGCCACGATGCAGTTAGCAGCCCGGTCCCTTGGCTTCATTCAGCTTGGGTTCAGGGTTTTGGGGGTTTAGGGGTTTAGGGTTTTGGGGTTAAGGGTTTAGGGTTGGGGGGTTTTAGGGTTGGGGGGTTTTAGGGTTTAGGGTTTGGGGATTGAGGTTTAGGGTTTGGGCGTTGAAGAGGTTTAAGCGGTTTAAGGGGTTAAGGTGGCTTAGGGGGTTTAGGGTTAGTGCGTTCAGGGGTTGCTACATGCTCACAGTGTCTCTCAAACGCATCCTATTTTGACTATTACCCTAAGACTCAAACTGGCCCGAAAGCCTCATCTAGCATGGTCTTTAGGCTCAACAGCATCCTTAACACACGAGTCCTTGAAGCCTGAACATTATCCCTACCGTTCATGTCCCAACACCCTACTTGGAGGATCATGGGACTGAGTAACTAGGGTTATAAATAACGTAACTATACTTATAACTGCAATTAGGGTACTTATAACCTTACTTCCTAAGTCCCATGATCCTCCAAGTAAACCCTAGTGACCCAGTGCAGCACTAGGGTCCGCAAGCGAGGATGGTGTGGTTGGAGAAAGGCTGGGCCCGCTGGCTGCGACAGGCGGCATCGTGGCACTTTGGCAAGTTTAGCGGTTGGGGTTTACGGTTGGATTTAGGGTAGCGTTTATAGCCAGTCCTAAATCTTCTAGCACTCAAAACCACATAGCAACACGCGGAACACAAGTCCAAGGCTACAAACAATCTCCACATCATTCTGCAGAAAAAATACTCAGACCAAATCCCCTAAACCCTAAACCCTGTAAGCCCCAAATTATAAACCCTACTCCCCAAAACCCTCAATCCCCGAGACCCTAAATTTTACAAGCCCCAAGCCATTAAGAAAAAACCTCAACTACCCGAAAACCCCTTAATCTTACCCCTCAACTACCCGAAAACCCTAAACCCTCAACTACCCCAAACCCTCAACTACCCTAAACCCCAAACCAAGGTCCAGGGAGGCGGAGAAGCTAGAGTTATAAATAAGGTAAGAATACTTATAACTCATTTTAACCCCAGTTAGGGTACTTATAATCGTACTTACTAAGTCCCATGATCCTCCAAGTAGGCCCCAAGCCCGAAACACTATAGATCCCTTTGAGGAACCCTCTAGATCCCTTGAACGAGCCCCTTAAAGAAGTCAGAGTCAGAGTACCCCTAAACCAAGGTCCTGGGTGGCGGAGAAGCTTCTGGGCCACTTTTCCCGCCCCCTCAGATCGACGACCGGGTCTTCAGCTGCGAGGTGCAGGGCAGGGCCTGGGTTTTAAGGTTTTAGGGTTTAGGGCTTGGGGGTTTAGGGTTTTCAGGGTCGAGGGCTTGGGGGTTTAAGGTTTTCAGGCTTGCAGGGTTTAGGGTTTTAGGTTTTACGGTCCAGGGTATGGGGTTAGAGTTTCGGGTGTAGGGTTCAGGGAGTAGCTAAAAGGGTTTGGGGCTTGGGGGCTTTAGCCCCTAAAAAAGAGCAGTGCTTGGAGTTTTGGGGTCATGGTCTATGGATTGGGTTTCAGATCCAACTGAGCTAGACCGAGGGTTTTGGTATTATGGGGTTCTATATTAGGGGTCCCGGCTCCCTTGAAGGGCACCGTGCGGTTCTGTCAAACCTGGAAACCCCCAGCGACGTGCACATCAGAAGCTATAAGTAGCTCTGGAGTTGGTGCAAACTCCACCGGACTGCCAAGGATGGTCGTTACGGTTTCGAGTACACAGGCCTTCCAGGATCCCTACATAACGGAATATACTGTAAATTAGTAGGACTCCTAATAAGATTCAGGGTGTGTTCCGTAAGTCTGGGTACACCTCCTCTCTCAAGCTTCAGACTCATAAGCCCTGATTGCTTTTTTCCCGCAACTCCTCATTTACAATCTCTTGACACAAAAAATGCCCGTAACCGTCAGACCCGAGCGTCATAGAGCTTTTTGAACATGCTTTTCGCGGTCTTAGAGATCCGAAGTCAGTACTGTTGATGATAGAAATCCTGCATTACCGTTCAGGGTTTAGGGTTTAGGGTTTAGGGTGGGTCTATGGGAATTAGATTAGCATACTAGATGCAACAGTGCCGCGTACAACCTGTCAAGCAAAAAGACCTTACCCACGATTTCTACCCAGTTCCTGAACCCACTGACGCCGAACCCTAAACCCTAGGAGTAGGGTCCCTGGAATCCCTGTATGATATTTGAACCCTAAACCTTTTTCAGTGCGCTTTGCGTCCTTAAAACTCAAGCCCTAACAAAACCCTAAACCCACCCCCACATACTTATAATTATAAACCCTAAACCCCAAACCTAACTTGAGGGTCCTACCAGAGAGATGTTAAGACTTACGCAGGCTGCTGCAAGGGCGGCTTTCTCGGAGGCATGACTTTCAAACGTTCCTCATTTCTGGGCAAGAACGTCTATAGACTTTGGGGATTTACGGTTTAGGGTGGTGTAGAGTTTAGGGATTCGGGGTTTCAGAGTGTTTAGGGGATGTAGGGTTTAGGGACATGGAACATAGGGATGTAGGATTTCGGATTATGCTTGAGAGTTCATATGGTGTTCAGGTGCATAGTAACCCAATATAACGAAGCCTGAAGAATTGCCAATAGCATGCTGCTGAGGGCCTTTTTTCGAAGATGTACGCAACCACCTATTCAAATTACTAAGGTTACGAAGGCCTTCATAAATATTTAGTAAATTTGCGAATCTAGAGAACTGTTGCTCAACAAAAGCTCATTTCTTGCTGGCTCCTTGCTTCACTTTAACTTCTGATGTTCGCTTACCCTGTGTACTGCCATCTTAGGGGTACTTAGAAACAAGTTTTAACTTCTGGTTATTATAACCCCTAAGAAACAGCTAAAATAATAATTGTTGCTAAGTTCAGTATCTAGGACCCAGAGTAGGCCCTTATTCCCTTTTTGAGGGTTCAGGTTCCCTTATAGCACCCTTTAAACAAAAAAGGGCACCCTTTTTACTCCTAGGTTACTCTTAGGTCTAGTCTAAGTTGAGTATAGTCATGTCCTTTCAGTTCTTGGCTCAGTTCGCCTCACGCTCGTCGTTTTTTATAAATACTTGGACTTGATGTGGGAGTTTCCGAAAATTAGGGGGTACCTTAGGGTTCCTTTAAAGGGATCCTCTAAGGGTTCCTTTAAGGGATGTATAGGGTTTAGGGTTTAGGGAGTTTCCGAAAATTAGGGGTACCTTATGTTGGGGTCCTTACAATAAGGATCCTACTATTTAGGATACGACATTAGGGTCCCCCATTTTCGGAAACCCCCATGTGCTGGAGTATTACAGACTATGCCTATCTTTTCTCCTCGCTCATTGGCAGTTCGTTACGGGTAGGGTCAGCAGTCGTGCTGGTTGGCCCTACCAGGGCGAAAACCATTCGGCGCTGATTTCTTTCTGACAGCGGCATAGAAGCCTAAGTGTTTCTCAATATCTATCTCTCTCGTCTCTCTCTCCCCTCTCTCTCTCTCTCACTCTCTCTCTCTCTCTCTCTCTCTCTCTGTCTCTCTCTCTCTCTCTATATATATATGTGTATACATATATATATATATATATATTTATTTATATATATTTATACACATATATACTCCTCCGCACTCTAGTGAAATTGTTATGGGTGCCTCTTCTTTCAAAGCCAGGCCTGCAGGACGTTTCTTAGGGACAGTTGGACGCGATGTTTTAGCCCTAAGTAGGGGTTCCTTTAAGGGATCCCTTAAGGGATCCTTTAAGGGATCCTTTAAGGGTTCCTGTAAGGGTTTAGGGTTTAGGGTGTAAGGGTCCATGTACCCAACTAGTATATACATGGGCCCTAAAGTAGTCCCTATATAAGTACTTTAGGGCCAAAGTATCTAGTGTATGGGTACATGGACCCTTAGGGTAGATCAACAGATCCACTACTCCATCGCTCGAAAGGACTTTAAGACGCGTGGGTTGGGTTTACGGATTTGGGGTTTAGAGTTTAGGGTGACTGTTTGCTTACAAATTGCTCCCCTATAGAACCCGAAGCCTCCCGAAGCCCTTAATTAAGGAATATACCTTAAATCATATTTGGGATCCTATTATGATTTAAGGTATATTCCTTAATCAAGGGGCTTGGAGGCTCTGGAAACATGTATCGAACCTCAAGACAGTGCTGTGATTTGCAGGCCCAGCTGCTACCGGGCGACATTGATTGGTTCGGCCTCTATGCGCTCTGGCTAGTTCGGCCGTAAGCCCTAAAACCGAAACTTCAGGCTCTACTTGGAGGATCATGGGACCTAATGAATAAGATTAGAAGTACCCGAATTCCAGATATACGTAATTATGGCTATAGTTAACTTTTGTCTAACCCTAGTTTCTATATAAGTCCCACGTTCCTAGAAGTAGGGTTCATGAGTGTTGAAGTGCATCGGACTTCGCTTGCTCTTGGGGATACACGGGGTTTTCGAATTGAGGGCCATGATTGTTGTTGATGGACTAGAGGTGCAGCCTTAAAGGGACCCTTAAAGGGAGCCCTAAGGGGAATCTTCTGAGAACCCTAAACCTTAGTACACCCCAAGCAGCCCTTAATGGAAGCTTCAGGCCTGGTAACCTTACTTACTAAGTCCCATATAGTACCCTTATAGATCCCTTTAAGGATCCCTTTCAGGATCCCTTTAAGGAGCCTTACTTCCTAAGTCCGAATGGAAGCTTCTGAGGACTGCTATCCGGTCTGCTTCATTCGGGCCCTTGAGGCCTGTGGGGTTGCACCCAAGGGCTCAGCTGGAGATGCTTGGCTGTTGGGCTTTGGGTTTTACGGTTTGGTTTGGGGTTTAGGGTTTGGGGTTTAGGCGTTTGGGGTTTAGGGTTTTAAGGTTTAGGTGGGCTTCGGGTCGAGGATTTAGGGGCTTACTCAAAGGTTCCTAAGTACCTAATTGGGGAATACTTACCTAAACCATATAGAGAAATCCTACATTCTAATTGCTACACAGGTACTTAGGACCCTCTAGCTTAGAGTTTTTTGGGTTTTGAATGTGTGGTCTTCGCCTGACGTTTTCGTGGCTGTTGGTCTAAGGTGTCGAACCGATTTGGGGTTTCAGGGTTCAGGACGGGTTTGGGGTTCCGTGCTCTTATGAAGTGTGATTTAGAGGGACCCCTCTAAGGGGGGATGGCAAATAGAGTTTGCCAGCAGAAGCTGATGGTTGGATAGCAAGGCCTGCCAAGCATTGGCAAGAGCTGGTAAGTCTTAGTAGCGCCTAGCAAGCATTAGTAGTTTGGTTTGTTCGTGAGGCTTGCAAAGCCTTGCTAAGGCCTAGTAAGAACTACATAGCACACCGAGGCACGACGTTGGTTTTGAGCGCTCGTGAGCACTAGTATAGCAGCGCTCTGCGAAGCTTGTACTGCTGAGCGCTAGTGGGCGCTAGTAGGGACTGCGGAGCGCTAGTGAGCGCTAATGAGCGCTAGTGAGTGCTAGTGAGTGCTGGTGAGGCCATAACAGTTTATGCCGGGGTACACAGAGTTTCAAGGTTGCCCCCAAACCAACTATCCTCAGAAACCTTTGCTAGCAAACGCCGTTTGCCATCCCCCCTCAGGGGGGTCCCTCTAAATCATAAGTCATCTTAGCATTTCTCCATTTCTGTAGGTTTCGTTTTGTTTGTCGTCGAGTTCCATGCGCTTGTTTGGTTTATTTGGTTGTGCAGTGTAGCGCCTTTTTCGATGGATGACACCCCTGTTTGACCTTGGTTGCTCGCAGGGGTCGCGCTTCGGGTTGACAGCGGTTGGTTTTCGGTTTTGGGGTTCAAGCTTTTTAGGCTTCGTCAGGTGCAACCTTCGCATGAGCAGCTCTACAATCTGGCCCAGAAACCCCAAGCTCTGCGCCCTAAGCTCTAAACCCTCTGCCAGAAGCCCTAAACCCAAAGTTGACTGAGGAGTGGGTGGAACAGATGTACGAACGGACAAAGCATCCGACGAATTTTCACCCCGATGAGTGCCTCAGAGGCATGGTATGCTCAAGGTTCAGGGTTAAGGGCCCATATAAACCCAGACCTTCCAGAAGCCCTCAACTCAGGGATATACCTTAATCCGTGATAGCAGGATCCCCTATATACGCGGCTTAAGGTATTTCCTGAGTGCGGCATGCCTATATGTATGTGTATATATATATATATATATATATGTATATGTATATATATATATATGTATATGTATATATATATATATATATATATATATGTGTATATGTATATATATATATATGTATTTATGTCCAGTCTTATTTGCTTGTTTATTTGTTGAATGATTTGTTGATTTGTTTTTCAGAAAAATAGACGCTTCTTGATGTTTTTACACACATATCTATCAAGGTTGCACAACTGCAACTCTATTCACATGTGACCTACCTGCTTGTCCGCGTGTCCTAGACCCATACCTACCAGAAACCCACCTTGTGATGCAGGGCCCCTGGCTATCTTGAGACTTAGTAACTACGACGGTAAGTACCTTAATTGGAGTTAATAGTAGTTATAAATACAGTTACCTTATTTATAGCCCAAGTTACTAAGTCTCATGATCCCCCAACTATGACTAGAACTTGGTTCCCTCACAGCGTTGCGAGGGCGGGGCGGTTCTTACGTGCAGTGTAAACTGGGTATCGATTTGGATGCTTTGTTCAGTTTCCCTTGTTGTTCAATGCAGAGCCCCAAGTGCGAAGATAAGTGTTTGATGTCCCTTACTGTCGAATCTAGAGCCGTAATCGTGTACAACAAAATTGGGGATTGCTGAAGTCGACACCTCGCATAGGGATAGATCTTGGGTACTGCTCCCATACAGGAACAGTCTATAGTAGGGCTCCTATTAACGTCCTAATATATCTATACCATGAACATTATTCAACTGTTACTGAATGGGGAGCAGTACCTAAGATAGGTCTTTTTTTCTGCGAAGGGGTGGCCCGGCCTGCACCCATGGCAGTTCTGCGGCATCGCGGTAGGGCGGTTTGGAGCCCTTTTTGGGTACTGCTAGACCCCTGAGGGTCCAAAGGAACCAATAATTAGGTACCAGGTGTCGGATAGTAGTTATGTAGGTTACTATTTTTGGGCGAGCATATGATTATTAGGCACTTGGACCCTTAGGGAGCTGGTCTGGGTAACTAAGGTTTCTACTCCGTTTTACTATACTACATAATATTCCCTCCCCGGCAACAAAAGGCCCATATAGGCATGGGTGGTGTGGAGAGTCAAAGGGGAACAGGAGGGACCCTTAAGGGGGACCCCTACCCTATAATGGGCTATATAATGGGTATATTAAGGTATTACCTAGGGGTCCTTATTAAGGGTCCCTCCTGTTCCCCTTGTGGAGAGTCTTTGCCACCAGAGCAGTGGATTAGATCCCTTGGGCCCGACTCCAACTTCAAATCTGAGGCTTCTTAGCAGAAAGTCATGCCTTAAACACTTGTAGTTAGACTCCATGAACCTAACCCCAAGTGCCCAAAGGACCCATTAATTATCTACTCGGTTTTAGGATCGTAGTTATGTAGGTTAGGATTTTGGAGAGTATATGATTATTAGGTACTTGGACCCTGGGGGTAAGTCCTAAATACTGCTGAATCCCCCCGAACCCCTCCCCAGAACGCTATACTTCAAAAGGCCATCTAAACACCCTGAGCCGTAATATAGAAGCCGAAATACTTAGTTGTTCAGTTCGTGAGTTCCGTAAGGTATCCCTTCTTAACATTGTCAAGGGCAAGCCTAACCAGAATGTGTACCAATGCCCCTAGACTATAACCCTTAGGGTTTAGGGTTTAGGGCAACCCGACAAGGGAACCCGATTCGACTCGTAGACTAATACTCATGATAAACCTTCAAACCCTGAACCCCTAAACCCGAAACCCCTACCTTAAACCCTAAACCCTAAACCGTAGCTTCACTCATGGTCCCTCGGTATATACCCTTAATATAGCCACTATACACCCATTATATAGCCCATTCTAGGGTAGGAGTCCCCATTAAGGGTCCCTCCTTTTCCTCTTTAATACACTCTAAACCCTAAGCCCCGAACCCTCAACCCCCAAACCCTAAACCCTATACCCTTATAGAATCCCTATAGCCCCCTTTAAAGGGACCCCTTAAGGGTCCCTCCTTTCCCCTATACGTATCGAGCTCTCAGTTTCAACCGAAACCTACACATCGGCTTCGCAGGTCGCCAGTGAACACACACTAGGACCCAGAGTAGGCCCTTATTCCCTTTTTGAGGGTTCGGTTCCCTTATAACCCCCTTTAAACCAAAAAGGGCACCCTTTTTATTCCTAGGTTACTCTTAGGTCTAGCACATGGGGTTCTAAAGGGAATCCTACGGTTATGATATAAATCCTGGAGTACCCATAATCAGGAATATATCATAATTCCCATAGTCTGGTACCATCAACAGTATTCTACTTGTAGGTTAAGAATTATGACCCCTACTCTTATCAACTCCCCCGGTTCCCTAAACCCTAAGCGTCTCAGACCTTTCGGGGCACTGGAGAAAGAGGTGCTCAACAAAAACCCTAAGCCCTAAACCCTCAGCCCTAAGCCCTACCTTAACCCTGAAAAACCTACCTTTTTAAGGCTCCCTATTATGATTGCTTTATATGAGTCCTTAAAAAGGTAGGTTATTCGGGGTTAAGGTACACCCTAAGCCCCCAGGTTTCCAGTGAACACCCATGGGGGTCTGCTGGCCTTTGGAGCACCCTGGGAGGTGCCAGCCATGCACCGTGGCCTCCTAAAGGGTTCCTCAAAGGGATCTATAGTAGGGTTCTATGGTGCAGGGGACCCCAAATATCCTACCTTGTTGACATATATAATGACATGATAATAGGGATCCTGACAAAGGAAGGTTCTTTTGGGGGTCCAGGTAAAACTTAGACCCACAGCCCTGCATCGAGGCGTCGTTTTATTCGCTTGCTGATCGTATTTCGTGTTCAGGGTTGGGCTGTTGTTAGTAATATGTTGTCAATAGTGTTGTGATGATGCTTATTGTCAGTTAATGTTCCCATCGCTGTTGCCAGTGATATTATACTTATTGTATCTTGCTGTGGTTCCTGTTGTTATTGTCCTTGTTTTGTGCTTAGTAGATGATAAATGTTACTGTTTCTGCGTTGATGACTTGTTCTTGTAGTTATTGTCGTTGTTGTTGTCGTCGTCGCTTCTTCTTCGTCTGCTGAAGAGCTCCGTATTTCCACATGTGTTCATAAGAAGTCTGGGAAACATGTTTGTTGTGACAGCTTTCGCAGTTAAATGATAGTGGTATGCGGACTTGCTGTCTGCCCCGGCACGAGAAGCTCTTGCAGGCCGCAGAGGCTCAGAGCAAACACATACCATACGGGCCTTATTAAATAGAATAGAGTTTTGCGGTATATTATACTACAATCATATTATGAACTCCTGATACAGGTCCTTAAACAGGCAGGGTATTTGGGTTTCAGGTAGGCTTAGGTTTAGGGCTTAGGCTTACTCTAGTGCCCCTTTAGAATCACATTTGTTTCTTTTTATGTGTTTTTTGTGTTTTTTTTTGGGGGGGGGCTAGGGGTCCTTGTTATATTTTTGTATGATCTTCCCCAACACCGTTCAGTCTAGTCCTCAACAGTCAGTGAATAAACGTCGGGGAAGCCGACCACATTAGGTCCTGCGCCACTGGGTAGCTGAAATATGAGTTGTTATATAGTCATACTGCAGCAATCACAAGAGTGATAACAATAATGAGAGAATAAGTGATGCCTACTCGCCTCCTCGCACAAAGTTAGCCGAGGTACAATATCATCGAAGCATGCGCCTTGACGCATTCAGAACCAGGGCAGGTACTTCACACGCAGCTCTACTGTAGTGGCTCAAGCTAAATAGGAACGTAACGAAGGAATGTCGCTACCTTTGGTTATATAACAGGTTCATGTTGCATTCTCAGTTCCTGTGGCCCTCAGCACGTTCAAGGCCTAAGTATACTGCATAAGCACATGGACCCTGACGATGGTAAACCAAGGCTCGCAAGTTTCAATTCCCAAGGTCCAAACCACATCTGCAAAGTGTTTAGAGATTGGGCTAGTTAGGATTTACGGGCTTGGGGGCTTAGGGTACTTGGAGGGTCGGGCGACTTAGTAAGTAAGTAGTAAGTAGACTTATAAGTACCCTAAAAGGGACCCTAATTGGGGTTATGGTACTTGTAAGTCCTTAAAATAACCAGTTACTAAGTCCCCCTCAACCCTAAACCCTATACCCTTATAGAATCCCTATAGATCCCTTTAAAGGGGCCCTTAAGGAACCCTAGACCTTCCAAGTAACAGGCATAGTCGTGTCAGAGGGTTTCGGCTTCGGAGTTGCGGCGTGGGTCCTCTTGAGATCAATGGTCTAAGTTCCCCAAAGGCTCCCAGGGTTTAGGGTTTAGGGTTTAGGGTTTAGGGGTTTAGGGTTTTGGGTTTAGGGTTTAGGGTTTAGGGGAGATACTTAGGCCTTAAAGGGGTCCCTATATAGGTAGTTTAAGGCCTAAGTATCTACTATAAGGGTACTTGGAGCCTTAGGGTTCGAATCGTGAAGTACGCGGAGAGTGTATGTATGGGCCCCTGCATAGGTCTTAGAAGAGGAAGCCTTTCAGAATTACTTCCCTAGGACTTCAGCCCCTTAACGCTTTAAAGCCTTGTAAGTCCGTATAGCAGCTTATATTATAAAACATTACAAAGCCCTGATCGAGTTAGTAAGACGGTCGGTCGTCGTCGTGTAGTAGTAGTAGGAGTAGTGGTAGTAGTAGTAGTAGTAGTAGTAGTAGTAGTAGTAGGAGTAGTGGTAGTAGTAGTAGTAGGAGGAGGAGGAGGCGTAGTAGGAGGAGCAGTAGTAGAAGGAGGAGGAGGGTTCGCAGTAGCAACTAGAAGCGGTACCAGGCGTGCGAACATCCACCCTACGCGGGAAGTCGTGCCAACCCCAAAGCCCGAAACTCCGGCCATAAACCCTAATCTCTTTTAGGTGAGTCTTGAAGCTTGGCCGAAGTCTTGTTATGCGCTCAAGCAAGCTACCAAGCTCCAATCCAAAGCACAGAGACAGAATCCCAGACCCTAGCAGCCTTCATCACTCCCGAATGAAACGAGGGATCAGTAATGATTGATTGTCAGTTGTACGGGATTTGGGGTCTAGGGCTGGGAATGCTACACCCTGAGCCCTGAACCAACTTCTGGCAACCTGTTAGACAAGTACGCGACCTAGGTAGCGAGAGTTGTGGGGCTTAGGGTCCTTTTTTGGATGCTAGGCTTATAAGTACCGTGAGGTCAACCCTGACCCGCAAATCTAAATCCCGAGAAAAGGTTCAAGGCTAGGAGTCTAAGTTTCAGGTTTACAATCCCTGGAACCCTAAGCCCTAAGCCCTGAACCTATCTCTAGATCAGAACCCTCAACAACCCTCCCCTATAGCCTCGACCCAATCCCCACCAACATAATGCCCAAGCCCTAATGATGCCACCAAAACCCTGAAGCCTGAGAACGTAATACTTTTCTCCGCCTGCAGCCTCATAGGACATCCAGTAAGCAACTCGAAATCCCAGACTCTTCGCCCTAAACTCCCAACCCGTAGCCTTGTATAGTAACCCTTGTAGAGCCTTTTGGGGTACCCTTAAAGAGCCCTTCTAGGAACCCTGAAAGATCCTATCCTCGCCGTTTCCGATGCCAGCCCTTTGTAACCCCTAAACCCCCAAACCAGAAACCCCCAACAACTCCCCTGAACCCCTAAACCCCTAAACTAAAAACAGTTAAACCCCCAAACCACTGAAGCCTAAACACTTACACCTCGAACCCCCACACCCTAATAAATCCTACACCCTAAGCAAAACCCTTCAAGATCCCTGAAAGGACCCCGAAACCCCAGGTGAGCAGCTGTCCGAGACTGCCGGTGCGCGGCAGGTGAGGAACGTGCGAAGAGCTCTCGTGCTGATCGGATGCAAGTAGCTTTACAAGGCTCTTGTACTATAGGGCCTAAAGATTTACCTATACGGTTCCTCTAAAGGGTTGTATAAGGGGAGGGGCCTAAATAATTATCTATACTGTTTTGGGCGTTCCTCATAGTAATTATAGTATACTGGGACCCGAAACCTTAATTGGTAATGCCCCTATAGCAAGCATTCAGGTTTGAGGGTTTAAGGGTCTAGGGTTTAAGGGTTTCGGTTTGGGGTTTGAGGTGTAGGTCTTTGGGTTTAAAGGTCTAGGGTTTTGGGGTTCAGGGGATCGGATGCAAGTAGCCCCAACAGGGGGTTCCTTTAAAGGGTCCTTCACGGCTTCCAGTATAGAACCCTCATGGCCTTCAGAGTTAAGGGTTACGTTAACTGGGCTTTGGAGTACCATACTTTAATACTTTTTTGGGACCTGTTACTTAAAAGAATCCAATCATGAGAAAAAAGTCTATACTTTTTTCTCCCTGGTTACTTCAAAGCCCAGTTAAGCAACTTCAAGGATTACTTTTACAAGGGTTCTTTCAAGGAGTATTATAAGGGTGCCTGCACCCATGCAGCACGAACAAGAAATGACCTAACAAGGGAATAGGGAAGGGGTAAGTATGGGGCCTTGTATGAGCTTTGAGAAGGGCGCTATCACGTATTCAGACATGTACTTCGAAGAAACCTTTTGGCACCTAGTAATTTGCATTTTGTCCTTATACACATTCACATTCTCAGACATATTTCTTTGTTGGATTGCCCTTCTGGAACTGTACCGCAGATCGACTTTCATTCATAGCTGGGACGGAGGTTCAACACAGATGCTGAGCTCAAGGGTTTGGAGGCTTAGGGGTCATCTTCGAGAGCGCATACCGGCTGATGCCGTTGAAACGTATCTGTGAGACATCATCGGATATCCAGCAAATGTAGAAGTTAGGGTCTCCGATAAACCCTCAAAGCTGCATCCTTACAATCCTAATTTGCATGAACCCTTTCCTCCATGTGCCGACACCAGAACCTTCATGCCGTAACGAGCCGAAACAACTGGTGGTTTAGAGTTTACCTGTAGTCTCATTGTGGTTCGGTTGTTATAGGATCCTACATATGGAATTGGTTGTGCCCAAAATCGGAACTGCAACGGAATTGATAGGTAGGGTCTAGACTCAATGCAGAATGCACGAGGTACGGGAACGGCGGCATCTTTTCCCACAGCGCTGTGGCGATTCTGGCGAAGCCCGTCGACTGACCTCGATGTAGGAGTAGTCCTCTACTTGGAGGATAATGGGACTTAGTAAGTACAATTAAAAGTACCTTAAGTTGGGTTATATCTACGTAATTGTATGTACAGTTACCGTATTGACAGCTCCACCCGAAGGGTCCATGTTCCCAAACATTATATACATTGTCACCAAAGTACCTATACAGGGACTACTTTAAGGCCAAAGCAAATACTATTTGGGTACATGGACCCTTCGGGCTAGTGACAATGTCCCATGACCCTCCAAGTAGGCTGCCCAGGCTTCAGGGTTGAGAGGCCCAGAGCGCTCAACCCAGCACTTCGAAACGGTTTAGGGTTTAGGTGTGACGTGCATCGCGCACATGAGGACAAACTCATCCGTTGCTTGCCAGGCTTCTCCGCGAAGGTTATCCAAAGAGTATGCAAAGGTTGAAGGCATCCTTCATGTTGGATTTAGGGTGTGGCGGTTTTGGGAACATTGTTTTTGAACTTCAACATCTACGGACCTGACCAAAGAATTGAGGTTTTGCCGTTGAGGCCGCTTGGAGTTTAGGGCTTTCAGGTTCTATCTATGTACTTGTGAGCTAAGCACCTGAGCCCCTCGAACACCATCTGTAATGGTAGCATTACGCTCCAGGTTTGTTTACTTATGACATTGGTCGCAGATGTTGGCACCTAGGAACATGAGTACTGGCCTTGGTCTGTGGTGCAGCCGCTTGGTTTCCTGGGCTTTGGAGTACCATACTTTAATACTTTTTTCTTAAAGGAACCATTATGAAATACAAGTTTATACTTTGTTCTCCCTGGTTACTCAAAAGCCCAGTTTCTTGTTGAAGTTTGAGACGTAGGGTGCTGCCTTTGTGTCTAAGCCGTCTTAGCCCCGAAACTTCCGAACCCGAAGCCCTAGACCACTGAACTCGCAACCCGCAGCCCTAGCCTTAAACCCTAACCCCCTTAAACTAGAAACCTCTAAACCACCCCCTAAACCAGAAACCCCTAAACCCTAACCCCCCTAAACCAAAAGCCCCTAAACCCTAACCCCCCTAAACCAGAAACCCCTAAACCCTAACCCCCCTAAACCAGAAGCCCCTAAACCCTAACCCCCCTAAACCAGAAGCCCCTAAACCTCAACCCCCCTGAACCAGAAGCCCCTAAACCCTAAACCCCCCTAAACCAGAAACCCCTAAACCCTAACCCCTCTAAACCAGAAGCACCTAAACCCTAACCCCCCTAAACCAGAAACCCTTAAACCCTAACCCCCCCTAAACCAGAAGCCCCTAAACCCTAACCCCCCTAAACCAGAAGCCCCTAAACCCTAACCCCCCTAAACCAGAAGCCCCTAAACCCTAACCCCCCTAAACCAGAAACCCCTAAACCCTAACCCCCCTAAACCAGAAACCCCTGAACCCTAACCCCCCTAAACCAGAAACCCCTAAACCCTAAGCCCCTAAACCAGAAACCCCTAAACCCTGACCCTCCTAAACCAGAAACCCCTAAACCCTCTTAAACCAGAAACCCCTAAACCCTAACCCCCCTAAACCAGAAACCCTTAAACCCTAGCCCCTAAACCCTCAGGCCGTGCTGGTAATTCCCAAAACGGCCAAACCTCAGCCCCCGTTGGGTTTCGGGTTTCCATGTTCCCTCGGGCTAAGCAGCTAAACTTTCCAGCCCGGAGATGCTTCCCTCTAAGGGTCCCAACTACCTAATGATTACGTACAACTAATATTATATATATATATATATGCATATATATATATATATATATATGTGTGTGTGCATATATATATATATATATATATATATATATGTATGTATGTATGTATGCATATGTGGGCGCACCAAGTCTTTAGCCCATGTAAGCATTGTTCAACACATTTCGGCAGCAAGCCAAGACTTTCTGACGCTGCAGCCGAAATCATTTGGAATAATGGCGTAATGATTAATGGTTTGCCTTATTAGATCCTCTGCATGCACCTATACTCTTTATATATGTTCATTTAGTTGCGTATATGTCTATGCACATATATAGGTGGGTCCGACACCGGTTCTATGAGGGTTCTTTTACTGTTCTGGTGTGGTAAAGAGGTTTTATACGGGTCCAAAGGATCGAATAACTAGGACCTAGAGTAGGCCCTTATTCCCTTTTTGAGGGTTCAGGTTCCCTTATAACCCCCTTTAAACCAAAAAGGGCATCCTTTTTGTTCCTAGGTTACTCTTGGGTCTAGATAATAGGTAGTTGCAGTTAGGCCAGTTTTAGGTGTAGCTTTGCATGTTGCGGAGAATGTGATTATACTTGTACCCTTTGGGATGCAGCTTTGCCATTGGGTGTGTTCTCTGAGTCTGGCTTATAAGTAACCTCAGCGTGTCTGAAAGTAGCACTAACCCAAAGGCTCCATGTATCTTTATAGTAGATACTGAGGCCCAAACGGGGTCCCTATATATAGGTACTTTAAGTCCTAAGTGGGTACATGGAGCCTTAGGGTAAGACTATAGTATGGCATAAGTACCGCGCTGGCTATCGAGGCTTGGGTTCTTCGCAAGAACATCCCCTTATAATCCCCGTGTAGCTTTACGGAAGTACACCCAAAATCGTGTTCCAAGTATTCCGTCCTGCATCTATCTGTCTATATACATATGTCACCCTAAGGGTCCAAGTACCCTATTTTCACACACTCCCCAAAACCCTAACCTACATAACTACTATCCCAAACCCGAGTACCGAATTATGGGGTCCTTTGGACCCTTGAGGTCAGGTTTTTACAGTCGGCCTAAACCCTTAGCCCTGACTTGACCTATAATCCTAAATCCTTTCCTAGCTTGTAATTGGAAGTGTCTGAGCCCGATGAACTCCGAGACGTCAGCCTGAAATCGGAACCCTGACGGTATGCCTCCTTTACGGGATTCAGGATTTAGCGTTTGGGTTTAGGGTTTAGAGTTTGGGTTTAGGGTTCAGGGTTTAGAGTTTGGGTTTAGGGTTTGGGTTTAGGGCTTAGGGGTTTCGGGGGTGTCTTGATTGAAGGATTCCTCAAGGAGTCTTATACGCGTGCCATAAGGGTTCTACAAGGGATTGAATAGAGCGTGCCAGTACTATATACATAGGGGCCTGAACTTTCTTGATCCGACGGGCTACTTTTTTGTACTAATTTGAAGAGACCCCGGAACCCTATTCAAACTACTATGATGTTTGAAACTCAGGGCTTACCTTTAATATAGTACTGTTCTGAGGACACCACAGAAACCTACTCAAACTATAGAAGTGCGTACATTAGAGCCTCAGCCCACACTCCAATTAATGAGCTCAACACACCCTGAACTCTATGCCCTGAACCCTGTACCCTAGACCCCAGACCCTAAACCCTTTACCTAAATCCTA
>CAJNDT010005557.1:473629-538629 GCA_905221615.1 Symbiodinium sp. CCMP2592 | reverse complement strand
TCGCCCTGGTGCTTAGTAGGGAATGGGGGCATGGATCCCTATGAGGATTTAGCCTATAGTAGTCCCTACATAATCCAATAATAGTCCCCGTAACCCATTCCCCCATTTTCCCCACTAAGAACCAGACAGCCGTTTCCTCTGCAGGGTTTTATTGGCTTGCTATGGCTGTTAAGGGTACTTTAGTACGGGCTTTATAGGATGGTTAAACGGGTGCGTCAAGGGGTGTTGCACGGGTTTTCGGATGTTTGAAGGGTGGTGTAGGGTTATACAGGGTGTTAAAGGGGTGGTGTAGGGCTTGAGACAGGTCTTTACAGGGTCTATTGGAGGTTCTCGAGGATTTGACAAGGGTTCCGGAGGGTTTTGTTCTATAGCGTGCCCGGAGGGTGTTTTACGAGAGGATAGAAGAGGCTTCGTGTTCGGGGATGTTAGGGCTTTAATGCTTGGGGTTTCAAGATGGTAACGCTTTAGGATTTCTCTCACCATTTAACGACCCTTCCGTTCAAAGCCCCTTTCGTTGAAGGACCACTTCTTCTATGAACCCTTGATTTGTGAAACCCGAAAACTTGTCGTGCATGATCCGCCTGTGGCCTCTGCAGCTCATCTACGTTTCACTCTCCTCTCTCAGGCAAAGTTGAGCAGAGCCCCAACCTAATATTACTTAGAGCTCCTTACTATGATAGTTTTAAAACATACTTCAACACCCTGGTCCTACTTCCAGCCAGTAATTTCAGTATGCATTGTAAACTCGGCGGAAGCCCCATGACACTTCTGAAACCTTTTAAGCCCTTATGGAGTATGTACCATGACCTTGCCCTTGGATCCACTGTAAAGATTCAATCACATCTGTGGCTCCGTGTGTAGATTTTGGTGTTTAGTAGCCGGTTATTAGGGTCAAGCATCTAGTTATGATGGCAAACTTGTACCCGTTGGACGATATATCTACTGCAACTCGGCTTCTAGGCTAAGCGTAGCTGCAGACTTGCCATGGCTGCAATGCACTTCGACCACGGATCCGGAAGGCCCACCCGCAGCAATTTTCAGGTCTAGCGATTACCCAGAGGGACCGTTAGGGGGGTAGGGGACTAAAAATCCTTAAATAGGCCTTTTTAGGTCCATATTTTTATTATGAGGCCCGCTACCCCACCTCCCCCTACCCCCCTTAAGGGTCCCTTAGATTTACGGTTGCCACCCACCGGGTACCGAGAGGCGGGAGCTTCATAAAGCAGTCAACCCGACCTTATCTCCCACACCTCCGAATCCCTAACCCCAAGGGTCCAAAGGACCCAATAATTGGGTACTCGGTTTTAGGATAGTAGCTACGTAGGTTAGGATTTTGGAGAGTATACGATTATTGGGTACTTGGACCCTTAGGGCTAACCCCAAAGGGTCCAAAGGACCCAATTTAGCGGTTCAGGGGTTTAGGGTTTAGGGGTTAAGGGCTAATTGTATGAGCCGCTAGGTAGGGTATACGGTAGAAGCCAAAAAGTTGGAACATAGTTGTCCTCATACCCTTAAGGTAAACTATAAAGGATCCTGGCACTAATCCTCCTAAAGCCATGTTCCAACTTTCTGGCTTCTACTATAAGCAACCCGGAGCTGGGTTTCCTAAATCAGCGCCCGTAGTAAATCCAATATGACCAGATAGCGACCACAAGCTCTGCACAGACCAATTGGAACCCCACAACGACCTCCTAGACCGTATATGCCCTCAAGCCTATACATATGTATATATATATATGTATATATATATATGTATATGTATGTGTATATATATATATATATATATACATATATATATATATATATATATATATTTTACGTCCTAAACCGTATATATATATATATATATATATATATATATACATATACACATACATATATAGATATAGATATAGATATAGATATAGGTATGTATGTATATATATATATATATATATACATATATATATATATATACATATATATATATACATATATAGATATAGATATAGATATAGATATAGATATAGATATAGATATGTATGTATGTATATGTATATATATATATACATATATATATATATATAATGCCACAAAACCCTCACCCCAAACCCTGGAGGATGCCAACAAGCATGATTTCCGACTTCACCAGTGAGAGCAGCGAGAGTCAAAGTGCTCACTCAAGGCTGGCAGCGTGCATGGAGGGTTTTGGGGGTTTAGGGTTTAGGTTGGGGTTCCGAGGGCTAGAATTTAGGGACCCGCAAAGGACATAAGAATAACATTTTATAGGGCTATCCCTACCCTCATGGGGCTTCTTTTTAGGGGGTTTACATGGGATATCCCTATCCTTGCTTTTGCTCATGTGCTTTTTGGGGCCCTAAGAATCTACCCTTGTCATTTGAAGCCTAAAACGTGGCTCTTCATGCACTTAGGCTTTCGACTTTGCTTTAAAGTGGTTTAGGCTCTGAGGCTTTTCTGGGGTTTAGGGCGCGCACGCAGGGTTTCGTGCTTGAGTGCGGATGAGGCGGATGATTAGGCTCAGCAGGATTCAGAGTCTGTTCTCATCAAGCTTTCCAATCACATCATATTTCGCCGGATGGCGAAGACTCAATGCCTATGACCTCGCCTCAAATGCTTGAGGGAATGGCGCTGGTGATCCATCGTGCAAATTGTACGCCAGGAGTACATGAATATGGGTTCTGTATCCTCTGCTAACAAGGCTAAGGTGTATGGACAAGCAGCACAAACATTGAGAACAGTTTGATGGTAGTAACTGAGCAGGTAACCTTTAACCTTCTGGGGTTTGTATAATCCTACCATATATGAAAAGATTAACCTATTTTGGGCTGGGGTACTCAGCCCCTAGGATAAGCCCTAAACCCCAAAACCCTAAAACCCCCCAGATCCTAAACCCTAAACCCCAAAACCCTAAAACCCCCCAAATCCTAAACCCTAAACCCCAAAACCCCAAACCCCCCCAAACCCCAAACCCTAAACCGGTGATATTCATTTGCGATGAAGTGCCAGCTGCAGTAGCTGCTCGGGGTCCCAACCCGCCCAAATGCAGCCCACGGTGCTTGGAGGATCATGGGACTTAGTAACTGCGGTTATAAATAAGGTAACTATACTTATAACTCCAGTTAGGGTATTATAACCTTACTTACTAAGTCCCATGATCCTCCAAGTGCCCTTTTGGTGCTACAAGGGGAAGCAGAGACACAAGTGGTCGGGGTTCCGGTGGGCGGCATCGGCACACTTTACCGACGGCTGGTCGTGGGCGGAGGCTTGGCCTATGGTGCACTTCCTGCGGCCAAGAAACCCTAAACCCCAAACCTTAAACCCTAAGCCCTAAGCCATGCTTCGATGCCGCTGGTGACGCGTGGCGGCTCCGTGAGGTGACCCTCTTCACGCAGGGAGTGTCGAACTTTACACCCCTTTGCATACGATGTAGACACGGTCCTTTTTCCTTCAGGTCCATGTACTCATACCGTATATACTTGGGCCCTACAGTACCTAGCACGGGTTCTCGTTAAGCCTAGACATGGGCCCTTATGGCCTCATGTACCCATATTGAACCCCTAAGAAGCCCTTTAAAGCAGTGCGTGGGCCCCGAGGGTGTCTTCGATTTTGCGAAAGACCCATATTTACGTCCCTGTGCGTGGGGAGGGCTTCTAAAGCAAGAAGGTACCCATTGGGAGTCCCGATTTTGGAGGTGTCCCCGAGGGTCCAAAGGACCCAATAATTGGGTAGTCGGTTTTAGCGTAGTAGTTGTGTAGGTTAGGATTTTGGAGAGTGTATGATTATTTGGATACTTAAACCCTTGGGGTGCTGAGTTTAATGTTTAGGCTTTGGCGCTTGGGTTTTGGGTCCAAGGCTTTAGTGTGTGGGTTATAGGTTGTGTTTTTTTGAGTTTAGCGTTTTGGGGGTTGGATTTTAGGTTTCAAGTTTAGGCTTTGGGGCTTGGGTTTTGGGTCTAAGGTTTTGGATTCAGGCTTGAGGGTCTGGTCTGTAAGGTTTAGGGTTTGGGGTTCAGGGTTCATGGTAATTTTCGTTTGGGTGATTTGGTTGGGGGGTTGGAGTTTACCTCTGGGCTTTGATCTAACGAATCATTCGAGACCCTGTAATACACTGCGGCACCGGACAGGACGCCTACACCGATGCTGTTCGATATAGCCAGCGAAAGCAGTGGAAGTGGCAGCTCAAGAATAGAATCAGAAAGGAGGCGGACCTCGGGTAACAAAGGGCCTTTCGGTTTCTGGGTTGTGCGCTTGAAGTTTAGGAGCATTTGGATGTTTCCCCTGGGGTGCATATACCTAAATGGGGAGTACTTGAACCTATTAGGGTAGTTTAGGATGTTCTGTTTTGGAACAACAGCAAACCCTACCCTAAACCATAAACCGTGGACATAGAACCCGAGGTTCGGAACGTATCGGATTGTACGATTCTGGGTTCGGGGCCGCCGAGTTCAGGAGTGGAGCTTCTTGCCCTAAGGCCCCATGTACCCTCATAGTAGATACTTAGGCCTTAAAGTACCTACATAGGGACCTCTTTACGGCCTAAGTATCTACTATAAGGGTACATGGAGCCTTTGGGTTGGGTCACAGAAATTGCGGTTTCACAGTTGCGGCGTCGGATTTGGAGGCTGGGGCATTGGGCTCAGGGTCTATGGGGTACTTGGGTGGTTGTCAAAATTATGGCCCTAAATATTAGGTCATCAGGTGCCGTATTATAATAATAAGGACCCAAAAAGGGACCCTAATTTTGACAACCACCCACTTGTATGGTATGTAACTCAGCTTACTGGTTTTGGTGCCTGAACTTGCATTACCTCATTCTTGCACGCCCTTGTCGACAATCTCGCGCGATGCCTCACATGATCTCACATGCAAACCTTGCTGCAGAAATGCATCCAATACGAGGGTAGGGTTTAGGGGTTGAGGGTTTCGCTTTTAGGGGTTTAGGGTTTAGGGGATCCGTTGTGCCTAGGCTTAGGTGTCAAGGGTTCGGGCTGATGCTTGCTGCTTTAGGGCCCTTTAAGGGTTCCTTTGACGGGGGAGCTAGGGCTCCTTTACGGGTCCCTTTAAGGCTTCCACAAGGGTACCAAAAGGTTTAGGATTTAGGGCTGATGCTTGCTTCTTCAGAGGTTTAGGCTTTGAGAAGCCTCTCTCACCAAGGGTCCGCGTACTTATGATTTCTATACTTTCCATAACACAAAAAAGCAGTATCCTAAGTCCAAGCATCTAATTATCGAGTTCTTGCGACCCTTACTTAACTAGGGCTTATTTAAGAAGGCAACTATACGCAAAGTTGGTTATAACTCGTGAAGGTACTCAGATGAACCTTTAGGTAGACCCTATACTCAAAACCCTTGTAGATTCCGTTTAGAGCCCGTTAAGGAACCCCTTAAGGAACCCTTACCCTTAGAGCATTTAGGGTTTACTACTCCAGATTTTGCTGCTCGTTAGTCGAAGCAAGAAAGCCTACCTGGAGGGTCCCTTAGAGGCTTCCTTTAAGGGTTCTACAGGGGTTTACGGTTCAGGTTTTAGATTCTAGGGTTAAGGGTTAAGGGTTTAGTGTACCATTAAGGGTGCGGATTGAGGGTATATAAGGGTCCGTGTGCCCATATTGTTATTTGCAGTGGCCTT
This sequence comes from Symbiodinium sp. CCMP2592, assembly GCA_905221615.1. Lineage (NCBI taxonomy): Eukaryota > Dinophyceae > Suessiales > Symbiodiniaceae > Symbiodinium > Symbiodinium sp. CCMP2592. Next base: position 533,005 of record CAJNDT010005557.1, on the reverse strand, counting down.
GAAGTACTCCCTATGTCGGTACTTTAGGGCCAATGTAGATACTATACAGGCAGATGAACCCTTAGGGTTATAGAATACCAGAATTGATGAAGTGGCCCGTAGCTGTGGATACAGGAGTTCGGGTCTTCCCGAAGTGCTGTGGCGTACGCTGATCGAGCAACGGGGGATCACGCGATCGTCAAACAGCCATGCGGAGAGCTCTTTTCAGGGGCTTGAAGTATGTCGCAGAATGACATCTCTCAGACCCTCTACCTGATATGCTCCTTGGATTCCGCTGTCGGAGCAACGAAGCACGCCCTCGCCCACACCTCGCACCTCGAAATCATGGTGAGCAGGACTGCATGTCAGAAGAGCCCCGCAGTGGCCGGGCCTCGGCAAGCTCTTCAGTCGCTGTCTCACACATGAGATACTTGACCCGTCCTCACAGGCCGAGCGCCTGCTTGTTTGGGTGCTGAGCGACTACTTGAAGGATCATGGGACTTAGTAATACGCACCTTAATTGAGGTTATAAGTATAGTTAACCTAATTATAACCCTAGTTACTAAGTCCCATGATCCTTTAAGTATGTTCTCTGTGTGACGGTGCTGAAGGTTCCGAAGTGTGGTTTCAGTGATGCGAGACGTAGCAGAGAGGGTACCATGGATAGTTGTCAAAATTATGGCCCCTTTTGGGGTACCCTAAAGGCCCTAAATATTAGGTGCCGTACTATGTTGGGACCATAATTTTGACAACCCCCCATTTTTCTGGACATTGAAAACACCAAGCACGAAAAACACGGGCCACCACAGCATGCCTTTCTGTATTAATCATAGTGTAAAACTTCATCAGACCAGACAGGGCCAAGACCCATACAGCCTCAACCCCTGCACACCCTTATCCCTAAACCCTCAACGCCTAAACCCTAAACCCTAACCCTAAACCCTTATCCCTAAACCCTCAACCCCCGAAACCCTAACCGTGATTCGGAGGTCTGGTCTTTCCAGCGACTGCGAGGTGCTTCGGGTTACTCGGGGCTTGCGGCCTTTCAGGGTTTCGAAGTAGGGGTCCTCTTAGGGGTACTTAGAAATATTTTTTTAATTTTTGGTTCTTATAATCCCTAAGAAACAGCTAAAATTATAATTTTTGCTAGGGTTCTAAGTTCAGTATAGTTCTGATTAAGGGGTTACTATACTGAAACCTTGAGTTGAATTGAAGTTTAATTAACGGCGCCCTGCTAAAATGACTAGGAAAAACTTCATGAATAAGTAATGTTCCAGTAGAGTTATAGTCATAGAGTCATAGTCTATATTTCTACTTTTAAAATACTTGCTAAGTTATCGTTGCAAGATAATCCCATGAGAAGTACCTAACCTACATGCTAAGCAAGTAAGCCCAACATCCTACGCCCTGACGCCTCCGCAGGCGGAGCTTGACCAGGGAATTACGATCCGGGGCATGACTCCAGAACAAACCCAGAGGCTCCATTATCATCCCGGTTCTCGGTTCTCCGAACACCCCCCCCCCCCCCCCGATTGATTTCCTCTCCAAACTACGGGACCACCAAAAATTTGAGAAACACCACTATAATAAAAAGCTGGAAAAGCCATAATCATCCCGAAACGCCCCACACAACTTTCATATACAAACCATCAAATCCGTAAAACAGACCTCCCGATTCCAAAATTTAAAACCAACCTTCAACCCCACAACATAGGGCTTAGGGTTAAGGTTTCAGGGCGCTTAATCCCTAAACTCTCAATTCTAAATCTGATTTTCAATCCCGAACCTAGAGGCTCCATAGATGCTACCAATGTGTCAGTGGGTCCAAAAAGATCATTCTTACCATGGATTTCGGCACCGAATTCCATAATGGTAGTAAATATGGGAGTTTCCGAAGATAGGGGACCCAGGTATACTACCCTAAATAATAGGATCCTTATTATAAGGACCCCCAAATAAGGTACCCCCTATATAGAGCCTCTGGGGAAGCCGCAGAAGGAGCCCTCCGAGCTGGCCGCAAAGAAGCAGCGGTGGATCTCTTTGCTGCATGAAGGAAGCCAAGTTAGCCCCTTGGTTTCACGATCTAAGGTAGAAGCCAGAAAGTTGGAATATGATTATCCTAAACCCTTTAAGGTAAATTACAAGGTATCCTACCCTGAAACCATATTCCAACTTTCTGGAGTTCCCTGTAGGGTTTATAGGGTTCAGGGTGCAGAGCTTTGGGTTTCGGCTTCAGGGTTTACTACTATTTGCTTAAGAACCCCCAAAAAATAAAAAAATATTCCTTATGGGGGGTAATATAGGGATTATTATTTTTATTTTTTGGGTGTTTCTTAAGCAAATAGTAGTTTAGGTTTGAGGATTCCAGGTTTAGGGCTCAGGGTTTGGAGTCCAGAGTTTGGGGTTTAGGGTCTGGAGGTACATGGCTTAGGATTTGATGACTTGGGGTTCTGTAAACTACTTCTGTATGGCCTCATTTATTCAGTTTATCTTTCAAAGTTTGAACTAAACTTTTTCGGGGCCGATTGTTGAACAAGGTTGAGTGTAGGGTCCCAGGTTCGGTTTCAGGGTACTGGGGTTTCTAGAAGGTCTACAGCCTCGTGTTTAGGGTGGCTAGGGATTCACATGTTCACTCCAAGAGAGCAAGAGGGATCCAACACATGCGTTTTTGGTGGTTCTGATTGGGTTTCCATGGTGGCCCTACCATTTCTAAGGATTTGTGTAGTGTAAGGAAACCCATTACGCACAAGGAACCCTAAAAAAGTACAGCCTTCAGGTTTCAGCTAGTGATTTTTGTTAGAGCTTATGGTTTTCCGCTCAGGACATCAGCGCTGTGGTGGCCAAGTGGTACAAGCCAGCGTGGTGGAAATTGCCCGTCAAAGCGACAGCTGCGTGCTGGAGTACCAGGTTCCTCGTTATATATGTTGTGTGCATCATCGCTGCGGGGAGGTGTTATTCACGAGAAGTTGTAGTAGAAGTCGTTGTCGCAGCAGCAGCAGCAGCAGCAGCAGCAGCAGCAGCAGGAGGAGGAGGAGGAGGAGGAGGAGGAGGAGGAGGAGGAGCAGGAGGAGCAGGAGGAGCAGGAGGAGCAGGAGGAGCAGGAGCAGCAGGAGCAGCAGGAGCAGCAGGAGCAGCAGGAGCAGCAGCAGCAGCAGCAGCAGCAGCAGCAGCAGCAGCAGCAGCAGCAGCAGCAATATCAGTACTAATCCTAGTCGTTAGTAGTATGGCAGGGTTAGTGCTACGCTCAGTTGGTTGGATAGTTGGTCAGCTAGCGATCCAGTTAGTCAGTACCGGTTAAAACCTAGTTCGTCTGCTTACATGCCAAGCCCGTGTCCCGCGGCTTACACCCCTAAGTACTTTTCTAGAGGGTTAGGGCTCACAGGCTGTCTCAAGATTGGATATTCCGGGTGCCTGCAACCGAGCAAATATACAAACTTAGTCATAGGGTAAAATTCCCGGAACTAGATTGTGAACGCTAGTATGCCTGGCAGCCACAGGCCCTTGATGGAAATGGCTATCTGCAAAACCGTCGGGCGTATATCCGTCTATCGATGCAGCTTGGCCCGGACGGTTTTTAGCCCTAAGCCCAGAACTTTGTAAACCCTTCCAAGCCCTGTAAACCCTATAAACCCTGAACCCGAAACCCTATAAACCATGAACCATACACCCTAAACCCTGAAATGCTCAAACCCTAACCCACCCTACCGGCTTGCTTTGAGGGTTCCTATTCGACTAAAGGGTTCCTCAGGGGCTCCTACAAGGGCTCCTTTAAGGGTTCCTTGTAAGGGCTCCTTTGAGGGTCAATGCACCTTGATAGTACAATGCTCTGGCCTTCTCTAAGTTTAAGGGTACTTACCAAATAATATGATCAGAAATAATCTTTGGTTGCTTCAAACCCTAAGAAAGATCTAAAATTACAATTTTTGCTAGGGGACTAAGTTCAGCAGAGTAAGGGATAGTCGGCCAAAGACCTCACGCTTCAATCCGCGGCCTGGCAGAAGCGCAATCCTAGACCCTAGGCCCTACCGTGTTCCACCTTGCAAGTTCAGGAAGTACCGCCGTGAATCCTGCCCCCTACGTGCAACCTCAAATACAACTGTTTTAAAGGCTCTTCGCAAGACAGTTTTTACATTTTGCACACATATCATTCGAAAGCGGGACCCCAAACTTGCCCTCAGAGCCCATGGACTTATGGATCGTATATACATATGGGAGTTTCCGAAAATTAGGGTACCTTATTTAGGGGTCCTTATAGTAAGGATCCTATTATTTAGGGTACTACATCAGGGTCCCCTATTTTCGGAAACTCCCATATGTATGTGTGTATATGTTTTTTTAGTGTATACCTGGGTGTTAGAAGTAGGCAGCATGTAGGTACTTTTAGCAACGAAATACATCCTGTGCTTGTTCCTTGAAAGGAATCTGTAGGGGTCCTATAAGGGAGCCCTTAAAGGAACCCTGAAAGGAACCCTAAAGAGGATTCCTTTACAGGAATCTGTACTGATCCTTTAAGGGCTCCTTTGTAGCTGCTGAGCATAGGCCTTGGCACTCTGTCATTTCTGTAGGGTTTGGGGTCTAGGCACAGGTAACCTGCTAGTTGTGGTTTAGAGTGAGGGTTTAGAGTGCCTGCAAGCCCTAAATGCCAACACCAAAGACCTCTGACCAAAACAACCCGAAGCAAAAATCTCATCCCCGAGCCCAACCAACCAACACACCATCACTTAAGACTAAGACCCAACAACAACTGACACACAAAGACAGAAGCAACCCGGAACAGCATTATTATTCTATTTAGTATTACTATTATTGTTATTATTATTGTTATTATATTTAATGTTACAATTATTCTAATTCATGTTATTATTGCTGTTTGCAAAGGCTGGCTGCGATGCAGCGGCTGTGACGGGGCGAGATCCGAGGAGCCAGGACCGAGCCCTGCTGAAGGCATGCCATCTGTTAGAAGCTGCCCCCACCCTGCAATAGTGGTATAATAGGAATATAATAGGGCCCTAAACCCTAAAACCCTAAACCCTAAACCCCTAAACCCCAAAACCCTAAACCCTAAACCCCTAATATAATCCTATATAATCCTTATGGTCACTATTACGGGGTGGGGGCAGCTTCTAAGCCATCTGGCTGTCGTCTAGGATGCCCAGTAGTATCTTGGAGACTTGGGGCTGTTTAGGGTTTTAGTATTAAGAACTGAGGGTTTAGGGTTTTAGGGTTTATAGTTGAGGGTTTGGGGATTTTAGGGTTTAGAGTTGAGGGTTTGGGGATTTGAGTTGAGGGTTTGGGGATTTTAGGGTCTGGGTTTTTATGGACCTTTCTCTGACGAATCTTGAGGGATGTGTGTACTGCTGTGATAGGGCGCTGTAGGGGTAGGGCTTAGACTAGATGGGTTTTGGGAAGACCTTCAATTTTGGTTGCGGTGTTCCAAAGCTTTCTGAGTTTGATGTTAAGTTCTATCATTACGGAAATCCTCAACTTGGAGTTCTTCTGGTTGGCTCTTAGGACTTGAACTTTTTGGCTTTTTATGTGAACTACGTATAATAAGGAGGCTAAAAGTTTAGCTTTTAGGAGGGGTTCAGAAGTCAGCCAAGTCAACCTAACACCGAAACCCTCAAACCCTAAAGCCCTAAACCCCAAACCACCAAAGCCTAAAGCCCTAAACTGAACTCTCGACTCTACCTTCAGAGGTATTGGGTTCTTCAGTACCATACGTACAGTCTCCTTAGGAAGTATTGTTGTTATTTTGTTCATATAAAACCCAAGAGAATATCAGAAATAACAATTTTATTATGGTTCTATGGGGGGTATAGATACTTAAATGCTTTTCTTCGGGACCCGTTCCTTCCGGGGGTGTATTTAGCATGGGTCTATATTTCGGGACCCAAAGAGCAAAGATGTACTAGAGCAAAGATGTACTATGCTCTGGCTTCCGATTTTGATTGCGGGCCCTGATGCGGCCCATAACACCGCAATTAGCTAAGTGTACAAATAAGGCTTGCCAAATTCGTCGTCTTGTTCAGTGACATTCCGTTTCAGACCGAGCCACCACTGGTTGGCAGAGAAGCATTGCGAGGGGAACTTGGCAATTCTGGAAAAGGCTCTACCTCGATCTTTTCTTCAAGACGGCACTTCTGTCTATTCCTGTCGAGCTGCATGGGACACACTTATGGCACTTCGGGACCCAAAGGCCGTCTTCTGCACGACACTGGAGGGTGAGTGGGGGGGGGGGGGCGGGGGAATTGGTTCGGGCTAAGGGCTTAGGTAAAATTCGAGACTGATAGGGAATGGGTTTGCTTCTAAAGGCTAAATCCTACACCCTTAACCCTAAAACTCTAGGCCCCGTCTCATAAACCCCAAACCCACAGCAGTCTTCCAACCTCTACAAGGACCAGCAGAGCTACCAGAGCCAACAGGTCAACCAGTGAGCAGCCTGCCAAAGGTCGAGCTTTACGGACTTCCCGGGCTGCACGGAGTCTATCATAGTCTATCCTTGTATATATGTACGTACATATATATATATATATATGTATATGTATATATATATATATATGTATATATATATATATGTATGTATGTATGTATGTATATATATATATATGTATGTATATATTTATATATGGCTCTAAAACTCCACATCCAAATCTGTAGTTACAGCCCATGTTCTCCGAAGGCTTTTGTCTTGGTGGACTCCGACCGCCCGTGCATGCAAGGGCAAAGAGGATGTAAGGGTTGAGCGGTTTAGGGGTTTAGGGGTTCATTGGTTGAGGGGTTAAGGGTTAGGGTTTCAGGTTCAGGATTAGGGCTTGGGGGTTAGAGTTTAGGCTCTTTGTCCCAGAATGAATGTGCACACCAACGCATGTTCAGTGATGCGCGCGGTGGTGAGCAGCTCCTTCACCGATGCTTTTCGTCCGCTGTAGTCCTCAAGTGAAAGTGTAAGCAAGTGAAACCACAGGCAAACTCAACTCACTTCCTAGACCCTCCATCTACCCTCTATTAGACCCTGAATGCCCGTTATTTGGGACCACATACCCCTATTTGAGGGTACAAAAGGAGGGTCCTGGTTCCCTCTGCATGCTTTCGAGATGCAGCGCCCAAAGTTTCTTGACTTTGGGCCCGAGGACTTGCTGTAAGACACCGTAACACGGTTTAGGGTTTAGGGTTTAGGAGTTTTTTGGTGGTTCCTTAAATTTAAAACAGTTATTATTACTGTACAATATACCCCAACACGCTGTTGTAATTGTTAAAGTTGTAGCGCAATATAACCCAACACACTATTCTAATTGTTAAGGCCCCTATGTTAACCCACACCCCCTTTGTGTAAGGTCCGTCAGTAGGGCTTGTACTAAGTCCCTATAAGCAAAGCACGTTTGGCAACATAGAAGCCTCAGTACTTTCCAACATTGTTCCTCAGGGTTTCCGAGTTCAAGCATGCGATAGTGTTTTCTACTTATCCAGGCCCTTATAGTAACTCTTATCGCACCCCTTCTACAACCCTGAAAGGAGCCCTGTTCTAATTATTGAGGCCCCATAGTAAAGTTAGAGTAGTTTAAGGTCCTGGAGCCCGAATAGCTCTCTGTATTTTTCCTCCTATATTCCCCTCGAAGCCCTAGAAAGGTGTGTTTGTTGGGCTACCGGCAGGGGGTTAAGGTTTTAGGGCTCCTGAACCCTAAACCCTCAAACGAGCCTTTACACTTCAACTAAGACGTCCGGCTTGGGGATCACACCACTATACCCTAAACCCTCAACTCCAGCGTTAGGGTTAAGGAGTTTTGATTTAGGCATGCAGGGTTGAGAGATTAGTGTTTTGCGGGTTTGGGGCAAACTGATCAAGAGTTGGGGTTCGGGGGATCAGGGCATACTGCTTGCTGCTTACTGGCTAGGAGTCTGCGGTGCTGTATTTAGAGCCTTCCAGCAGCTTCGTTTTGGTGTGAAGAGTTTTCTACAAGAAATCGCGCCTAGAGCTTTGAGGTTCAGAGGTTCGGGACTTCAAGAGTCAAGAGTCTAGTGGTTGTGTCTGAAGGGGTGCTTTCACCGCAACACCATGAAGCTGAACATGCTCCGAATTCGACCCGGACCTCCACTCGACTGAGCCACCGACATGGGAGATAGATCCATTTTTCAAAGACAGTTACAAGGGGCTTGTGTAATTAGGTCCGGAGCCATTCATGGAGACTTCGGGGGGAGGTCTAGAGTCGAGGTAGATCCGAAATCCCCAAACAGGGCGTAGCGTTTAGGGCAAACTCCATTTCGCGGCCAGCCACCGAAAACGGGTGGCGCCCGATATGGATCTACTGGCGAGAAACCGCCCCAAAAAGGGAAGATTGAGCACCTCCCCAAGGGGCCAAAGGACCCAATAATCAGGTACTCGGTTTTAGGATAGTAGCTATGTAGGTTAGGATTTTAGAGAGTATATGATCATGCGATACTTGGGCCCTTAGGGTCTTGTAGCGATCTTGAACTCTTGCTCCTTGCAACAAGCTGCTTCTTGCAGCAATATCTTGCGAAAGAATCTGCGAAACTCACCTTCGGGTGTCAAGTAGTTTTGAATCTTTCTTGATATCCTGTTAGCCGTTTACCCTAGGCATCTAAGGACTCATATATTAAGGGTTTTGAGCCCAAAGACCATACTACATAAGGCTTTTGGGCAGTTTTGATGCCCAGGGTTATAGCCTTTCTGGACTTCATAGTGCTAGGTATTCAGGTATTGTCCCCGAAACAGGTGCCTTTATCCATGGCATCGCAGCTCATGGCATCTTTGCATTTGTGGTTTTAGGGTTAGGGCTTGTAGGAGTTTGGGTGTTTCGGGTTCAGGGTGTAAAGCTCAATGCATATTAAACATATTATATTCATTTGATTCTAAGTACGCTGAAGCTCAGGGTGCTGGGGCAAGTTTTTTTCGAGTGAGCCTCGAGCAGAAATTGGTTCTCGGACGTTTGGATTCTGAGCCCTGAACCAACCTAAACCCTAAAGCCCTAAACCCCTAAACCCTACATCCCTAAACCCTAAACCCTGAACCCAAAGCCCTTTTTCCGTAAGGACCCAGGAGGTATCAAACACGAGGCTCTGTGGGGCCAAACGAGGTCTCAGGAGCACAATGAGCCGTGATGCATAGGGTTTAGGGGTTTAGGGTTTAGGGTTCTTAGCAAGCATTATATTCCCAGAGGCTCCATACATACTACCATTGTGGTTTTTAGGTCCCCGAAACCATAGCAAGGATGGCCTTTTGGGTCCTAATTCCATACTGGTAGGTTGTATGGAGCCTCTATATACATGATTCCGAATAGTAAGCTTATGCTCTGGCCCTTAAAGAAGAAGGCCTTGTTTGTCATGGGTTTGCCTTGCAAGAGTAACCCCAAGAGTCCAAAGGACCCAGTAATCAGGTATTCGGGTTCAGGATGGTAGTTATGTAATTAGGTTAGGATTTTGGAGAGTATGTGATTATTGGGTACTTGGACCCTTGGGGTTAGTTTTAGGCTGTAGGGTTCAGGGTCTACTTAGAGTCTGAGAGAGCTTGGCCACTGGGGTTCAAGCTGCCCTCGGATTTCGGCGAGACCTAAACCCATTTAAAACCTTTTAAACCCTGAACCCTAAACGGTCAAACCCGAAACACATCTAAACACCACGGTTGGCACCAGGGTGTTCTACCTATATCTATTCTTACCAGCCTAGCCAGTCAACGGATCAGATCCCTGCTAAACCCAACCTATATGCTGCAGTGCAGGCTTTCTGTTGCTGTTCGCAAATCTTGGCCAGGGTCCTTCTAGGGTGTGAAACCTGGGTCATCGAGCTTGACAAGGTTTCGGGTGTAGGGCTCTTCGGTTTTAGGTTGTTTTTAAGACCTGGGGGTTTAAGGTGTGGAGTGAGTGTGTTGGCAGAAAGACTCTGATTTTGCCCGGAGCCACATTAATTCTGCCTAAACCTTATTCAAAATCTTCCAAACTAAACTTATAGGGGTCTGAATAGTAAGAAAGGCCCCTTCTAGTCATAGTCACTATGTAATCAAAGTATCGCATACCCCAAAACTCCATTCCAACCATGAGATGAGGCATTCGTCTGACGTAAGCGCACAAACGATTGCAGCGCTGATGTTACTGCTCTCTCAACACTTACCCCAAGGGTCCAAAGGACCCAATAATTGGGTACTCGGTTTTAGGATAGTAGCTACGTAGGTTAGGATTTTGGAGAGTATACGATTACTGGGTACTTGGACCCTTAGGGTTAACCATACATTGGTTCAACATGGGAGTTTCCGAAAATAGGGGGTACCTTATTTTGGGGTCCTTGTAGTAAGGATCCATACATTGGTTCAACATGCAGGGCCTCGTAGAGGTGTATCGGGCTTCAGTCTCTGTGACACATGCGAACAGTCTGTGGAGGCTTTCAAGTCCAAATACGTAAAGTTAAAGATTTCAAAGCCACACCTAAGCCCTAAATAATCTAACCCTACGAAACCCGGACCCCAAAGCCCTAAACCCCTTTGCAGGCTCCAGATGTGGAGGAGGTCGTCAAGAGCAAAAAGAAGCCGGATGATAGTGCACGGAGCTACTTGGCCGTGGGGTCTGTTCCTACAGGATACAGATATTATGCGAGGTACAACGTTTAATTTTCCCTGTTGTTCAATAGAGATGACTACTAGTAGTAGTTGATAATCTTGGGGACTGTTGAAATCGACACCTAGTAGACGGGCTCTCTGAACAGGTTCTATGCAGATACTATAATTGAGGGTTCGTGGTTTCGGGTTCAGGGCTCCTTGGCCGTAATTCGTGAGCCTAGGACTAGGATTAAATGCAGACCTGAGTGATTCGATAGCGGTGTTCTTAAGGTTTAGGCAAGGGCGTATTAGCAAGGTTGTAGCGTTTTTTTCATGATACTGGGCTTCAATGATTCGAGAAAGGTTTTGCAATGTAGTAGACAGACTGAATTAGTAAAGTATCACTGCATAGAGTCTCTAGGGGCGGCGGGTGTTGTGGTTCCTTGGCCTTAAGATAGAAGGTTCTGGGGCTTAGGTCCTTACGGTGTTTTTAGGGCGTAAGGCTGCGGGGTTCGGGGTGTAGGGCTTCAGCCTTTTCGGTGCAGAATTTAGGGTTTAGGGTTCAGGTTTGGCACTTGGGGCCTGGATACTTGTGCAGTCTTTCCGAACACGGAGTTTCCGAAAGAAGTGTAGCTATCCACCCTAAGCCCCGAACCTTGAAGGAGCACTGAGCCACATTGGCCTGTGGCCGAGACTGTTGGGGCGATATTTAGAATCCTATAAGGCAATCCCAAAAAGGAACTACTTTGGGGCCTATGGGTAGAGGGTCCACATATACTGGCACTATGGAATTAATCGCGCCCCCAAGCCGCGACGGTTAAGGATGGTCTTGTGGGCCCAGTTCCACAATGGCAGTATGTAGGGACCCTCTGGGTACTGCAGCGCTACACCCCTAAACCCGAAACCCACAACCCTAAGCCCGAAACTCTATAAACCCGAAACCCTAAGCCCTAAACCCTATAAACCCTTAAACCCCTTAAACCCTAAACTTCTAAACCCTATAAGCCCCGAGCCCTAAACCTGGAACCTTTATTCGTATCTTCCACAAGGCTTCTAAAGGAAGCCTTCTAGTAACCCTTTAAAGGAATCCTAAGGTACCCCTAATTTTCGGAAACTCCCATTTCTTCCACAACAAGGCTCCGACCAGTAGGCTTCGCCGGCCCAGGGGTTCTGAACGCTGAAGCAGTCGCTTAAAAGGGCCCATAGACAAACAAAACCTACGGTTTAGGGGTTTAGGGCTTAGAGGGCTTAGGGTTTACTGGGTTTAGTGAGTTTATAGGGTTGGTTTAGGGTTTAGGGCTTATAGGGCTTAGGGTTTATAGTGTTTAGGGCTTAGGGTTTATAGGGTTTAGGGCTTAGGGTTTATAGGGTTTGGGGTTTAGGGCTTAGAGGGCTTAGGGTTTACAGGGTTTAGGGTTTAGTGAGTTTATAGGATTGGTTTAGGGTTTAGGGCTTATAGGGCTTAGGGTTTATAGTGTTTATAGGGCTTCGGGTTTATAGGGTTTAGGGCTTAGAGTTTATAGGGTTTGGGGTTTAGGGCTTATAGGGTTTGGGGTTTCTGGCTTTAGGGAGCCTTCAACTGCGGACGAAGGCTCAGCGTTTGAAGCGCTTCCTGCGCTGAGCCCGACCGCCCTTGCCGAGCGTCCCAAACTCGGTCTAGGGTTTCTATACCTGGAGATTGCTTTAGGGCCTTTAGGGGTCTAAGGTTTAAGGTAAAAGCCAGAAAGTTGGAATATGATTATCCTAACCCTTCTATGGTAAATTATAGGGTATCCTATCATGAAACCATATTCCAACTTTCTGGAGTTCCCTGTAGGGGTTGCAACGTAAAACTCAGGGGTCATTAATCATTAACCTACTCTTTTGTAGGCTTTGGGGGGCAGGGTTAAGTAGGGCTTGGCCCTTAAGAGCTTGCTTGCTTAGTGGGTACTCGGGCCTAAAACGGGGTTTCTGAGTCTGACATGTCTCTGAACTCAATCCAAAACCGTAGTTCTTGCTGCAGAGTCGGAAGGTGTTTTGGATTGGTAGGTGGTTCTTCTTTGGTTTCAGGTCGTTTGCAGTATGATTTCGGTGGTTTGCAATGACTTCAGTGGTTGACCTTCAGAGTTTAGAGTCTGAGCCTTGAAGGATTGGAATTGAGACTGAAGGTTACCAGCTTGATGGTTGAGAGTTGAAAGGTGTGGCTTGCGGGTTTAGGCTTCAAGACCTCGAGGTCCAAGTACGAATGGTAAGGTTTTGGGTCCCAAATGCTCTCCCTCCATCCATCCATCCATCCATCCATCCATCCATCCATATGCATGCATGCATGCGATAAGCCCATAATCATACATGCGCACATACGCACATACGTAAGTACATACATACACACAGACATGCATGCATGCAATCACACACGACATAAGTCTGAGTCTCTGTGTGTGTCCACACATACAAGGACCAGAGACACCGAGCTCCGGACCAAGCCAATCAAGGCCCCTCAGTCCGAGTTACAGTCCATGCACTATCGGGACCATGTGCTGCTGAACAACAACGACTCGGCCCATGCTCGGAAGAATTGCGTGGCATCGACGAGGACACGGAAGCGGATGTTCGTGGTCGCTGGACTGTACGTGAACCGTGCTGTACAGCTACTGGGCTCCCTGCCACCCTTGTCATACATTGGCAAAGACGGGCAATCGGACAAGGAAGCAGCTTGGTGCTTGAATCCAGCATGCACACCCCAAGACGAGTGGGACGCCGCTGCTACAACGGTCTTTCAGCCCCTGGGACTATCTCCTGGGTCTAGAGGGCTTACGGTTGCTGGATGTTGGTTCGGGTGCTTGGGGTTAGACCGCCCTCATCCTTGCTCGAAGGTACCAGATCTTCAACCTGGCATGTCTCAGCGAAAAAACGCAGAGATAGTAGATGCGTTGGTGACTTCCTACTACACCAAACCACAAATCCCCATCTCAGAAGCTTTGGTAGGCATCGATTGGCTATTGCCCCCACTTTGTAGCAATTGAACAAAAATCTTCATATACGTACACATGAATATATTATGTTATATATATATATATAGAGAGAGAGAGAGAGAGATCCGTTACATAACATGACCCCTAATGTAGACTGCTTCACGGTCTGGGCAGTACCATAGCGGCCTAAGTAATTACCAATACTATTGTGGGGGATCCTTGATATGCTTGTAGCATAACGTACCCCCCAAACCCCATTCTAAGTATTAAGGCCCGTACAGAATGTTGGTGCACCGAATCCTTAGTATTTGAGTCCTTAGAGCCCTACCCTAAACCCAAGCCCCTAAACCCTAGACCCTACCCACAGCATCGACCGTAAACCAGGCATTGGCAAGCTGGGCCGGTCAAAGAGCAATGCCACAGAGGCAGAGGGTGGAGGATTGCGGGTTTAAGAGTTTCGGGTTCAGGGTCTAGGTTTTAGGTTTCCTTCAAAGGGATCTCTCAGGGTTCTATAAGGGTCTTGGGGCTTCTTTTGAAGGGTTTAGGATTTAGGGTGTAGGGCTGAGGGGTTTCTCTTATGTCGTAAACCCTGGAGCCTGCAGCGAACAGTAGGCTGACAGCTTTTTGTACAGGCTCCGCGTGGGTTGAGTGCTGTTTGTTGTTTGGTGTAGGCAAGTTTTGGGTTTGGAGGTTCATGGGTAGTTGCGAGTGGAGCCCCGTACCTGGCTTATAACTATAGTAATCCTATTTCTTAATCTGCTTACAACTCTAAACTCTGAACCTTAAACCATAAACTGAGCCCTAAACCATACACCCTAAGCCCTACACCCTAAACTGAGCCTTAAACTAAACTCCAGAGTTGAGGGATTGAGCTTCTTTGATTGTGATCCCTTGCAGACTGAGTTGGCCAGCGGGCTCCGATGTCGCGATCTCTTCTCAAGGAACTTAGTAGTACAGTATAATATAGTATCTATATACATTTTAACATGTTACTGTGCAATGCTATATTATGCTGTAATGTACGGTAGAGATAATAACTGTATACTACATGACAGTACACTTTATTGTAGTAACAGTATACGATGCTATTTTGCATCATGCATTTGGTTACCTACGATTGTTGCCCCAAGCCCGACATGCAGAGGAAAACAACCTTACACGAACAATCCTAGACCCTGAACCCCGTAAGTACGGGGTTATATGTCCTGACTTACAACCCGCAACCCGGGCTCACAAGGGTAGTAGAATGTCATGTTCGGAACGGCAGGTTTGACCATGCACATTACATCCTATGACGTCCAAGGAAGCAAGGGAGTCTTGTCAGCGTACTGCGACCTGCCCACTAGGTCCCATGATCTTTGCAGTAAGCTGTAAGCCCTAAGCCTAAGCGAACCCCAAACAATAACCCCTTACTATATGTATAGGGTCGGCGCAATTCATAACCAATGGCATCGCCTTACAGTCCCTGTGTATTATACATTCTTTTACACTGTAGTAACATAGTATTATACTTTATTGTAGTAATCTCTATTACATTGTAGTAACAAACCTCATTCTCGTCGGGATTTCGGAGTAGACCTACCCGAGTCCTCAAAACCTGAAGGGTGGGGTTCAGAGCTCAGGTAAACCCCTACTTATGATCCCATTGAAGCTCTGGCTAGACTACAGTCACTCCATGGCCCAGGCGAAAGATGCAGTCCCTATTTCCGACCTTGAACACAGCCCGAAAATGCTCTTGGAACCCTCTTGAAGTTTCTTGCAGTTCTCTACATTAGGGTCCCTTTTGCGGTCCCAAAAGAGCACGGCAGCCTTTTCAAAAGTACCTTAAGAGCTGTCCGCGTGCGTGCAGGTCGCGGTGGCTTCTGAGGCACTGTTGAGCGTCCTGGCCACTCGCCTCAAAGTGGCTTTAGGGTTTAAGTTTCGCCTAAAGGTTTCCACATAAACTACCATTATGGAATTAGGTCCCAAAAGACATTAGGTCCCAAAAGACCATCCCCATTATGGGTTTTGGGGCCTAATTCCATAACAATAGCGTGTGTGGACCCTCTTGGGGGTTCACCTGGAGGGTCATGCCGAGGCATAGCCTTCCCCTCGTTTAGGGTACCTACTTTATGTACCCTAGAACAGGGGTAGGCTATGACCCTCTAGGTAGGTTTAGGATTGAAGTTGTTGAGGGAAGTGTCAGTCTTTGAGTTTACTGGCTTTGGGCTCTGGGTTTATGGTGTTTAGGATTTAACTGTTTCGGGTGCAGGCTCTTGATATTAGCGGCTTACAAGAATTTGGTTGTGGGTGAAGCTTCCTCGTATGGTATTTTTTACATGGATAGTTGTCAAGATTATGGTCCCTTTTTGGGTACCCTAAATATTAGGTGCCGTATTATATTAGGGACCCAAAAAGGGAGCCTAATTTTGACAACTACCCATATATTAAGGCTTTTGGGCCCAAAGACCATACTATACAAGGCTTTTGGGCTATTTTGAAGCCCAGGGAATTGGAATGGATTTGGGGGCACCTTCTTGGTATAGTTGTAATAAGGAACCCCGAGGAATGATTTTTACAGCCTCCCACATGGACAGATTCTGATGCAGAAGCCCCAATACTGGAAGTGCAAGTCATCAGCCCTAGAGATTGACTTGTTTTCTACAGAGGGGAGTTTCCGAAAACAGGGGACCCTAATGCAATATCCTAAATAGTAGAGTTCTTATTGCGGATACCCAGGAAACTCGAAAACCAATCCCGGAACCCGCCTAAACTCTACTCACTACTACACTCTACCCTCCTTGAAACTTAGAAAGGAGCTGGGCAAGGGGCAGTATTGGTATATAGAAACCCTTATAGACTCTTTTGTTAAAGAGCCCTTTAAAGCCAACCCTATAAATCCCTTTTTAAGAACCCTTTAAAAGGGAACCCTATTCTAAAATTATTTTAGACCCTAAACCCTAAACCCTAAACCCTAAACCCTTTTAAGAACCCTTTAAAAGGGAACCCTATTCTAAAATTATTTAGGGAGAAATTCCAGGAGACGTTGTCGCCTGGCGACTTACTGCTTTGCCTGAACAGTGCGGCAGCCTGAGCCCTCCGAAGGTTCCCTTTGGGCTTTCCTTTAAAGGGGCCCTAGGGGGTTCCTTTAAAAGGAGCCCTAGGGGTACGGTCCTAGACCTTGCCTTTAAAGGGGGTTTAGGGTTTAGGGTTTAGTAAGGGCTCCTTAAAGGGATCTATAGGGGTTCCTTGAAAGGGATCTATGGGGTTTAGGGTTTAGGGACTTAGTAAGTAGGTTATAAGTAGGGTTATAATTGGGGTAACTCTATTTAGGGTACTTATAACTCTACTTATAACCTACTTACTAAGTCCCCTGCCCTTCCAAGTAAGGCCCACGTATATACTATATAGGTAAATGGACCAGAAAGGCTATAACCCTGGGCATCAAAATAGCCCAACAGCCTTATGTAGTATGGTCTTTGGGCCCAAAAGCCTTGATATATGATTCCTTAGATGCCTAGGGTTAGGACATCAGGGGTTCAGGGCTTAGGGTTTAGGGTCAGTTTAGGGTTTAGGAGTTCAGGGCTCAGGGTTTAGGGGTTTAGGGCTTAGGGTTTAGGGGTTCAAGGCTTAGGGTTTAGGACTTTAGGACTTTAGGGCTTAGGGTTTAGGGGTTTAGGGCGAGGCAAACACTTGCAAGTGAAAATGTCCGACGGTGCCGTGTGACACATCCACATCCCTTTCGATGTAGGTTCAAGAAAGGTCCTCTAGCTCCTCCTAGTTCTCCGGCAGAATGCGCATCCCAAACAACACGTAAGAGAATTGGTTGAAAGTCTCTTCATTCGGTTAGGGTTTAGGGGTTTAGGGTTTAGGGCTTAGGGTTTAGGGTTTAGGGGTTTAGGGCTTAGTGTTTTGGGGTTTAGGGGTTCAGGGCTTAGGGTTTAGGACTTTACCCTGGGCATCCCAATAGCCCAAAAGCCTTATATATTGTATATATGAGGGCTCGTAGGTTCCCCTGCTTTAGGACTTTAGGCGTTCAGGGCTTCGGGTTTAGGGCCAGTTTAGGGTTTAGGGGTTCAGGGCTCAAGGTTTTGGGGTTTACTTGGAGGGTCCGGGGACTTAGTAAGTAGGTAGTAAGTAGACTTATAAGTACCTTAAAAGGGACCCTAATTGGGGTTATGGTACTTACAAGTCCCTAAAATAACCAGTTTCTAAGTCCCCCTCAACCCTAAACCCTATACCCTTATAGAATCCCTATAGATCCCTTTAAAGGGGCCCTTAAGGAACCCCTTATGGTTTCTAAGTCCCCCGACCCTCCAAGTAGGGCTTAGGGTGACTTGGGGATTCTATGGCCCGAAATCGCCGAGGTCCGGGTTCCTGCAAGGCTTCGGGTTCTGTGAGGGTTTGCGGTTGGTTCCTATGTCAGGGTTTAGGGTTTAGGGTCTGGGGTTTAGGGTCTAGGGTTTAGGGTTTAGGGTTTAGGGTTTAGGGGTTTAGGGTTTAGGGTGTAGGGGCTCAATGGCCCGAAATAATAGGGGTACATAGAACAGGGAGTATAGTTCGGATTGATAAGATCAGAACAGGACACTGAGGAGGCTTTGATCTTGTGACGGTTGTCAATGTAGACAGTAATTACGTAGCTTATCTGAGGCATGGCACCAAGCTGTGTTGTGCTGTTCCGCCTCACTAGTCTATGCGATAGTACAGGGATGTGCCTTTAAGGGAACCCGAACCTCAAATGTCCGATCCCGAAGCCCCGCCCCACCCCGCTCTGAAGGAAACAAGACAGTTAGGGCAGCCTAAATCCTAAGCCCCAAGTCCTAATTAAGCCTTAACCCTAAATGCCCCAACTGCACTCTGCTACAGCCCCAATGCCCTCCGTTAGGGACCGCAAGCACCTTCTGGAAAGGCACTTGGTTTGGTGGGGGGCTGGTAAACCGAGTTGCCCGTAAGCCCGGTAACTCTGAACCTTATATAAATCCTGTAAGCCCCACAAGCAAGCCTGAGCCTAAGCCCTTCAGCAAGGTAATAACTCTGAAGGTCCGTGTAACCATATAGTATATACATTGGCTCTATAGTGCATGCAGTAAGCACGGACCGCTTGAAGGCCACAGTATATACTCTCTGGGTGCGTGGATCCTTTTACCTCAAAATCCTAATCCATCGTAAACCCTAAACCCCTAAACCCTAGACCCTAAACTAAGTGAGGTTCTGAGAGCAGGGCGCCGTCGGGTGGCGAAGCAACCAGCCTTGTCCGAAGCTGAAAGCGTCGTCTCTTGTGATAGGGTTTAGGGTTTACCTGGACCCTGTAAAACCTTCCTCTTCAAGGTTCCCTATTATGATTTCTTTTCATAAGTCCCTGAAAAGGTTGGTTATTGGGTTATTTGGGGTTGAGGTAGGATTTGGGCACACTTTGTGAACCTTTTGGAAGGGTTCTTGGGGCTTAGGGTGTAGGGGCAATTTGCGAACATTGCGGGCTGGTTCCATGGAGTTCACTGTGTGTTTCGTGTCGGGTCCCCTTATATACCGCCATAAAACTCCTATGAACTCCAGCAGACCACCTCGCGTCTTGATAGATGCTTTGTTTTGTTCATGGAACCTCTATATATCCCCAAAGGTCCAAGTACCCAATAATCATATACTCTCCATAATCCTAACCTACATAACTACTACATATCCGAAAACCGAGTACCTGATTATTGGGTCCTTTGGACCCTTGGGGTATCCTTGTAGCAGCACTGGTTTGGGATTCAGCAAGGCCCCCTGGCCCGACTTAGGGCTTGGGGCTTGTGGGGTTTTGTTAGGGTTCAGGGCTTGCGGTCTAGTCTAAGACCCCTGATCCTTCAACCCCAAACCCTAAAGCTAATGTCTGGTTCTTAGTAGGGAATGGGGGAATGGATCCCTGCAGTAGTCCTATACAATCCCCGATACTAGTCTCCATAATCCATTCCCGCACCCCCCACTAAGAACCAGACAGTCTACTAAGAACCCTACACCCCTATATAGTATAACCCTGATAATAACACTTATACTAACCCTTATTGTAACCCGTAACGGAACCCCCAAAGCTATAGGGTTTAGGGTTTAGGGTTTAACTTCGCGCCCTAAAATGCTCTGGCCTTGAGCCTTGAGGTAAAATCTCTCTTGGGGATGATGGTGTTGGGCTTTGGGCGTTTAGGGTTTAGGGTGGTTTTGGGCTTTGGTTGTTTACGGTTTTCGAGCTTCGGGCTCAGGGATTTCTGGCTTTTAGGTTAGGGTTGAGGAATTTTGAGTGAAGGGCTCGGGGTGCTTACGAAGGTTTGGGGTTTGTTTGGCTTTGGGTTTAGTGTTTTAGTGCCCGGTTTGGGGGACCAGAGGATTTTAGGCTTTCAGGTTTTCAGGGTTGAGGGCTGACTACTTCGAGACTCAGGGCCCAGGATTCAGGGTGTCGGTCTTCGGCTGCATGGGGCTTCGGCTGTAGGAAACCGCAAGGGTCCAAGTACCAAATAGTCATATACTCTCCGAAATCATAGCCTACAAAACTATTATCCTTTAGAAGCTGCCCCCACCCTGTAATAGTGGTATAATAGGAATACAATAGGGCTCCAATATAATCCTATATAATCCTTATAGTCACTATTACAGGGTGGGTGCAGCTTCTAAATTATCCTAGAACCGAATACCTAATTACTGGGTCCAAAGGGAAGCCCATCGGCGGTAGCCAGGGCATTTGGCCGTAGGAAACATGAGCATTGTGACCGCCGATGGCCGCCCGCAGCGGCTTGTTGTCGACAACAGCACTTGGAAGGGCAGGGGACTTAGTAAGTAGGTTATAAGTAGGGTTATAATTGGGGTAACTCTATTGAGGGTACTTATAACTCTACTTATAACCTACTTACTGAGTCCCCTGCCCTTCCAAGCATCTGTGGCACAAATGCGTTGTGTGACAACAACGAGACATACACGTTACCTTCGCTTGGTTCAGTACGGGCGTGCTACCCTTTGCCCGGCCCATCATGCAACTTGGCTGCTTTGACGATCGACATCAAGTCGGCTCACAAGACGATGTTGGTTAGGTTAGGGAAAGCGAGCGAGGGCTCCTGGGGTTGCAGTGTGGTGGTAAGTAACTAATGCTTTCACACTGTCTGCCCGTTTGGGGCTTGCTTATCGGCCGTATGGTGGGCTCGGCTCGGATCCTTCTTTGTCAGGGTGCTGCATTTGCTCATTTTTATTCGGCACGCACTCGTGCTTTACGTCGACGATTTCCTTGCAATTCAGGACGCAGCGACAGTCGATATGGGAGTTTCCGAAAATAGGGGACCCCAATAGGATCCCTATTATAAGGACCCCAAAATAAGGTACCCCTAAATTTCGGAAACTCCCATATGACGGCAGTGCTCATGCCGAGAGTTAGTATCAGGCTTTCCAACAGGGTGCTAGTTAGGAGAACAAGTAACCCGAAGCAGGATCCGATGAGTCTGCTTATACCCTACTTCTCCCTCTACAGGGTTTAGGGTTTAGGGGTTTAGGGTTTAGGGGTTTAGGGTTTAGGGTCCAAGTACCTTAGAATCATGTACTCTCCCAGATACTAACCTACATCACTACGATCCGAAACCTGAGTACCTAACTGTTGGGTCCTTTGGACCCTTGGGGCTACTTCCCCCTAAACCCGAAACCTACCCCAAGGGTCCATGTGCCCAAGTAGTATATACTTTGGCCTTGAAGTCCTCCCTGCATAGGCACATTAGGCCCAAAGTATATAACTATTTGGGCACATGGGCCTGTAAACCTATATACTCCCAATTTCCTACGTTCCCCGGGCCCCTAAACAGCCCTGCACTTTCAATCGCCGTCCTCCGCGCTCTAAAGAGGGAACAGCCAGGTAAAACCATTCCTTAAGGGTCCATGAGCCCATGTGCGTGGTTGTCAAAATTAGGGTCCCTTTTTGGGTACCCCAAATAATAGGGACAGCCACCCATATATGATCTAATTACTTTGGCTTTGAAACTGTATAGGTATTCTTGGGCCGAAGTATATCATATGCTACTGTACCTTATGGGGCACATGAACTGTTAGGGATTCTGTAACCTCCTGGACCATTATGATGGGGCCCTAAACCCCAAACCCAAAAATCCTAAACCGCTTTAAGTAAGGTTAGAAGTGGTCGAGCGCATCGGAGACCAGGCAGAGCTTGCCTGGTTTTCCCTGTCAAGGGACGTCAACGATTTAGTAGGGTAGTGACGTTTTCTCACAGGTCCATATGCCCAAGCAGTATGGTATGAGGTAATTATCAAACTGAGGTATCAAAGAGCAATCGGAAAATCGCCATCATCAAGAGCATCATCAGCAGCAGCAACATCATCATCATCATCATCATCATCATCATCATCATCCTCATACGGTCAGTGCTAAGGCCATGACACCACCACCATCACCACCATCACCACCACCACCACCACCACCACCACCACCACCACCATCACCACTGCATTGGAACCATCAACGAGAACAAGCACTAGCACCGTTATGACCAGGACTCCAGCGTCGGCACAGTTTATAGTCGCCGGTTGTTTTGTGAACATACAAGCCACAGTAGCTAGATTCATGCCAGACATATACGTGTTATTGTGCTACGAATCGGACAAGGGCATTTCGGGTTGAGAGTACTGTTTACCTAGACCCCAAATAACTTACCTTTTCGAGCAGTTACATCAAGAAATCGCAATAGGGAGCGCTAAAAAACAAGGTTTCTAGGGTCCAGGTAGTGGGTTCGAAGATAAGACACTTGTGCGAGAAGCAGGGCTATTCCCAAAGCAAATTACTGTTATGCGGGATACCTCCCCAAATCCTGATACTCCTAGCAGCCGTAGCAAGTCCTAATAAAGAAACCCTACATGCCACCATAGTGGTACTTAGGACCATGTGCGAACCCCGTCAACAGTCACAGGTTTGCTAGCAATACGAGCAGGGACAGGAATGCAAGTATGCCACAAGTGCGTGTCGTATAGCTGCTGATATATGCATGCACACCTACATACAAATTGTCTGTATACATTCACACTCGGCAAGCCGATAAGACAGATATATAACTGAAGGGCAACCCGTGGAACAACAGCTTCGTGCAAGTTGTGCGATTGCCAGGGCCTTGGTAAACAAAAATGTCAGGTGTGCAAGGGCCATTCTGCACTTGATTACCGAGGAAGCCTTACCCAAGGGAGCTCAGAGCCTCCAGGTCCGAACTGGGCTCCCACGCACCGGTGGCCGGGTGTGGGGCGCTGCATGCAGCCTTCGCTAGCTTTGGCCAGGTGCCACTCCTTGAGGCCAACGCGTTTCCGGAGGCTGGACGTATGACAGCAGGGCAGCCTTGCAGCAGCACGGCATGAGCTAACGCGCCTGCTGGGGAGTGGTTCGGACACGTGTCGACTCGGTTCGTTGTACCTGCCTGAAGCATGTGGCGTCGCATGCCATTCTTGTCAAAGAGCCGGCATGCAAGGAGGGGAGGCCATCGTCGCTTGAAGTCCCACGCGTGGTCTGCTTGAGTCATCAACATAGGTTTGTTTTGACATGTCCGAGAGAGCACTTTGCAAGTGTCACCTGGTCCAGTCGCTGTCATTGCTCATGTTTTGGCAGCATTTGCATTACACGGCTTGGAGACAACCGTTGCCATCAAAATCGCCTTACCCAAGGGAGCTCAGAGCCTCCAGGTACACAGCTGAGCTCCCTCGCACCGGTGGCCGGGTGTGGGGTGCTATGTGCAGCTTGGCTAGCTTTGGCCGGGTGCCACTCCTTGAGGCCAACGCATTTCTGGAGGCTGGATGTATGACAGCAGGGCAGCCTTGCATGTGCAAGGCATGAGCTAACGCGCCTGCTGGGGAGTGGTTCAGACATGTGTCGACTCGGTTCGTTGTACCTGTCTGACGCATGTGGCGGCGCATGCCGTTCTTGTCAAAGAGCCGGCATGCAAGGAGGGGAGGCCATCGTCGCTTGAAGTCCCACGCGTGGTCTGCTTGAGTCATCAACATAGGCTTGTTTTGACATGTCCTAGAGAGCATTTTGCAAGTGTCACCTGGTCCAGTCGCTGTCATTGCTCATGTTTTGGCAGCATTTGCATTACACGGCTTGGAGACAACCGTTGCCATCAAAATCGCCTTACCCAAGGGAGCTCAGAGCCTCCAGGTACACAGCTGAGCTCCCTCGCACCGGTGGCCGGGTGTGGGGTGCTATGTGCAGCTTGGCTAGCTTTGGCCGGGTGCCACTCCTTGAGGCCAACGCATTTCTGGAGGCTGGATGTATGACAGCAGGGCAGCCTTGCATGTGCAAGGCATGAGCTAACGCGCCTGCTGGGGAGTGGTTCAGACATGTGTCGACTCGGTTCGTTGTACCTGTCTGACGCATGTGGCGGCGCATGCCGTTCTTGTCAAAGAGCCGGCATGCAAGGAGGGGAGGCCATCGTCGCTTGAAGTCCCACGCGTGGTCTGCTTGAGTCATCAACATAGGCTTGTTTTGACATGTCCTAGAGAGCACTTTGCGAGTGTCACCTGGTCCAGTGGCTGTCATTGCTCATGTTTTTGGCAGCATTTGCATCACACGGCTTGGAGACAACCGTTGCCATCAAAATCGCCTTACCCAAGGGAGCTCAGAGCCTCCAGGTACACAGCTGAGCTCCCTCGCACCGGTGGCCGGGTGTGGGGTGCTATGTGCAGCTTGGCTAGCTTTGGCCGGGTGCCACTCCTTGAGGCCAACGCATTTCTGGAGGCTGGATGTATGACAGCAGGGCAGCCTTGCATGTGCAAGGCATGAGCTAACGCGCCTGCTGGGGAGTGGTTCAGACATGTGTCGACTCGGTTCGTTGTACCTGTCTGACGCATGTGGCGGCGCATGCCGTTCTTGTCAAAGAGCCGGCATGCAAGGAGGGGAGGCCATCGTCGCTTGAAGTCCCACGCGTGGTCTGCTTGAGTCATCAACATAGGCTTGTTTTGACATGTCCAAGAGAGCATTTTGCAAGTGTCACCTGGTCCAGTCGCTGTCATTGCTCATGTTTGGCAGCATTTGCATTACACGGCTTGGAGACAACCGTTGCCATCAAAATCGCCTTACCCAAGGGAGCTCAGAGCCTCCAGGTACACAGCTGAGCTCCCTCGCACCGGTGGCCGGGTGTGGGGTGCTATGTGCAGCTTGGCTAGCTTTGGCCGGGTGCCACTCCTTGAGGCCAACGCATTTCTGGAGGCTGGATGTATGACAGCAGGGCAGCCTTGCATGTGCAAGGCATGAGCTAACGCGCCTGCTGGGGAGTGGTTCAGACATGTGTCGACTCGGTTCGTTGTACCTGTCTGACGCATGTGGCGGCGCATGCCATTCTTGTCAAAGAGCCGGCATGCAAGGAGGGGAGGCCATCGTCGCTTGAAGTCCCACGCGTGGTCTGCTTGAGTCATCAACATAGGCTTGTTTTGACATGTCCTAGAGAGCACTTTGCAAGTGTCACCTGGTCCAGTCGCTGTCATTGCACATGTTTTTGGCAGCATTTGCAGTACACGGCTTGGAGACAACCATTGCCATCAAAATCGCCTTACCCAAGGGAGCTCAGAGCCTCCAGGTACACAGACGAGCTCCCTCGCACCGGTGGCCGGGTGTGGGGTGCTATGTGCAGCTTGGCTAGCTTTGGCCGGGTGCCACTCCTTGAGGCCAACGCATTTCTGGAGGCTGGATGTATGACAGCAGGGCAGCCTTGCATGTGCAAGGCATGAGCTAACGCGCTTGCTGGGGAGTGGTTCAGACATGTGTCGACTCGGTTCGTTGTACCTGTCTGACGCATGTGGCAGCGCATGCCATTCTTGTCAAAGAGCCGGCATGCAGGGAGGGGAGGCCATCGTCGCTTTGAGTTCTTCAGAAATCGCGTCTGGTTGAGTCATCATGTATCATCAACATTCCCTTTGTCGTGACGTGTCAGAGAAAGCACTTGGCAAGCACTGCGTTTGGTTTTGTCATCATGCTGTAGGGTTAACCTTAAGGGTCCAAGTACCTTGTTATCATATACTCTCCAAAATCCTACCCGTAACTTCTATCCCAAACCCAAGTACCTAATTCTGGGGTCCTTATGAATCTTGGGCTTAAGGACGTCTGACAACAGGACAGCCTGGCATCTGTTAGGCATGGGCTACCCCTAAGGGCCCTAAAACTACTTTAAGGCCCCTATATATACTATATAGGTACATGGACCCTTAGGGTACCGTGCTTGATGAGGAGTGGTTCGGACATGTGTCGATGATGCGGTACGTCGTATCTGTCTCAAGCATGTGGCTGTGCAAGTCGGGCGCTCTCGAGATACTATAGGGGCCTAAATATATATATATATATATATATATATATATATAGACATATTAATAAGCTGGGGGGGGCCTTATTTTCAAAACCCTATTCCAATTATGAAGGCCCCTGCATTACGGTTCGTCGTGGTGGGGAGGCCGAAGTCGAAACTTTTCATTGTGTGCCTTGTTTCCCAGAGCTTCCATATATGCTACCATTATGCTCGTAGGTCCCAAAAGGCCGTCCTATTTAGGTTTTGGGGACTTAATTCCATTATAGTAGTGTATATGGGCCGTCTTGGTTTTGTGCTCCCACAGCGCGGCTTCCTCCTGCATGGAGCCGGACGTCGAGCTGCTCCCATTGGCCGATATTGTGATGTCAAGAAATACGATTTCGAGTCTCGTCTCAAACTGCAGTTTCGAGAGGGTCTTGTCACGTCTTGGCTAGTATATTGCCATGCTCCGTTGTCGTCTTGCCCCGAGTACATGTCGCAGTTTGTACGATATTGTTTTCAGCTACAGAAACAATTTGCATTTGTTTTTGATGCCCAGAGATGCTGGAATCAGGTGCGGACGACTGCTCTTGCAGAGAAGTGTCGCATCTTTATACAGACAGGAGCTGGAGACTACCATGCTGGTAATAGTAGCAACAGTCGTGATATCATACTTGCAAAAGCCTCAACTATAGCGATTGCCAAAGCAACTATAATATGCATATACTCTTAAGAAGCAAGATAGTAGTTGTCTCACAGTTTGATGCATGAGGGTCAATTCCTGTAAGTTGCAGACCTGGAGTCTTAACCCCTGAATCCAGTGTGCCTGATGGCCCCAAACCTAAAAGATGTCAGATTGCGATCCCTGATACCATAAACTCTGAACCCTACTCTTCAACCTTAAGTAGTCTGTGATTGGAGCCACGGAGAAGGGCTAGCTGAGATAAACCCTGCCTCAGAATCGGCCGAGGTCCCATTTTTAATCAACCCTAAACCCCTAAACCCCAAACCCAAACCCTAAACCCCAAACCCAAACCCTAAACCCCTAAACCCCTAAACCCTAAACCGCTAAACCCCTAAACCCTAAGCCCTAAACCCCGAAGCCAGACGCCCTTCTCCGCCCAATTATCAAGTCTTTCACCGGTCTAGGGTTAATTAGGGGCTTTGAAAAATTACCCTATTCTAATTATCTAGGGCCTAGAGTAGGCCCTTATTCCCTTTTTTGGGGGTTCAGGTTCCCTTATAAGCCCCTCTAAACCGAAAAGGGCACCCTTTTTATTCCTAGGCTACTCAATGTTCTAATTATTAAGGCCCCTTAGTGATGGGTTTGGGGCGGCATTAGGCTGAAACCGCGTGACTTTGCATCGGCGATGCATATTATTGCCATTGCTGCTTAGTTTGGTTCTCTGTCTTATGCAGGGATCATATCGACTATGTTTTCATGGTAATCAATGTAGCATGTGTGTGGGTAATTCATGACTTTTTTCTATGTATATCACGGTATGTGTATGCTTGTTGGCTGCAGTCTCAGTAGCAAGGTTACGCCGAATTGGGAATGGTGAAGCTTATATCCATATCGGACCAAGTACCTATTATATATTTCCTCTCCCAAGCACAACCTACTATGCCATAGCCCAAGTACCTGATCTTTGAAACCTTTGGGCTCTTTGGGAATTGAGCGGGCGCAGCTGGCATGGGACAGCTTGTCGAGAATGTTTGGAGTAGATCTGCAGGCGAAGTCTAGGGTTCCTAAACCAGGGTTTGGGTTTAGGGTTGGGGATTAGTTTAGGGTTCCTAAACGAGGGTTTGGGGTGTTAGTGGTATTAGGGGTATAAGGGGTATTAGGGGTATTAGGGTTTGGGGGTTTAGGGTTTAGGGTTTAGGGTTTGGGGTATAGGGTTCAGGGTTTGGCGTTTAGCGTTTCGGGTTTCGGGTTCAGGGTATGCGGGTTTAGAGCTTATATAGGCTTGACGGTACACTGTAACCTCCACTTCAAAGCCCCTACTGCCTATGCCCCAAAACTTACATTTGGTTAGTCGGGAATGGAGGAATGGGGTACAATTATGACTACCATTACTACCATTCTTCCATTCCCTACTAAACACAGTTAAGAAAGCCCTTCAAGCCTGTGCTCCAAAACCCTAAACCCTTTTAAGGACTTATATAGAAATCATATTAGGGAACCCTAAAAGAGGTAGGTTCCTTAGGGTCCAGGTGCTGCCTATGCCCCAAAACCCTTCAAGCCCTCAACCCCATTCCCCCGCAAGGTGCATCCGCACCTCAGTATTCGAGAAATAATGGCCCAAAGCTGTGCTTGGTATTAAGGTCTTTATGTGGGAGTTTCCGAAAACAGGGGACCCTATTACAGTACCCTAAATAATAGGATCCTTATTAGAAGGAGCCCAAAATAAGGCACTCCTAATTTTCGTAAACTCCCATGTCAACCAGCAGGTGGCCGTATCTGTTGCCGCCTTCTCCGTGCCTCAGCTCATCTTTGCACTGGACTCGCCTCGACCCTGGCATGCCAAATCGGTTTGAGGATTTGGGGTTTCGGGTTTAGGGATTCAGCATTTGGGGTTCCGGGATTTATGTAAAAAATTAGGGTTTTGGGATTTAGGATTTTGGTATTTGTGGTTTACGGGTTTAAGGGTGTAGTGTTTCGTTTTGGTGGTGCAGGGTTATTGGATTCGGGTCTTGGGGTTTTCTGGGTTGGGGGTTTAGGGTTAGGGTGCCAGGGTGTTCAGTCTTTTCGTTCCAGTTTTAGGGACACGAGTCTGGACTTTAAGAGCTTAGAACTTCTGGCAGAAGCTTGGTCCAAAGGTTAAAAGGAGGGACTCTTGATAAGGACCCCTAGGTATATACCCTTAATATAGCCATTATATACCCATTATATAGCCCATTATAGGGTAGGGGTCCCTCCTTGTCCATTTGACTTTGGATTTCAGTGTTTGAGGTCCAGGGTCAGGAGGGTTTAGGGTTTACAATGTTTGCAAGGTTCCTGAGTTTGCCTTTTGCCCCTTTTTTGGTGTGGGGTCTCCTTACTAAATTTACTAAAACTGCATATTAGGACGAGGGGAGCTCTTATGAGTAAGGGGTTACTGACGAATCTAGATTTGAAGGGTTTAAAACGTTGTCCTTTTCCTTCTGGAAGATTATGAGCTCAGTTGTCAATGTCTGTAGGGCTAGGATGCTTGAGGTAGGCGGCCTTCCCTGCATCAGGGCTGAGCAGCTGCAAAGAAGTGAGCTAGGAAGGAAGAGTTATGTGGCTGGTCGTAGGTTGTTCATGATGGATCTTCCAAGGTTTAGGGTTTAGGGTTGCCTGAGGTGCCCTGACGGCATCGCGGGAGCTATAGGTGAAGCAACCCCGCACCTCAATCGCAACATGTCAGCAGAATGCTACATTCCGATTCCGAGTTTTTGTTGCTTGGGGGATCGGGAATCGCAGGAATCAGGTTATTGGGCAAAACGGTTCCTGAACCCTGAACTTACTAAACCTGAAAATCTTAACACCTGGCTTCATTTTACCACGAGAGGGCTCCTCTGAGCAGCATACAGCTGATCCTTCCAAGCTCCATGCAATGCGCGCTGTGAACCCGCAAGCCTAGACCCTTAGGAATCCAAGCAATGATTGCATCCCCATATCTCATCGTCGTATGAGGTTCGCTGGAGCCGGATTGCTTGGGTCTCGACTTGCGTTACCCTTCAAGCCCAGTAACCCACAGAATGTCATCTCATAAGCTCGAAACCCTAAACCACGATCTATATAGTGGCAAGTTAATTCGATTTCTCCAATAGGAACTGCTGCGATGGTTCGAGAAAGTATCCGTCCTTATAGCTACTTCGGTTGATGATATAAATCCTGCATGACCCATAATAAGGAATCTACCATAGTTTCCATAGTTTGGGGTCCTTAAGGTAATGCAGGATTTATATCATCAACCGTTAGGAGCCTTTGGGGAGTGAAGGCTGTAGGATTTAGAGTGTGTGACTCGAACCCAGTGCTGGCCTAGAGCTCCGAAGCGGTTGCCGATTTAACAGGGCTTAGGATCAGGGTATAGGATTGACGATTTAGGGTGGAGGGTTTAGGGCTTAGGGTGTTTGTGTAGACGTTCCATTGAATACTTATTGATAAAATGCACCCTCCCCCCTCCCAGTCCATATACGTTATGAGGCTGTTAGTAAGGTTCATGGCTGGCGCAGTCTAGAAGCAGGTCCTCAACCCTGAACCCCTTGGCATTTGGGGCTGAGCTTGTAGGGTTTTTAAAAGGTAATGTTCAGGTATTGCGGTGTATTTTGAAGGGTCTAAAGTTGCTGCCGTAGGGTGCAGGGCTTAGATTGTAGGGTTTGTTTGGTCTCTGGGTTATCAATGGTTGTCCGGGGGTAGGGGACTTTTTTTTGCGCAGATAAGCCTTACTAGACTTTCGTCAGGTCCTTATCAGAGGTATGAGGGCCCTCTGCCCCGGCTTTCCATGATTTGACGGGTTACGGTATGCTTTGGGGTCTGGGTTGTCGGCATATGTGGTAGTATAGACTTTGGCTCTAAAGTACCTAAGTACGGAGTACTTTGAGGTCAAACTATACGTTATATGGGCACCCTTGGGGTAAGGCTTTGCTCGTAGGGTTACAAACACATACGTCGGCCGTGGTTGCTACATAGGCCCTTTAGGGTCAATGTATACCTAGTATGTAGACCCAAAGCCCTGAACACTAGTTCATTCATCAAGAACACTTGGGGAAGCATGTTGGCCATCCTCCCGAATCCAGCCGGGCAAGCAAAGCCACCAGCACATGGGGTGGAAAACATAGCGTTAGTGCGTCTCTATTCCGCCAATCTTCGACAAGCAGTTTGGCCCTGGTGTCCCATGGTCCATGGCTCCGATATCCCTTAATTCAAGGAATATACCTTAAAATCATATCAGGGACCCTAGTACAATTTAAGGTAGCCCTAAACCCTGAACCCTAAACCGCTTCATTAAGAGGTTTTGAAGGCTCGTGGCAAGTGGTCTCCTGTGCTCGGGGGGTCTCCTGGTGGTCTCTTGGTGGTGTCCTCGTGGTCTCCTGGTAATCTAGGGGCCGTAATAACTAGCATAGGGTCCCTTAGGCTTCCTTTTGAAGGGGTCTACAAGGATAGTAGGGTTCTATAATATAGGGGCCTTACTAATTAGAATAGGGTTTGGGGGTGTATTGCACCATAATTAGCGTAAAGACCCCCCAAAACCCTCATCTAATTATTAAAGCACCTACATTAGTCGTGGTCGTCGTGGTCGCTGTGGCGCTCTATGACCCAAAGCCTCCAAAATCCGTTGTACAATCAAGGAATATACCTTATGTACATGTACATGATTACAGGATCCCCAATATGGCTTAAGGTATATTCCCTAATCAACGGTATTGGAGGCTTTGGGTACTTTGTTTGGTGAATCGTGTTGGGTCTTGCATCTGTGTTTGAAGAATGCGAAAACAGATCCGAAGCAGAAGGATCCTAATGGTAGTATAATGACCAGTAGCAAATAAGATGCGTACCCCAATAGAGCTATCAAGCGTTCAGGTCGACTGCTGATACCACCGTATAAAACTCATGAAATCTTACAGAGCCTGAAAATATGCCCACCAGAGCCCTTGAAAGAATCCTTTCATCGAGTAACCCCAGACTGGGCTTCAAGAGAGCGCTCAACCCTAAATCCTCAACCCCTCTAAACTCTTTGAATTATATAAGGTAAAAGCCAGAAAGTTGGAATATGATTATCCTAACCCTTCTATGATAAATTATAGGGTATCCTACCATGAAACCATATTCCAACTTTCTGGAGTTCCCTGTATAGGGTTTAGTCCTAAACTTGCTATGCCTTGGCGATTCCCAGGCCCTACCACCTGCTCTTTGAATCCTGTTGCGTGGAGTTGCTGAAACGGAGCAGCTCACAGAACATCAGCTGGGGTCAGGCCGGAAAGACGTGCTTTTTTGGGGCTTAGGGATTTAAAAGCTTCGGCGTCGGGGTCTTAGGGTTCAGGGTTATATGGTTCCCTTAAAGGGTTCTTTTTTGTTTAGGGTTTAGGGTTGGTGTAGGGTTCTTTTAAAGGGTGCTTTGCGGTTTAAGGTCTAGGGTGTAGGGTTCCCTAGTAGGACCCTTTTGCCCTCTTCCTGTCAGTTGGGGTTCCCTTATTTTAGCCAGATAGTAGTAGAAGGGTACCCTTGGTCTTGGTATTCAGGGACTACTGCGGAACCTAGTATCCAAGGGTAACAGGAAGGACCCTTAATAAGGACCCCTAGGTATAAACCCTTAATATAGCTATTATATACCCATTATATAGCCCATTAAATTATAGGGTACTTGGAGGATCATGGATTTAGTAACTAGGGTTACAAATAAGGTAACTATACTTATAACTCCACTTAGGGTACTCATAACCTTACTTAGTCCCATGACCCTCCAAGTAGGGGTCCCCATGAAGGGTCCCTCCTTTTCCCCTTTTGATAGTACGAAGAAGTTTAGGGACTCAGGCTGAAAAGGGTTTAGGGCGTCGGGCTTGTACGGTTTGGGCTCGAAGTATGTGGGATTTGGGGATACGTGGAGGTTCATGGGACTTAGGTTATAAGTACTTTAACTAAGTATTGCTATCGTATGTATGACCCTAGTTACTAAGTCCCATGAACCTTTAAGTAGGGTTTGCCAGGACCCCGGCGCACCCCGGTACTTGGTAGAGGGGGCCTCATTTTTGCTCCAAATGAGAACATGTCAGGGCTTTCTGGTGTTTCGAAGGTTTGGGTCAGGGTTCAGAACGCTTTGGAGATAGCTGTCCCTAAGGCTCCATGTGCCCATATAGTATATACTTAGGCCTTAAAGTACCTACATAGGGATCCCTTTGAGGCTTAAGTATCTACTATAAAGGTACATGGACCCTTTGGGTGTTAGGGTTCACAACCGCGTTCACATCCGCAAGCCACACCCCGATCTGGAGTTTCGCCTTCAACTTATACTGTAGTTCGTTTTATTCCACCTTAGGGCCCAACTGACGGGATCGGGATAGTAGTTCTTGTGTATGGTTGGGCAACATTTCGATTTTTAATGGTACTTTAACCCAAACAGGAATAGAAATCTACATGTGTAATACTAGCCCGACCATGAACTAGAGTTGTGCAGGTTAGTATTTGGCAGACGTCGGGTTCCTAGGGATCCTATTCAATGCATTGGTTAGCCAGAACAGGGACTACCTTGTAGGGTAAAGGTATATGCTGCACCCACAACCTGGGCCACTGCGGCCACTGATCCCTAATCTAAGGCTTAACACTTTTCTTTCCAGCCTACACTCCTCTCCACAATCGACCAAGTCTGACCCCTGGTAGTGTACAGTAGTTCAGTAGCAGTACAGTGATACTACAGTAGTACCGTAATAGTACGGTAGTAGTACAGTATTATAACAGAAGTAGTACAGTAGTAGTACAGTGGTAGTACAATACGAGGGTTTAGGAGTACCTAGAGCTGTTTAGCAGGGTCTGGGATGACCAAATGCTCGAAACCAGGCCCCCATCACTCCAAGACAACTACCAAGACTAAAAGCCTTTCATTTTGAAGACTTTTCCTTCCAGCCTACACTCCCATCCACAGTCGACCAAGTCTGACCCCTGGAAGTGTGCAGTAGCACAGTGGTAGGACAGTAATACTGTTGATGATATAAATCTTGCATTACCTTCAGGACCCTAAACTATGGGAATTATTGTATATTCCTTATTATGGGTAATGCAGGATTTATATCATCAACTACAGTGGGGTTTCTAGTTTAGGGAGAGCTTCGGGCTTCACGGCCATGTTTTTTGTGGGTATCGGCTTGAATAATGGAAAAACCGCATTAGTTGGGCCCATGTTGAAAAACGGGCCGCCACGTTACATTACGCAAATCGGCCGTGAGCCCTATGATGAAGTTTAACTTGTCAAAGCTTGAACCAACAGCACAAAAATCCCAAGCAGCTAGCTCAGCCTGTTGGCACATTTGGCCGGGCTCCTTGATCCCCAGGCCCTCCACAAAAGAAGCCGAAAACCTGAACACTAACTTCGGAAACTCTCGAAGCCCGCAACCCTCATAAACCCTACAAGGCCCTACAGTTCAAGGGTTTAGGGTTCAAAGTTAAAATGCAGTTTTTGCCACCACAAAGTTCCTTCACCGTTAACCCTCAAGCCTTAAACCCTTCTTTCGAAGCCCCTGAGCAAAATCGACACCAGGCTGTTGGCATACTCGAGTCATGCTCCGCCTCGGGCCTGGAAATCTTCTGAAGTCGGGCTCGGGGTTTAGGGTTTAGGATTTACCGGGCCTGGAAATCTCTTGCAGTAGGGCGCCCAACCTGCGCAATATAGGGGCCTTGAATATTTGAACCGGGTTCTGGGGTAGATTTGAGTACAGTCACTCCACACTACATCGTAAGTCTATGTTCGTGCACCCCAGGGAGTAGCGATGGCTTCTTTCAATCTATATACCCACACTTTGCAGGGATAGCCCCAAGATGTTTATGTTCGGGCTCCTATAAATAGCTACCGTAGAATCCTGGATAACTATTTGTACCAACGCGATTTCTCTAGGCTCCTTCTTTTCAGGTAATTAAATTATCCCTCCAAGTAGGAACATGCATACGATACCCGCAAGTAGATGCATGCAACCTATCTCCCTCTCTCTCTCTCTCTCTCTCTCTCTCTCTCTCTCTCTATCTATCTATCTATCTATACATATATATATATATATATATATATGTTACATCTATCTATACCTAAAGACTTTGCTTTCATACACATGTGCTGTAGCCTTACACCAAACGAACTACAGGGGGCTTGTACCTTTGATTTGACGAAGGGCTGGAGTTGTTTATCCGGTGTTGCAGGATCTTTTTGAGAAAGGGTCACCAAAAGAGTTTTGCGAATAACATGGGTAGTTGTCAAAATTAGGGTCCCTATTTGGGTACCCTAAATAATAGGTGCCGTGCTATAATAGGGACCCAAAAGGGGACCCGAATTTTGACAACCACCCAAAGGAGCATCCGTCAAAACTTCCGTAATTGTAGTTAAGAGTAGGGTGACCGTGGAATGTCGGATTTTGCCAATTTCCTTGGAAAGCGATAGGACCCGCCCAAAAGCGATACGATTAATGAGGATGCGCGGTATTCGTGCCTAGGTTTTCCGTGTGTTATATGGCTAGGCAATCGATACCCTAATCGATACCCAATCGATACCCTAATCGATACCTACGAGATCGTTTTATGAGCCACGGCCCCACAGCGCAAGCTACGAGTAGGTCAGTGAGTCTGATGGTCTTCTACTCTCACAAGAGCAAAGCGATACCTCGCAGAAACATGTGACGGAATCCTTGTAAAGCGATAGGACCCCCAAATCATCCATGGTCTAGCCATGAACAAGAAGTTTTGACAGACGCTCATATGAAGTCCACGATTTCCTATGGTTCACCGGCTTACAGTTGTTTCTAATCTAGGGTGTTGTAGGGTTTGGCAGGCAGGAGTTAAGCACTTTCGACTTGCGGCAGCCCTCTCCCTACGCCTTGTTGAGGTGCGAATCTTCGTAGCCAGGATCTGTTATATAGCAAAGTAACACTAGGGTAATGTATGACTTTAAAGATAGTTGGGCCTAAGGCATCGTTAGCTCCCCAAGCCTGCAGGTAGTGGGACTGTGGCTGCCGGAATTGTCGCAATTCTACCGAAGGCTTCGGCGGCAGCAGGAGTTGCGGGCTTGCTTGAAAGCTCGTAACCCCGAGTCCCCTAAGCCCCCGCCCCCAAACCCGCGACCCGAGCGAAGGAAATACCACCACAAGTAACAACAGCTTTTCCTGCCAGAGCAAACAAAAGTTGCCACCTCGCAGCACAGGGTGAGAACAGAAGCACGAAGGGCGAAGGGAGCGACCTCAATCATTCGAATGGGGGTTGAGGTTATACTATACTATAACTAGCACTTGTAGTTCTAAGGGCTTAAACCCTAAACACTTAGCCCTAAATTTTGAACTCGAAGATGGCGGGGCTAGCATTTGTTCTAAAGGCCTAAACCTTTAACCGTAAGCTTTGAACTCGAAGAAGGAGGAACCCTAAACAACTCGAAGATGGAGGAGCTGGCTCGCATGCCCACGATGGGCTTAATCCGCTTCCTCTCCGCTGCCACCGACCTTGAGCTTACTGACAAGGCGAGGTTTGAGAGGGTATGGGGTTTAGGGTTCAGGGTTTAGGGTTGGTGGTTTAGCATTTAGGGTTTGGGGTTTAGGTTTCAGTTTTTGGGGGTTAAGGCTCCTGGCTTAGTAGGGTTTTTACAGTCTAAAGGATTAAGGTTTAGGGGTTTTGCTCATGCGTTTTATCAGGGGGGGTTATCGGGTTTTATTGGAATGCTGCAAGTGTTTCTGAGCATGAGGGACCGAGAGATATGGGTTGTGCCTTGCAGGGTGGTTGCAAGCTTGTAAGGGTTATAAGCAGTGAGATCGTTGATGCGTTAGGTGCCCCTTCGTAGTAAAGAGCAGTAGTTTTGGAGGATTTGTGCTATTCCTTTGTGTTCGAGGTCTTGCTTCATGATTCGGCTGAGGAGGGCCTACACTCGCGCATCCGGCAGATCTGATGTCACCATATAATGTATATATATATATATATATATAGATATAGATATAGATATAGATATAGATATAGATAGATATAGATAGATATAGATAGAGCCTAGACCCTACGGAACCCCTTTAGGTCCAAATCCTGAACCCGCAAGTCTTATAGAACTTAGAACCCCAAACTAGCCCTCAAGCTTATAGCTGCAACATTACCACGGGGCCTAGACAGAACAACAACTTCTGTTGGAGTAAACCCTACCCCCAAGGCCCCATGTGCTTCTATACATAAAAATGCATATATGTATATACACGCATACCTACATATATATATATATATATATATACATACATACATACAAACATACATACATACATATATACATAGCTACATACTTATGTACACACATACACACATAGAGAGCATATACTTAGGCCTCAAAGGGGTTCCTGGTTAGGTACTTGAGGCCTAAGCATATACTCTGTAGGTACGTGGAGCTTTAGGGCAAACCCTGAGCCCTAAGTATGGCATCTTCCCGCATTCGGGGCCCGGTTAGGGCTTAAAACCCAGCAAGTCCGAAAATCAGAAAACCCTACCAAGTGACCTAAGGATGCTTATAGCGGTTTTAGCGGTCTTCAACCTCTCAGCCGCAAGCCCTAAACTCTACCCTAAACCCTAAGCTCTAACCCCTGAACCCACGACAAAAGTCTATGTATCTTTATAGTAGATACTTAGGCCTTAAAGGGGTCCCTATATAGGTCCTTTAAGGCCTAAGTATCTACTATAAGGTTACATGGAGCCTTAGGGTAAAGCAAAAGACTCCAAGCCGTAGACCGTAAACCCAAAGCGCTCTAAGAAAGGGGCCTAAACAAGTACCAATACCCTAAGGGTCCAAAGGATCCCATAATTAGGCACTCGGGTTTGGGATAGTAGTTATGTAGGTTCGGATTTTGGAGAGTTTATGATAACAAGGTACTTTGACCCTTAGGGATACTACTATGGGGGTTCCTCCTTATTTCGATTATTAAAACGAACTGTTTATAGTATAACTAACCCCAAAACCTTGTTCTAATTATTAAGGCCCCTATATGATTATTGAAACAATTATAGTATAATCTATCCCAAAACCTTATTCTTATTAAGGCCCCTATATTTTATCGCGAGGCTGGGACTGACGTTCGAGAACTCCTCAACAGGACTGCGTTGGGTTCAGGGTTTACGGGCACTATAGTGAACCCCAGAAAGTTGGAGCATGGCTCTAGGAGGGTTAGTGCTAGGATCCTTTATACTTTACCATAAGAGCATGAGGATAACGTTGTTCCAACTTTCTGGCTTCTACTGTACGGTTTGAGGTTCGGGGTTTTGGGGACTGCATTCGGGGTTAGAATGTTGTGTTCGGGCTTTAGCCCCTGGTCCAGGTGCCCATGTAGTATTTACTTTGACCCTGAAGTACCGAATTACATAGGAACCCCTGTAAGGCCCAAGTATGTACTAGATGGGCATAAATCCCATAAAGCCCAAATATAGAAGTCATATAGTCCTACAGTAGAACCTACCAGGACCCCCCAATGGCCCTTTAATGGAGCCCTAATAGCCCTTAATGGTAGGTATTTGGGGTATATTAGAGGGTAGTTGGGGGGTCTAGGTAGACCCTCCGGGTCTGAAATGCTCAATGCAATGGGTTTGTGCATCATTTTTTGGGGTTTAGGGACAGCCCGCTGGCAGTGCGAGCTCAAGGACGCTGATTGTGCTCGAGCCATACATAATACAACATGTAGAGGTCTGAACATTGAGGAGTAGTATGTCTTCCAGCCCCTTGTATAGTTATACGGTTTGACTATGACATGCAGCCCCGAAGCCTATTCCATTTTTGAGTCCCGTGAACCCTGAAGCCTTAGATCAAAAAGATAAATCCTCCACCCATGCAGCCCCATTTCAACTTAGCGGCTGAGCACGTAACCTTTAACTTTTTGGGGCTTATAGAATCCCCAGCGGGTCCAAGTACCCAAATAATAGGGTTTTAGATCCCAAAATCCATACCCTGAGTGGTTTTTGGAGCTTGAAACCCTACTATTTGGGTACTTGGACCCTTAGGGATCCTACCATAATTGAAAAGTCTAACCTGTGTTCGGGCTCCGATACCCAGTCCGCTAAGTCAAGGATCCTTGCGGAGACCTTACCAGAGAGGCCGCTGCCTCTTGAGGAGACAGCCGCGAACTGAGCAGACGCAGTGGGGAGTTGTTTTCATAGGGCGTTTAGGGTTTAGTAGGGTGTTTAGGGTGTAGTAGGGTTGTTTAGGGTGTTTAGGGTTTGCGGTGTTGAGGGTGTTTAGGGTTTTAGGGTTTAATAGGGTGTTTGTAAAGGGTTTAGGATGGTTCAGAGCTTTATGCTTGGGCTTTCCGGGTTGAGAATCTTTGCATAGGGACAGGCTGCTCATTTCTGGATTGACAACGTGCAGCTTCTTCGGTGGGGTTCTTAGAAACGGGGCTCCGTGATATGGGTGCGGAGAATGAGAATCCTACAGCTAAGTGGCTTAGTGATCTAAATACGAGGTCCCTTCTCTCATGAAATTCCTGTGTTCATGGTGAACTTGAATGCTTCCAGGCCGATTCGTACACAGATTCTCCCACGCGTTCGGATTCGCCACCTGTAGACCAGTATTGAGTCCTAAACCCTACTGCTGCAAGTATCGCAGGAGGCCATCATCCCAACCCGGACTATCTTCATCACCGCCCCAACCGACACGATCATCGTCATTACGTACTATGCTTAATGTGCTCGTCGTCCATCGTCACGATCATCGCCTGCTGCTGCAACTCCGGCTGCTGCCACTGCTACTGTGACTGCTGCGCTTGCCGTCCTACAACTCATTATCTTCTTCTTCTTACATCGTCATTACGTACTATGCTTAATGTGCTCGTCGTCCATCGTCACGATCATCGCCTGCTGCTGCAACTCCGGCTGCTGCCACTGCTACTGTGACTGCTGCGCTTGCCGTCCTACAACTCATTATCTTCTTCTTCTTACGACTACGACTACTACTATTGCTACTACTACTACTGCTGCTGCTACTACTACTACTACTACTACTACTATTACTGTACAAGTACCTAGAACTACTACTTCCTCCACCAGACGACGACGGCTCAGACGAGGCCCTCATTCTGCAGAGCTTGCAGAACTCCGGCACGGTGGGGAACCCACTGCCGTGTTTCAATGATCTTTCAGCGCGAGGTCTTTAGTTTCTTAGGGTTGAGGGTTCAGGGTTTGGGGTTTAAATTAGGGTTTAGGGTTCAGGAATTAGGGCTTTAGGGTTTAGGGTTGACTAATTAGGGCTTTAGGGCTTAGGATTCAAGCTTCAGGGCTTTTAGTTCCTCAGGCTTTACTTGCAGGTCCAGGGGGCCGGGTATTTTTCCTTGAAGGGTTCCCTTCAGGGGTTCTTTCAGAGCTACTATAAGGCTGTAGGTTTTGGGTTTGGGGCTCTTTGGTTTCATGGTCTGCTAAGTCTTTGGATTCTTCGGGCTGTAAGAAGAATCCTGTCGTTTGGGTTTCGCAAGCTATACATTATCAGCATTCTCCAAGTCACTCTCATCTGCCCCTCCCCAAGCCCCTAAACCCTAAACCCCCAAAGCCCAAAACCATCATACCCAAATAAGACTTTACCTCAAGGCCAGAGCATGCTAGGGCGCGAAGTTAAACCCTAAACCCTAACACCCCAGAGCTTTGGGGGTCCCTGTAAGGGTTACTATAAGGGTTACCCTAAGTGTTACTATAAGGGTTATACTATGGGTGTTTATATAGGTCC
This sequence comes from Symbiodinium sp. CCMP2592, assembly GCA_905221615.1. NCBI lineage: Eukaryota > Dinophyceae > Suessiales > Symbiodiniaceae > Symbiodinium > Symbiodinium sp. CCMP2592. The sequence continues at coordinate 492,904 of CAJNDT010005557.1, read as the reverse complement.
TTAGTAGAGTGTCTGGTTCTTGGTAGGGAATGGGGGAATGGGTACATGGACCCTTACACTCTAAACCCTAAACCCTTATAGGAACCCTTGAAGGATCCCTTAAAGGATATTTTAGAGGAGCCCCTTTTTGGGTACATGGACCCTTAGGGCCTCTGTTCAAACTTCCTAAAACCCTAAACCCTAAACCCTAAACCCTAACCCTAGACCCTAAACCCTAAACCCTAACCTTAAACCCTAAACCCTAAACCCCAAACCTAAACCCTAAACCCTAACCCTAAACCCTAAACCCTAACCCGTCAACCCTAACCCTAAACCCTAAACCCCCAAAAAAAACCCTAAACCCTAAACCCTAAACCCCACTACCGAGACCCGGCAGTCCCAAGCTCGACGCAGGTTCCGCCTGAGAAGCAACTTCGGCATCTTCTGAGCTGGGTCGTCTCGCTCTCGGCTTTCTTGGGTTTAGGGTTTGGGTTTAGGGTTTAGGGTTTAGGGTTTTAGGTCGTCTCGCTCTCGGCTTTCTTGGGTTTATATGTGGGTGGTTGTCAAAATTAGGGTCCCTTTTTTGGGTCCCTATTATAGTACGGCACCTAATATGTAGGGTGCCCAAAAAGGACCTTAATTTTGACAACTACCCGTATTCATTTTTTATATAGGGTTACATATATACATATATATATATATACATATATATATATATATATATACATATATATATACATATATATATACACACACACATTTAAAAATAGAGCTTCCATGATCGAACGGCTAGCGCTTCGTGGTTTAAAGAACAGAGCTTCCATGATCAAACGGCTAACGCTTCGTGGATGAGAGGGCTTATGTTTCAGGGCTTTAGAATCTGGTATAGGGATCGGAATTGTGGCAACTACTATCCCCTATCGTCCCTAAGCAAGCATTGTAAACAAGACCGCAAAGCCTGTTCTATTTACCACGGCCTCGATATTACAGTGGGGTTGGTTGGTTAAAGGCCAGGAAAAGCATGACTTCTGTATGGCGACTAGAGATTCAAACAGAGCACAGCGCACCAAACCAACCACGAGTCAGATGGCAAAAACCTGAAGAATCCCAGGTGCTTAAGTAACTGGTTACTACCATACTGTCATATACTTAGCTATCTGCAGACAGTGACCCCTTATTGAGGAAACAATTCCGCATCCCAGTCTACGACCCAAATCCCGAAACCCCGTCCTGCGCCACAGGCCCGCACTCGGCCGAGCCAGTTCACGCAGATGCAACTGACAGTGTTGTGACGCCGGCCTGTTGGGTGTTTGCAAGTTTGGATTTAGTTTTGGACGGTTTCTAAACCCTTAATATGGAAGCCTAAAAGCACGTTCGATTCTGTTCGATTTGGTTCCTGTTATGAGTATAGGACAATATGTCCCATAACCTCCTTCCAAGCATTACGGTTGCGAAATTAGCCTTCAGTGCTAAGGGAGTGGAGAAAGGAACACAGGGACTACTACAATGAGGGATTACCCCAAGGGTCCATGTACCTATATAGTATATACATGGGCCTTAAAGTGGTCCCTATATAGGTACTTTAGGGCCAAAGTATCTAGTATATGGGTACATGGACCCTTAGGCTTATATAATTATAAGAACTACTACAATGAAAGGTTATATAATTATAAGAACTACTACAATGAGGCATTATATACTATATAAGAACGATTATGGGGATGCACTCTCCCACTCACCCTTGAGCGCCAGTAGCCCTCAGCTTCACGTCCCGCCAGCAGGCGCCAGTTCCTTCTCTTCGTCCTCACGCAGGCCAGGTTTTCTGCGCCTAGGTTTCGGGGCCGCGTGGATATGGTATGGTCGGTATGGTTTAGGTCTACTAAAAAGTTGACTCTTGGCTACAACAAAACGCAAGCAGCTGCCTGCATTGCGAAATAGGGAGTATACAGGGTACTGTACGGCTACTACTGTATACTAAGGTTTAACGTTCAGGGCTAGATGGTTAGGGTGGTGACCTACCGGAGAAAATGAGGGCAGAGATCGAACACCTTGCTGGACCCGCTCAGTCCTACTGGAACCTGAGTATGCTAGGATCTGAGCTCATGAGCGAGCATTAAGCACCCGTATCTTTTATGGAGTACCTAGACCACCCGAAAAAACCTACCGTTTTAAGGATCTGCATAAAGAGATCATAGTAGGGATCCCCCCACAAAGGGAAGGTTTTGGAGGGCCCAGGTTTGTAACGGAAACCCAAGACCCACAAGGCCCTTCAAGCTTGACCCAAGGGTTTAGGGTTTTGGGGTTTAGGGTTTAGGGTTCGCCTAGAGGGTCCATATACACTACCATTATGGAGTTAGGTACCAAAAGACCATGCCCATTATGGCTTTGGGACCTAATTCCATAGTAGTAGTGTATATGGACCCTCTTGGTCACCAAGCAACAAGCATCACGAGCCATCACGCATCGACCCAGAAACCAAGAGCCCCATCAACCCTAAACCCTTATAAAACCTTAAACCCCAAATCCAAACTCAAAGCCAAATCCTCAACCATAGGCCTAAAACTCTAGACCCTATACCTTAAGCCCTGAACCCTCACTGCTATATGCATCATAAACCCTAGACCCGCGCGAGAAATCCGTACCCGAAACCCGAACTTAAATCCGAAAGCTTAAGCCCTAAACGCCATAAACCCGAAACCCTAGCTAAATCCTAACAGCTTAGACCCTAAACGCCCTAAGCCCTAAACGCTCGAATCCTGGAGCCTATACGCCCTAAGCCCGAGCTCTCCCGCAAACAGCGATTGCGGTCCTATGAGGCCGAGGACATCCAGCGAGCTTCCCTGCCGTGTCCTTGGAGCCTAGGGCTTAGGGAGTTTAGGGAGTTTAGGGAGTTTAGGGAGTTTAGGGTGTTAGGGGTTAGGGGTTAGGGTTTAGGGAGCTTAGGAATTTGGGCGTAGGGTTTGGGGGAAGTTTAGGATTTAGGGTGTAGGGTTTTGGGTTTGGGGCTTAAGTTTCGGTGTTTAAGGTTTTGCGCTTTAGGATTTAGGGCAGTTTGGCGTCATTGGGGCTGGTTAGTTGTAGTTTCCCACCCGAAGCCCAGAATCCTAAACCTCACTCTTAGCCCTGGGGCCAACACAGGGATGTCGGATGGGTTTCATGTTATTCTTTTCTGTGTGAGGTTGTATGGTTTGCTTAATAAACTTTGTGTAATTTTCGTTATCCTAGAGGTTTATAAAAGGGTGCTTTGTTTGTGCTTCCGGAGGCTTTGCTGAGGGTGTTACATGTGTACATGGGATTCCAAAGATTTTCCTATCGTTTGAAGTTTGTAAGCGATTTAAAGCTTTGAAACCCTAAACCCTACACCTTAAACCCTACACCTTAAACCCAGTTATCACGTAGCATGAAGGACAAGGGTCAAGGTTTCATAGGGCGCCTTGCCGCGCAGACTTGCGGGTTCCAAAGAGGGGCACCGTTGGGTTCCTTGAGATTTAGGCTGTTGGGGTTTTTGGGTTAAGGGTTTATAGAGTTAAGGGTTTAGGGTTTGGGGTTTAGGGTGTAGGGTTTAGGGTTTGGGGTTCAGGGGGTTTAGGGTAAGTTTAGGGTCCTTTAAGGGGCCTCAGGGTGCCACTTAGGCTGCGATTTGTGGCCTGCGCGAAGCTCTGGACCCCAAAACCTGAAACCCCTTCTGGGTTCTTTTGGGGGTTCCTTTATGGGGTGTTTAGAGTCCTGGGGTTACAGCTTAAGCCCCCAAATCAAAAACCTAAGACCAAGGCATCGTATGCCGGTTGAGATGCAGACCTTCATCTCCGAGATTCTTTGTGCGACCCTGAGTCATCTCCGAGATTCTTTGTGCGACTCTGAGTTCTGGGAGCTCACAAGACATTTCGGTGTTCATGTCTTCGAGGATTCAGGTGCTTTCGGGACTTCCGATTGAGGTTTCAGTGCAGGTTGAGGGTTCGAGGGTTTAGGTTTTGGTTTTGGGGTTCCTCGGGCTTATTGGGTGGTTGTCAAAATTAGGGTCCCTTTTTGGGTCCCTGTTTTTATACGGCACCTATTATTTAGGGTACCCAAAAAGGGGGCCATAATTTTGACAACCACCCTTATAGTGGTTTGAGGTTTTAGGGTGTTTCTGAACTTAGGCGAAGGGCGAGAGTTCGTGTATCTTGACGGCGCTACAATTACAGGCCTAGATTCACACGAAGTCGTGTACCGGAGGGTGAATCCACCAGGGGGCCAGACTAGCTCCAACAATACGCATGAAGCCGGGCACACTGTAGACATCAACCGTAGCAGCCAAAGCGTCAAAACCTAGACCTTGCAAGCTGAAGCGCAAGTACTGTAGGGGCCTAGATATAATTACCAATACTATTTTGGGGGTTCCTTATTATAGTTATACTGTAATGAGCCCCAAAACCCTATTCCAATTATTAAGGCCCCTATATTAGAGGACGAGCCTCCTTGATGTTCGATGTGAGGGTTACTCACAGGGAAGGCAACTCGATTGGTTGAACCTCCGTGGACTTGATATGGGGCTTAGTGTTAGTTTTTAGGGCAAGAAGTAATTCTTAAGGTCCAGGAAGGGTCTAGGTTGCACTGGTGATGGTTGATTATGGGCCGATCCGTCAGTCCTTTGACCATTTCCGTGAGGCAATCGGATGGAGAACGCCCGTAGTGGCATCGCCGAGGTGGGCTTTCCAGGACCCCTGAACCGCATAGGGTGTAGGGTTTAGGGGGTTTAGGGCTTAGGGTTTAAACCCGTTACGAAGACTATTGTGGGGTTCCTTATTATAAGTATAGTATAATGGGCCCCAAAACCCTATTCTAATTATTAATGCCATTATGTTAAACCCTAAACCCTAAGCCCCAGACTCAGACACCAAATCCTTCGGCAGGTGGACTGGGCCCTGAGGATAATGTAGGAACCTTATTAAGAAATCTTGGGTCTTCATTATTATTGGGTCTCCTTTTTCGAGTCCTGATATTTTGGGGTTTTAGGGCCAGGGTTTCTTCATCAAGTTCCTAGATTACTAGAACCACGAGCCACAAGAGCGACGCCAAGCCTTGGCTCTAAGTCTACGTCCTCAACTCAAGCCCCGAGTAACACCTCAGTGGAAACTCTAGCCCTTGGTTAGGGCTGTTACTTAGGGTTGTTAGGGCTGTTAGGGCTGTTAGGGTTGTCAGGGTTGTTACGGTTGTTAGGGTTGCTAGGGTTGTTAGGTTTTAGGGTTTAGGGTGTTTCTCCGAAGCTTGAAGCACGGCTGCTGCAAGGCAACCAGACATCTACGATCTCAGGCCGGCACCGGACCACTTTATTTCAGGGCTCAGCCCTCTTGGCCCAGTACTTGATATAGGAATTGTCAAGGTTTAGCCTTCCTCAAAGTGTAGGCAAGCCCGACGATGACTTAAGCTACGTCAGTTGAGGGCGAGTCCTGAACCTTCCGCCCGAAACTGTACCCGTATGGGCCATATGGCGGTGGCGCCAAGCCTACAAGCTCAAACCCGACAAAACGAATTCCAGTCTGGGTTCGACTGGCTTTCGCGAGAAGGAGATGCCATGCATTTCCTTCCGAATGTCGCCACTTCCGCTAAGCTAGCTATATAGTATGTTCAGGTTTTATAGTAGGGTTCGAGTATATAGTTTGGGAACACCCTCAACCTCAAACCCTCAACCCATCTCAGCCCACAGGCAGGGCTGCAGATCGTGGTTGATTGGAGTTTAGGGGCTGGGTTTAGGGTTTCAGGCAGTGACACAATGCTAATTGGCTCAGATCCAGATCGCAATTTAAAGAACGGCCTCCACCCGATGTTTATCGGTTCACAGTAAAACGAGCTCAGCTCCAGACGTTGTATTGTATCAGCTACGCTCCTGCAAAAAACCAAATTCAAACTCTGCCCCTGTGTCACGGCAAGGCCGTCTCAAGCCATACATTGAGCAACGTGTAATGACGTCAAAACATGGTCACCAAAACCCTCCACCCAGGTGGTAGTTGTCAGATACCTAGGCTCAAAACGAAAAGATGGTCTCAATGCCTACATACACCCTAAATCTGAAACCTATACCCTGAACCACAAACCTGAAACCCTGAGTTCTAAAACCCGTAGACCTGGACCCCAACTACCTTCTGATATGGGGGGGGGTCCTGGGTTAACCCCTATTCTAATTATTGAGGCCGGTACATGACAGTACCCTTACAGATCCCTGTAAAGGAGCCCCATACAATTTCTTCAGGCCCCAACAGTTCCTGGTAGATAGAAAGCACCCTTTATTTGGGGGTCCGTAAGCTCTTCAAGCCTGCAAACAAAAAACGCACTCGATCACACTCGAATCGCCGGACATCTGCTTTTCCCTGGTCAGCCAGCCTGTGTTTTCGGTTTAGGGTTTCGGGCAACCCTAAACCCTGAACCTTAATTTTCCAAGTATCCCAACAGCGAGGCTCTAGGATACTACAGCATAGTGCAGCAAATTGGGGTGCAAAGCACGTCGACACGCGAACAAGAAAAGCAAGATTCACCGGTGTATGCACATGTCTGTATGTGTAAACAGTACAACGTATACAATCGTAGACACATTTCTTAGCACAGCGTGATCTTGCTGTGACGAAGATTTGAATTCAGGCGATTGAAGGCAATGATGCCCGCCTCGCTGACCTCGAAACAGGCCCGTTCACCGGGAAACTGGTCCCTCTCGGTTGCCAGCCGGCGGCTTTGGGCATGCTTCCCATCGCAAAGGTCGAGGGAACCACAGGGCACAGTGGCCGTGAAGTGGGTTGAGAAAGCTATGCTGCGAACCCTCAACATGGAGTCCGGGCTGGGGTTTAGGAATTTAGGGCTTTAGGGTTTGAGGGTTTAGGGGTTTAGGGTTTAGGGGTAGCTCCAACACTTCAGTGGTCGAGCGAGCGGAACTTGCAAAGGGCCCGGCGCGAGCAAAGTTTCCGCAAGGTCCTCGATAGACTTTGCTGGTGCTGTGTGTTTGATCGTTGTTTCGCCCTCTATATGTCTTGTTTGTTTGCCGGTGTATGACATAGCTTTCAAGTGTGTGTCTTTGTCATTCTATGCTCAAGTTTCAGTTTCGATCTGGCAAAAACTCTGACGGCCTGCTGGCCTTTCTCATAGTTGGATAACATTTTACATGTTTATGAATACGTAAGCCCCAAATCAAAGGATTAAACATGTAAATTTGCGATACTATCCCAACCATAAACTAGTATTACTATACTACTCCTTAAACCCTAGACCCTAAACCCGAATACTATCCTAACCATGAACCTCTTCGAGCTTCTTGAGCCCATGTGGACCGGATTGCTCCTCTCGACCGAAATACATAGGGGTTTAAGTAATTGCCAATACTATGTTGGGGGGGGGGGTTCTTGTTAATAGTTATAGTAGAGTATAATATGGCCCAGAACCCCTCTTCTAATTATTAAGGCTCCTATAATACTACGGTCGCTCTTGTCTCCTGAGAGAGTCAGCACGTTTCAACTAGTTCGTTCAAAGCGTCAAACTACACGCCCCATCCTAAAAATAACGGCGGAAGCAGTGCAAGGTGACCGAACTGGTCGTCGACGATCCTGACTCTGCCCAAAGCTCAAGCTTGTCTTCATTTCGTTTCGGCAGTTTAGTGTGTCGGGCTGAAGGTTTGGCTTAAGGGGTTAAGCCTGTAATGTTTCACGGTTCATTTTTGCATTTTGGGCATTCAGGATTTGAGGGTTAGGCAGCTCAGGGTTATGGGGGGTTGGTCGGGTTCTGCTGCAGTTTATTGTTTGATTCCTTGTTGTGCGTCACGTTGGGGATCTATTGAACTGCTACGTCAGTTTGTTTGCATAGCATCCACACGTCCAAAGCTCCATTGCGGTTTGGCTTCGGTGCTGAAGGTGTTGTGTTTTACTGTATGTTATAGAATGTGCCCAAACCCCGTTTCTCAGTTGTTATGACATATGGGTAGTTCTCTAAATTAGGGTCCCTTTCAGGATCCTTTTATAATTTATCGTGACGTCCCATATAGTACATGCTCGATTATCGGAGTCAGGGTTTGGGATGTGAAAGTCGAAGATCCAAGAAAGTTGTTTTTTTTGATTCTGTGACTGGCTCACCATGCTTACGCTAGCTAAACCCCAATGATTCCAAGGCCCCAAATGTTAAGGACGTATAGGCCAAGAATTATGCGGGTTTTGAAGACCCCAACCGGGGTGTAACAAATCTTCGGCCCCAAAAAGCATCTACAATGAACCGTGAAGGCCAAGGTGTATGCTAACTACCACGGGCTCTTACGTAAGTTTAAAGGCCCTAGCCTTAGCCTGAAATCCCGTGGGCTTTGCAACCTTTGCAGGCCAAACTACATAGCCCTAAGGGTCCATGTACCCATATACTAGATACTTTGGCCCTAAAGTACCTATATAGAGACTACTTTACGGCCCATGTATATACTATATAGGTGCATGGACCCTTAGGGTAGCAAAAGGGGTATCCTAGAACAACGGCCAAATCGTGCTCACTGCAACCCAAGGTCGCTATCTTGAGGCTCTAGAAGCACGACCTCATGTGGGTAGTTGTCAAAATGATGGTCCCTTTTTGGGTATTTAAGGACCTTAATTTTGACAACCACCCATGTGAAGTCTAGACCCTAAGCATCCCTAAGCCCCAAACCCTCAACTTTATACCCCAAATAACCCTAAAACCCCCTTGCAGCGAAGGTTGTGGGCCTCCACCTAGGGCCTGCTGGCTATCTGGATCTGAAGGTGCGCCGTTTAAGGTTTAGGCTTTGCGATTTAGGGCTTAGGACCCCTAGGGCTTAATGTAGGTTTTATACGGCTGCGGGTGCCGGAGTGAGTGGACGAGGGCTGCGACGTTCAGGTGCTTGGTGGGAGCGATGCAGTCTATCAGTTCAAAACTCCCATAAACCCTGACCCCTGAACCGATAAATTCCGCATTGACCACTCTCCTTCTGTTGGGCATCTCAAGAACACGCACACAATAGCAAGCACTGTTTCGGTTTCCATCTTCGCATTTCCAATTTAGGTCTTGAGTTTAGAGTTTCGGGGTCGGGTCTGGGTTTGGAGGTTTACCAACTGATTTTTATCTGCCATGGGAATCGGCTCAAATGAACAGGCTCTAGGACCCAGAGTAGGCCCTTATTCCCTTTTTTGGGGTTCAGGTTCCCTTATAAGCCCCTTTAAACCAAAAAGGGCACCCTTTTTATTGCTAGGATACTCTTGGGTCTAGTTTATCTGCCATGGGAATCGGCTCAAATTAACAGGCTCCAGTGTCAGCCATCGACAATGAAAACAACCAGTAAGGGAGACGGCAACATCATCGTAAGGGCCTGAATAAACTAGCAGCATTATTTCTTGGGGGTCCTTAATACAGTCACAGAAAATGTACATCCAAAGCCCTATGAAAATTATCAAAGCCGCTCTGTTACGCGTTGTCATTTCCGCTTCAACCGGCGGGTCAACCTCATCGTCGACCAATCATCTTCTCCTCCACTCATGAGCCCGTCATCCCAGAACCTCGAACCTACCCATGGCCCAAACCATATCGTCAATAATATGTTGATACAGTGGTCGGAGCAATCGTCAACACTATTCTCCAGGGTTCCTTATCGTACTCATACTGCCATAGTCCCCAAAGCCACGGCTTCAGCCGACTCAGACAGACTTTTAAGGCGGGGCTTAGCGCGTCTTAGGGTCTTGGGTTTCAAAAGGTTTAAGGTGCTACGGTCTAGGGTTCAGGCGAAGTTCCAAAAAATCAACGTTTGAGCTGCAGGGTTAAACAGTAACAGGCATCTCCCGACACAGCCGTAAAACCTCAGCTTTCGGTTTTCAACGCTCATAAAGATCAAAGTGCAGCCGTGTAGCCATGGTGCGCCATCGCCACCGCCGGAGCCTCGTCTATGGAGCTGCAGCTGTGGCTGCCACATGTGCTGCTGCCCCTGCTGCGGTGATGACCATGCACTCGCTCGTAACTTGGGTCTGCTGATGAAGCTTTATCCCTAAAGGTCCTAAGTACCTGTATTATATATAGTAGTAGTATGTAGGGTGTCCATAAAATAACAGGAATTGCCATCACGCTTTGGGGAATTATCCCCCATAACGGTATTGGGAAGTTAATGAAACCAAAAGCTTTCGCGACCCCATTTCAGGCCTGGGACTCTACGGGGATCCCTTGAGTCTTGTGAACCTTGCTTGAAGAAGCGTAAGTAGTCGGTGCCGAAAAAGCTTGAGATCCGTGGCCCTGACGTAACTAGAGCAACGGCCCCTTGAAGGCTACAGCATAAGCTAATACCTTGGGGGGCCAAATGACCCTCGTAAGTAGGGGCTCATCAGAGCCCTATGCCTTTCTACTGGTGCCAGAAGAACTAGCCACATGGACGCTACGTCGACTCAAGTCTCCCTCAAGAGGCTCTTTGGTTCAGGAACCTAGGGTTTGGGGTTTAGGGTTTTGGGCACTTGAGGTTGGTGTGGGGTTCAAAAACCGACGTACACCTAGGATTTACTGCATGCCGCCCCTCATCCTACGGTCCTACGGGTCCACAGGACGCAATACCTCGGTACTTGGGTTTCGGACATGTAGTATCATTGTAGGTTAGCGATTGGGGAAGTATATCCATGATAACTGGATATTTGGGTGCTTATGGTCAAAAAGCCCCCGGCTCAGCACGAGCAAAGCCCATATAACTGGACACCTAGAACATTTTTGAAACCTGAAAAATCTAAGTATCCAATCGCCGTACATCTAGGCCCCCTAGGTAACGCACAAGATTTCCTACGAATGGTTTCATATAGCATACAAACATGTATATATCTATGTATTCATATATGCGGTTTCCAGAACAAGTCTTTATGACCAAAACTATATGCTTCGTGAGTATTTGGCCGCCTATACCCCGAACCCTGATGGTACAGGTATAGACTCTAGTATAGACTCTTGAGAGGAACCCTCAAGCCCTAAACTACTTATAACCCTAGTTACTAAGTCCCATGATCCTTTAAGTAGAGTTTAGGCCCTAAACTCTACTTAAAGGATCATGGGACTTAGTAACTAGGGTTATAAGTAGGGTAACTATACCTCTAACCCCAATTAAGGTACTTATAACCTTACTTACTAAGTCCCATGATCCTTCAAGTACCTGGAGATCCAAGAACCTACTGCTCTATGGGTTGTTCTTTCCATAATAAACAGGTCATGACCTTCTGTTTTGTAGGGTTTGGGCCTGCAGGTAATTAAACCACAAGGTTTGCAGTGCCTTAATTAATATCCTACATCTGAAACCCTGAACCATCGCTACAGTAAGCCCTCAACCAAGCCATTCCCTAGGCTCCATGCGCACATTTAGTATATGTGTAGGCCTTGGAAGGGTTCTTATGCAGGAACTTTATGAGGCCTATGGAGAAGTGTATGTGTATATATATATATATACACATATAAATAAATAAATAGATAAATGTTTATATATGTATATATGCAAATATTTACTCGTTTATTTATGTTTACGATGTAGATACATGGAGCGTTGTAGAAACCTCAAACCCCAAACTTCATAGTATCCTTCACAGAACCGCTTAAAGGAACCCTTCTATGTACACGGAGCTTAGGGTCAGCCACCCAGGTGAATCAAGGCCGCGGCGACTGTGGGCTTGCATGGCAGCTTCTGGGAGGGCGATTTCGGGCTAAGGTTTAGGGGTTTGGGGGTTCAGGCGCAGGTTAGGGGTTTGGGGTGTTTAGGGTTTGGGGGTTCAGGGGCTAGGCGTTAGAAGGGTTTGGGGGTTAAGTGTAGGGCTGGATGTGTTCTGTTTGTTCAGGCTGTTGCTGTATTGTGTAGTTTCGTCCTGCTCCCTTCAGATGGAGACCTGGATCTTTTTTGACTATCCGTCTCTTGTACCGGAATGTGTGTTGTTCTCTTCTTTTCCCAGAGGGTCCGTATGTGTATAATCTGAGTTTTTAATTTATGTATGTGTGTATATGTATATATATATATATATATATATATATATATACATATATATATATACATATAAACACATACATACATGTCTGTGTATAAGAGTATATACGATTTTTTGTATATGTATATCTATATACATATATATATATACAAATGAATATTTCTGTTTTTTATTTGTGTAGATAGATAGATTGTTGGACCCTTAGGGTTTGTTAGCCCTGATCCTTCTGCAGGTGCACCGTCTCTAGCCGCCCTTACTCTTGGTCTGCTCCTCTACGCTCCTCGGATGCTGCTGGCATCTTTGTCGCGTCTCTTCGAGGTTTTGGGGGCTTCCATGTACCTTTGAGTAGTTAACAGAGGCCCTCAGGGTCCATGTACCTAAATAGGCGCTCCTCCAAAAGATCCCTTAAGGGATCCATTTACGGGATCCTTTTCGGGTTCCTATAAGGGTTCAGGGTTTAGGGTGTAAGGGTCCATGTACTTATGAAGTATATACATGGGCCTTGAAGTAGTCCCTATATAGGACTTTGGGGCCGATTTATCTAGTATATGGGTACATAGACCCTAAGGGTAAGGTTTCAAGCCAATGGCTGTCGTTGTATGCTTTTGTGCAGACTGGTGCGTTTGGGGTCAGTGCTAGGTGTTTCTAGGGGGCTTTGTTATTGGGGTTTTGAATTTTGCCTGCCCGGAAAAATCTTGCTTGCTCCGGCCGTCCAAATAAGAACCCCTGAACCGTAAACCCTCCCTGGATGTGGGTCTGCGGAATCTGGGAGCCTTTGCTGAAACCAAAGTCATCTTTCAAACCGTTGATCCACGGTTGTCCACCCTATGAACACGCTTCACCCACCCAACCCCAACCCCCCCGCTCCGAAACGCTAAACCCGCTATGACCCTAATCCTAAAGACAAGAACTTGTAAACCCGAAATGCCTAGACTCTCCCATAAAAAACCCAAGCAGACCCTTGAATCAAAGCGAAGGCTTTCTCGCGCGAGGGCAGCAGCCTTCCGATTCTGCTGGTCTTCTTTGGTGCGCAGACAGGGATGAGCTTGGGCTGATCTGTTTGGAGGTTAGCGGTTTAGGGTTTAATATAGGATCCTTAGATAATAATAGTTCCCTGTACGATTTAGGGGGTTCCTTAGTATAATTGTAATAGAATCGGCCTCAACACCCCATTCGGAATTTTTAAGGCCCCTATATTGAGGTTTCTACATAGTTCATGGTTTCGGGGCTTAGGATTCGATTAGGATCGCCGGCTTGGTTGGTGTGTTCGGGAGACGCTGGGCACAGCCCTACAAGGGTCCTCAGTACTTATATGGGGGATACTTGCGCAAGCCACAGTACAGTAGTATTTCGTACTAAAGCAACCCCCTTAGTTTCTACTATGTAGGTACTTACTTCCCTTAAGGGTTCCTTTAAAGGAAGCCTTTAAACGAACCCTACCTACTCGTTCCTATATAGGTATTTGGGACCCTTTGGCAAGCAAGCCCAAAGACCCCGTAGCTGCCCATAACAGACGGTCGCCGATGCCAAGAGCTTCCAAAGCTCAGGCCGTGAGGTTACGGCTCCATGTGCCTTGAAAGGGGTTCCTTTAAGGGTTCCTTGAGGGGACCATAAGGGGTTGACGGTTAGGGGTATAATGATCATAGCGCCTATCTAGTATATATATATATATATTTATATATATATATATATATATATATATACTTTGGTTGTTCCTATCAAGGTACTTCAAGGCCTAAGTTAAGTATACACGATACAGGCTCATGAACCTTGGGGAGGATTTGTGGGCCCATGATGAGTAGCTTTGGCCCACGATCCCAGGAACCTGTACGTGAAGACGGTGCTTTCGCAGCTGGTGTTGGATGAGGACCACGAGCTCTAGCAGGGAGGAGTCCAAAATCCATCAAAATCCCGGCCCAGAGGTACCAGAAGACTGCCAAAAGAGTTCTATACGGGCACCAAGTTTTTATATACCGGCACCATAAGGGTTTGGGGTGTAAGTGCTGCAAGGATTTATGTGAAATGGTCGGGCTTTGGCTCCCAAATGCCAAACTTTGACTGGTATTTCTGAATCTGAAACCCTACTTGGAGGATCATGGGACTTAGTAAGTAAGGTTATAAGTACCCTAATTGGGGTTATAAGTATAGTTACCCTAATTATATCCCTAGTTACGAAGTTACTAAGTCCCATGATCCTTTAAGTACTATTTGGGCACTTGGATCGCTAGGGCGAGGTTTTTCGTCAGCTCCAGCATACGGCCGGCCGATCACATTCTTCAACAACCCGTATCGTGATATGGGAGTTTCCGAAAATTAGGGTACCTTATTTGGGGTCCTTATAATAAGGATCCTGCTATTTAGGGTACTATATTAGGGTCCCCTATTTTCGGAAACTCCCATATGTCTTCCTACATCCTGACACCGAATCTCCAAAATTGCAGGAGGTTGCCGTGCAGATGTCGGTAAGTACAAATACGTAGCATTCCCTTCTACTTCCGAATATGTTCTATGCTGCTATACTTCATCCCGCAGCCCTACCCTGGTCATAAAGGCCCTAAGGCTCCACGTGCCCATATAGTAGGTACTTGGGCCTTAAAGGGGTCCCTATATAGGCACTTTGAGGCCTAAGTACCTACTATATGGGTACATGGAGCCTTTGGGAAAGGCCCCGTCCATATCACGCGTCCTGTTTGTTGTGCATGGCTGTACGGCCAGCAACTACATCGAAGCTTTGTCCCTCATTTTGAATATCATAGGGGTCGGAATAGTTGATCGCACTTTATGCTACCAGAACTGTTTGTACTACTTCCCTTTATAGTTCCTGTCTAATTGCATTATCATTGTCAAGGCCCCTATCGGCCCCAATTTTGACAGCTATGTTGCCTTTTGCATTAAGTGGTTGAACCCAGAAATCCCGGTGCCTAAATAATTGCCAATGCTATGTTTGGGGTTCCTTGGTATATTTATAGTAGAATGGGCCCCAAAACCCTGTTCTAATTACTGTTGATGATATAAACCCTGCATTACCTTCAGGATCCTAAACTGTGAGAATTATGGCGTACTCCTTATTTTGGGTAATGCCGGGTTTATATCATCAGCTGTATTAAGACCCCTATATTGCTGACAGCAGGGCTTCGGGCCTGGTGTTGATGGGTTCTTGCGCTTCCGGCTAGGATTTGAGGCGTTTGGGAGTTTAGGGATCAGCCAAACCCTATGAGCCGTGGGCTTTGGGGTTTATACATATATATATATATATATATATAGCATAACTTCGAGTGTGAGGCTTTAGGGCCGGGAGGTTCAAGCCTAAACCCTAAACCTTTGGCTACAGGACCGAGGATTACGAGGTGTACCCATCGGCTTCCTCATGACCGCCATCCAGCAGCTGGCGGGGTTTACAATAGGGGCCTAAAGAGGTGGTTGTCAAAGTTATGATCCCTTTTTGGCTACCCTAAATATCAGGTGCCGTAGTATATAAGGGACCCAAAAATAAAAGGGGCTATACTTTTGGCAGCCACCCATATAATTACCAATCCTATAGTGGGGGGTTTCTCATTATAAATATAGTATAACGGGCCCCCAAGCCCCATTCTAACTATTTCAGGCCCCTATATTAGGGTTGAACGTAGGGCTCTGGGCGAAGATTACACCTGCTCCCCTTCCTTACGTGTAGCTGCAAGGACCCTAGGGGTTCATTAAGGCAAACTCGGGAGGTACAGCAAAGCCATATGAAGCCTAAGCGGAACCCTTGAAAACCCTAACTCGCACCCTAAACCCTAATCATTGACCTGTACAAATCGGGGAGGTGGCATTCCTCGCGTTCTGCTGCTTCCTGGCGCTCGGGAGGCTTGTCGGATCTCCCTACGAGGTGCCTCGGGTTAGGGTTTAGCGTTGTTCAATGGTTTCCCTCGGTTTCGGGGTTTTAGGGTTGTAATTAGGGTCCAGGGTTGAGTCCAGTAGTAGAGTACATACTCGGGCCTTAACCCTATTCGTGCATAGGTGCCCTTTAATTCGGTGGTTTGGTGTTTTGTGTGTGTTACGGCCACCCTGAAAGAACCCTAAATAGCAGTATCCTTCAGATAAAGGCACCGGAAACAGAGCCCGTTGCATTTAGAATCCGCAGCCATGAGGTCAAAAAGCTGACAAGCAGCCGGGAGCGTGTCGCGGTGCTTTGCTTCAGCGCTGCTTTTGCTCCTCGGTCCCGATCTTGTTCCTCAAGGTCCCCCTAAGCCCTGATTCCCTTAATCCCGAATCCCGTTCAGGGTTCAGCCCAGCTAAGGGTCCCTTCTGGGTCTACCTTTATATACACTTCTGTGCAGTTATATGTATTTGCTCAGTCTTTCTGTGTTCAATTAGTGATAGAAATCTCGCAACCTCGAGCATAGCGGCCAAGAAGGGTCGTCCTTAATAAGCTACTGAGCGAAGGATCTCAACCTGAAGCCCTGTGCCCCGGACTAAACCCATAAAGCCCTACTATGAAGGGCTGCATATTCTCTTAAGAGTAAGAGCCCTTTTCGGAACTGCCTTTTTAGTAAGCATCCTTTTCGGAACCCTTCAAGCGACATGATGCGACCCTTAGAGTCTTAGAGGCACCCGCAGCCCTAAATCCTAAAGCCCAAAGCTGCAGACAGGCTCTGAATATCGGACTCAACAACTTCAGCCAAACCATGCTAAGCCTGTCGGTGAATCTCATCATCAGGCCTTCGGGGGCTTAGGGCTTACTAGGATGCCCAGTACTTGGAGGATCATGGGACTTAGTAACTAGGGTTATAAATAAGGTAACTATACTTATAACTCCAATCAGGGTACTTATAACCTTACTAAGTCCCATGATCCTGCAAGTACTAATCTTATTCCATTGTTGTAGTCTTAGGTTCCTTATAAGGTTACCCACTACCAAAAAGGGAGCCCGTTTCATTTTATTCTTAGGGTTCTGGGCATCCTAGCTTAGGTTTCCTTAAAGTGTTCCTGGCAGAATTCTATAAAGGGTTCGTCAGGGTTTTGTGTCGTAGGGCCTTAGGATTTGGGGATTTAGGGCTTACAGGCCTACGGGTTTAGAAAGTTTTGGGTTTAGGGTTGTAGTCTTCAGGACTTTATGGCCTCATTGCTTTGGCATTTAGGGTTGGGCATCCCCCAAATGCTCAACAACTCCTAACCAATGGTCCGGTCGAAGACTTTGTAGCACTATGCCCTTATAGCCCCTGTATGATTACCTTATTCTCATCGTTAAGGCCCACATCTTGCAGAAATCCCTGCTGAACCGCTTGTGCCAGGTCCGCATTCCCCAGCAAGAGAAAGACGTAGCCTGGAATCGCTTAACTTGAAGCTGGCTGTGGCTGTCAGTATCCGTCGTGTAACCCAAAGGCCGAAAGGGTCCAAGTATCATTCTGGTGTATACTTATAGGGTATTTTAGGGGTCTAAGTGTATACCATAATGATACTTGGGCCCTTTGGGTAAGGGCCCACAGACCATACAATACAAGGGCTTCTAGGCTAGGTTGAGATTCATGCCTCATCGAACTCCCCGAGAGCCTCATACCCCTTAATTAAGGAATATAGATCAAACATGAGGGGATGCATATTATGATTTAGGCTATATTCCTCAACTGAGGGGGTATATTAATTGGGCTAACTGGGCTAAACGCCGAGTATGAACCGGGAGACTACCCAAAGAGTCCAAGTATCATTATAGTAGGTAGTTTGGCCCCCAAAGTCTACCATCACTTGGACCCTTTGGGCTATGTCCTGGTCTTGCCTGCCCTATATACTTTCCAAAATCCTAACCTACATAACTACGATGCCAAACCCGACTACCTAACTGTGGAGTCCTTTGGACCCTTGGGGCAGGTTATAAGTAGAGTTATAAGTACCCCAAATGGAGTTACCCCAATTATAACCCTACTTATAACCTACTTACTAAGTCCCCTGCCCTTCCAAGTTGGGGCAGGTCTTGCCTGCCCTTGTCCACAGCAGTCTCCGAGCTGGCTCTGGGTTCGCTGGTCCAGCGGCCAGGACTCACCGGGCTCCAGCCGCGGTCTTGGACCGGGCCGTATAGGGGTTTGGAGTTTAGGGTTTATAGGGCTTATAGGGTTTATGGGGTTTCGGGTTTATGGGGTTTCGGGTTTAGGGTTTATGGGGTTTCGGATTTACGGTTTAGGCATAGGGTTTGAGTTCGTTACAGCACTCAATGAGTTAACCCTTATAAGACGTAAACCCCAGGATAGCGCATATAGACGGCACAGGCTCAGATGCCCCAACACCAATTTTTAATTATTCAGGCCACTAAATGAGGCGGATTGGCCTAGGGCCAAAGCCTGAAATCATACAGGGACCCGAGTATTAGTACGCGTCGTTAGGGCTCCCAACATACAGCCATGTAACTACGCTGTTATGAACCCTGAAGCCCTGTTCTGCGCATGAAGGCCTCTGGTTTACTTGAACCACCTGAAAACCGCACTTTTTTCCGATTTTTAGAAGGTAATCATGATAAGGAGCCACTAAACAGGTAGGTTCTTGAGGGTCCAGGAAATCAGGATCGAGGGTCCGAGGCCGTGTCCTGAGCAGAATAATGGTATCACACTGATCGAAGCAGACTGCACACATGACGTATGTACCTGTTTACAATATGTTATGTTTCTTGTTTTCCTCCATGCATATCTACCTCTCTCTCTCTCTCTCTCTCCCAAAGGGACCAAGTAATGGTATGGTATATACTTTGGGGCCAAAATACCTACTATAATGGTGCTTGGACCCTTTGGGTCACGATTCTTCTGGGAACTTGTACGCTCCTGTCCAGGAACCACGTAGCTGCTCCCACATACTCTAGAAGCCAAGGATGCGCATCGCCTGACGGAGCCCTAACTTGTAGGTTTTGTAGGGTTCAGGTATGGCTTTGTTAAGAACCCGTAGGGTGCAAGTACCTACTGGTCCAATAGCAGGGCCTCAGGTAACGGTCCATCTTAGGTAATTATAATATATACCAGCGTAGAACCCTACATTTTGATACATGGACCTTCAGGTTATTCTTCCAAACCCTTGTAAAAGCCGATAAAGCACTATGCTAGTACTAGTTCTTTTCAACGCGGTCTTACGCCATTAACACTATATATGTTAATTCGTTTCAGACCGGGTTAAGCGCTATTAACCAATATGGCTAATTTGTAAAGACCTCTGAAGAAACCTTGCGCTGTCTGGTTTTTGGAGTTTCCCTGGGCATCAAAATCGGCCAAAAGCCTTCTATACAATGGTCTTTGGGCCCAAAAGCCTTAATGTATGAGTCCTTAGATGCCTAGGGTTTGGGGGTCTTGGTGCTGCCGGATCCGATAGCTTAAGGGTCCCTTAAGGGCTCCTTTGA